>VWZK01004110.1:3141-52235 GCA_013396935.1 Baryphthengus martii | reverse complement strand
CACCCGTTCCGCTCCCCTCCTCCAGCGCGGCCGGCCGCCAGTCCTCCCGGCGCGGGCCGGGGCGCGACGAGCGCTTTCATTTCATTGAAAAAAAAGAAAGAAATAAAGCCAGTAAAACCTCCCTAGAAGGCAGAGCCGAGCTGAGAGGCGAGGAAAATCTTGCTCGGTGCGCGGGTGGTGCGGGCACGCTGCAAGAACCGAAACCGAAATGCCCCCGAGTGCACCGGCCGTTTGGGACTCGGGCTCCCGCCGCCCTCCCGAGCTGCAGCTCCTGCCCCTGCGCACCCTCCCGGCCCTATCGGAGTCCCCGGGGGCCTGCCTCGGGGCTGGCGGGCCCGCGGTGGGAGGGCGGATTTAAACTTGTAACGGTAGGATTCGGGGCTCTTCTAGCACCGGGGCCGGTGCTGGGGGCAGCTCCCGTCTTCCCGAAACGGCACCGGTGCTGGAGCTCCGGTTCAGCAAACACGGTATTTTTTAACTAGACCTAATTGGTGGGTACGTTCTACCCCTTAATTAACGCTTACGCCGCTACGCTCGGCTTAGTGGAGAGGCGCCCAGATGGATGCAATAGAAAGAGAAGGTGGTGGGGTTTTTTTGAATGTAAGGAAATTTTAGATCTCTTTAGTCAAATATTAGGGGGCCTGAATTTTACTAATTTTAGGGATGCCTAGAAAATGAAGTTAGTAGCTAAGAGGGAATGGTAATAGCTAAACCTCTTCTGTTTCATTTGTCGTAAGCACAATTTGCTGTACACAACTTGCTGCAATACTGCAGAATGGAGCGGTAAGGCCCAAAAATTTGCTTTTAAGGCGCTCTGAAGGTGAGCTGGGCTCAGTGGAGGCATTTAAATGTTTTTTTTAGCTGGGAGAGTTCTTGCTAAACTACCTGATCTGGAACAAAACCGCTTTCTTTGAGTGTTTAAATTAAAAGAAAAAAACACAGAGAATGAGGAAACCCGGCAAACCTTTGTGATTCTTTCTGGGTTTGTTTCTGCTCAGTGAGGCCAGCAGCTTAAAAGCTGCTCTCAGTGAGCCTCCCTTCCTGCTCCCTATCGATTTTGGTGATCTTGCACTTAAGGGTGGGTGACATCAGCGCCCTTTGGGTGTTGCGGAGGAGGAAGGCTGGGGACAGCTCAGTGGGTATCCTTTACAGGACGAATCGCCTCCAGAAAAGATGCCTGCTAAATTTCCCAGGTGTAAAGTGAATTCCAGTGGCTTTTTTTCCACCCTGGAATGGAGGGTTACTAATATTCCTCGGCCTGGGGTTATGCGAGGCGCTAAAAAAGCGTTTGAGGCTGGAAGGTACGTTTGCCTTGCTCAGCTTTCTGGGGTGGCTTTTTAGAAATGCTCTTGCTTTTTAGAAGTCTCTTCTGTTTGTGGTCAGATTGCGAGCAGGGGGAAGCAAATGTCGCTTTGGCTGCTGGTTGTTGTAGCTTCTCTTTGCAGCTGGACCTGGGAAACGTGCTAATTGATGCAAATAGCAATGGAGTTTTCCAGATTTTTATTAGATAGGAGATTTAAACCCCACATTTTTCTTTCTTTCCTAAGAAATATAAAAACTTGCTAAGATGAGTAATTCATTCTGTAGTTTGCAGCAGAAAATGGAGCTGTGTAGAATGTAGTTGGTAGCTGAATTTAATTTGAATTGAATGGAATTTCAACCAGAGCGAAGGTTCATGTAGAAACACTGGGGTTAGAGCGTGAATCACAGAGGCGTTTCTAAATGAAGACGTGGCTTGGAGCTTTTGCCACCTTGTGAGTTGCAGAGCATGAGATTCTCCAGATTTCTTTAAATGCAAAGAAGAGGTAGGAGTCGTTTTGACGGAGTCTGGCGGCAGTGGTTTCAGTTTTCTGTGTCACTTCTTAGTGCTGGGGGCAAACCCCCCGCATCATCTCAGCCCGTCAGACTTAGCGGGAGGCTTTTCTTTTGCTGTTGGCTAAAAGCAGGATGTTTTATGCCCCTCTTTGATACAGGAGATGATTTTTGGTTGGCTTTGAGTACTGGATCACTTGCCTCCAACACTGAGGATGAATCTGTAGTAAATACAGGAGCAAGCAGATGGTGTGGAAGTTCTGAGGAGCAAATACAATATAACTCCGAGGGGCCGATAAACAAGAGATAATGTGTCAACATATTAACTGCGTGGAAGTTTCAGCACAGGATGTTCTAGCCCTCAAACTGTGCCTTTGCTGGGTAGACCATTTGCAGGGATTAAAAGGAAAAAAAAATCAATCAGTCATGGAAATAATAAATACTGTTCTATTTGTAAAGCTGGAATCCAAAAGAAATGTTTTAAGGTTTCAGGGTGA
The DNA here is from genome assembly GCA_013396935.1 of Baryphthengus martii. Lineage (NCBI taxonomy): Eukaryota > Metazoa > Chordata > Aves > Coraciiformes > Momotidae > Baryphthengus > Baryphthengus martii. Next base: position 49,926 of record VWZK01004110.1, on the reverse strand, counting down.
CAACTTTCATTTGCCATATGAAGTTTTAGCGCGTGTTCCGAAGTCCCTGGAGCTTTTCGGGCAGCTTAAGGTTTGACATGTCAGTCACCTGGCTGCAGTCTCCAGTCTCTGCCTGGAGAAAAGGAGGCTCAGGGGAGACCTTCTGGCTCTCCACAGCTCCCTGACAGGAGGTTGGAGCCAGGATCGGGCTTTTCTCCCAAGGAACAAATGATGGGACAAGAGGAAGTGGCCTCAAGTTGCCCCAGGGCAGGTTTAGGTTGGAGCTGAGGAATAAATTCTCCAAAATCATTATCCAGGCCTGGCCCAGGCTGCCCAGGGCAGGGCTGGAGTCCCCATGATCCCTGGAGGGGTTTCCAAGCCCTGGAGATGTGGTGCTGAGGGACAAGGCTCAGTGGTGCCCTGGCAGGGATGGGGCAACGCTTGGACTTGATGATCTTAAAGGTCTCTTCCAACCCAAACAATTCTATGATTCCATGTCTTGTTCTAGATTTGTAAATCACATCATGGAGCCGTTTTAACGGAGCCGAGCGATGGATTTAGTGAGGACATCTCATGACTTTCAGTTGCGAGACACCCGCTGCCTGGAGAGGCGATTCCAAGAGGCACGAGGCCTCCATGTTGAACTTCTGTTGCCTGTGGGAGGCCCAGATTTAGGCTCCTGGTGTATCCAACTGGGTGGTTCTTTCTTTAGCTGCCTTCAGACTTAGCTCAGTTAAATGCTTTGCGTGAGTGGGCAAACGATTAGCACACGAGTAGTAAGGCACTAATCCAGAAGAGGTGGAAGGCTCACCAAAACGATTCAAAGGCCTCTTTCTTCCCCTGCTTTTGATTTTTCTCTGTGAAATGAGATAACTCTTTGAAAGAACCACCCGTTTTGCTTTCTGCTGGTGAAGTACCAACCACAGTGCTTTGTGAAATTGGCTTTTTGACCTATGGATTCTGAGTTGTGTATAAAATCTGGATTTTTTTGATCGCATCAAACGTGTTCCGTGCATTTGCCTTCCATACCTGCTGAAAGCTTTGTGGTTTTCGTTCTCTCAGGAAGCTTCGCTGAACCATACTTTTGTTTTGCCAGCAGACCTTCAAAGTAGGGGGTAATTAACTTCTCAGGTTGTTTTAAAGTGGTTATAAACCAATACATAACTATGGCAGATAGCCTTTTTTTTTTTTTTTTTAAATGCAGGTTAAAAGGTGACGTGTTCATGGGTTGAATTCCGTGCAGTGTAAGATGTGAGTGGTATTAAAACCCGGAAAATCTGTTGCTCCCAGGCTCTCGTAGCCGGCTGCCACCTATGGGACATAGTTACTGAAGGAGAAAGCCAGCGGTGTGTAAATTCTCACACTTACTGACCTTATTATCGTGTCTTTCCGCCGCGTCCTTGCCGTGCAGGCTGCTCTGCCAGCACAGATCCCCCAGCTGCAGAGCTGGCAGTTTAAATTCAAGCTAAGGCTGCTCGGTGGGCAGTAGGGTGAAAGGCTTGTGGAAAGACACAGAACTGAAAAGCGTTTCTTTACACTCTAATATCATTTCTATCTTCAAGTTACCTGGATGGAAAAGACCCTTCCTAATATTGCACCTTCGCTGTCTCTACCTCTCATAAAAGTGTCGGGTGTTTAAGTGCCTCTGTAAATGAGAAACGAAGAACTGTCATTGAGTATTTTGCCAAAAGTCTTCCGGTTTCTCCTCGCAGAACGCTGGTGGGAGCTGAGGTCTTCAAATTCCAGAGGTAACCATCTCAGAACAAAGGGTTTCACGGGAGCCTGGCTGCCAGCAGCAGCTCCTCCTGTAAACCGTGCCAGCGGTACCTGCGGTTCCTTGGGTTGCTGCAGCTGGAGACGGCCGTGCCCCCAAATTATTTAAAGCTTTTTCGAAATAAACCTGAGCGTGCCGTTTGGAGACTAAACTAGAGCTGCTGTGTGTAGCTCAGTAGGGCCGGAACATAGTGGCTGTTTTCTTCCCTCCAGGCTGAGCAGGGAGTTACGTTTTTGTGAGGTTTTTTCCAGGTGTTCTTAGAGGAATCCTGCAAAGAGTTTACTTTGGTAGCAGTAGAGATGCAGATGGGCTGGGCAAGGATCATCTTTGCCTCTGGAACAAAGGAGGTACTGTTCTAGCTGGAATGTGACCGGTTCTTCCTCAAAAGCTGGGAGGAGATGGAGAGTTAGTAAGACATTTGTAAACCTGTGTGTAAAGTAGTTGTGCTTGCTTCAGGAGGATAGCAATCTGTTCACTTTGCAGTTATCTTTTTTTTAAATCTTCAGTAGCTAAGTTGGCGGAGCTGTGGGGTGCACGTCGGGGAAATAAACGATGAGAGCAGGTCTGGGAAGGGGTGGGGTTAGCTGGCTGCTGGGCAGGCACAGAGGAGCCTTCGGAGCAGGAGGTGTAGGATCTGTGCTGCTGCCCAGGCTGTCAGAGTGACGGTCACATGTCGGTGCCTGTAAGAGGAAGGCTGCAAGTATAAAGAGAGTGGATTGGATTGCTGGGACTTTGGCAGCGGTGCAGAAAACGGGAAGGAAGAGCTTCAGAAGATGACTTGGAGCGAGGCGCTGCCTTCAGAGCCAGCAGAGTGGTGGTGAAATGAGGGAAGTGGGCAAAGAAGTGTGGAAAGCTCTATCTTTTGGGAAGGGTTAGGTGAAACGATAGACTGATGGGGGAAATGGGGTGGCAAAGGGAAGGAGGAGAACACAAAGATGCCCAAGAGAGGTTATGAAGAGGAGAGTTCTCTGAAGTTTGGGATGGTTATGGCGGCAGCCATCGGTTTATGCCGCCGAGGGAGAGCTGCAGGTGCTCCACATGTAGGGAAAATTCTGAAACTAACTTGCTTTTAGTTCTTAGTAGAAGGAAGTTACGGTTTCTTGGGGAGATAAAACGCTGGTGTTTCACCAAAGGCTTTTAAAAATCTTAGTTCAAGATCCAGAGACTTTTTCTTTTTTTTTCCCTTTAGTGTTAATTAACAATAGGGTTACATTTTCAAACATTCCTGAATTTTCCAACCTTTACGACCATGCTGATCAAGCAAGACGCAGCAGAGAGCGTTCCCTCGCTGCCTGGAAGGCGTGCATGCGAGCACCGCCGGGGACTTCTCAGAGCCACGCCGTGCCTCTGAGCTCCGCCTTGGGACAGCAGCTCCTCAACTGTGCTCGTAAATCTGGCGTCCAGGTGTCACTGGCGTGAGATCCCACCTCCGTGGGCGCGCTGGGCTGCGTGCCAGCCGCTCTCTTGGAAGTGCTTTGAGGTTTGTCCTTTAAGAAGGACTTGAAACCGGTTGTCCAGCCCGCCTTGGCCGCTGCTGCCTTTCAGACCGCGCTGCCCGTGTCCCTTGGGCAGAGTCGTCAAACGTCGCTAAAAATTCGGGTCACCGCTGAGCGTTGCAGGCAGCCCGACCGACTGCCTGGTGACCGGCTGGACCTTTACAGAGGCTTGGAGACTTCTCTGAAGGATGGCCGTACCTTTTCGTTTCACGTGTGCTTTCTAAAAGCGCCGCCTCTGCTCGCCAAATCAAACTGATGCCCGGTTTTTGCCGCCTTACGTTTTATCGCCGTGGAGTCGAGGGGTCGCTGTTGCTTCGGCGTTTTTGGTTTCCCCTTGCCGAGCCGCTTGGAGCGGTTGTGCGGCGGCCTGCAAAGCGGGATTGCCGCTGGGTTGGAAACGAAATGGCTGGTGCAGCAAATGTGCCAGTGGGAGAAGAATGATGTGTGGGAGAGAACAAGAGACCGTGGTTCCAAGAGGGCTGCTCTGTCACAAGCCGGTTTTATGTGGCGAGGGAGAAAATAAATGGAAGGGAAATAAGAATCTCAACGGAGTTATTTAATGCTGAGTAATAACAATACTTAACGTTCCAGCTTTTGTTCTCTTTATACTAATGCCGCTGTTTGTGTTGTTATATAATCTGATTTCTTGCTTTCTTTTTCATGGTCTTGATAGTACTTCGTTATTCACAGCAAATCCACTTTTTTCTTCTGGGAAATCTCTCCCTTCCCCAGTTTATTGGTGTGTTTATGAGCTCGGTGGTACGAGATCTGAAAATCTGCTCCGTTTTCCTGTAGCGCTTCCACACGTTTCCCAGTACGAGTAGCGCATGAGATAATGCAAAAATAACACAATGCCATTTGTATTCTAACAACAAAAACGTGCTGACTCTTGGTGGAAATTTAATTTGCTTCTCATGCAGGGTGAATTAACAGTGGGAGCGTTGGAAGGCACGTTGGTTCTTCGTTGCCCTCTGAATCCAGATCCTCTCAGGAGTTGCATCCGTGTTCATCTACCCCAGGAAATTTAATGGTCTTATTGGGGATCAAAAAGTAGTTCAGCTTTCCAGGCCCGTTTTTTGTACGAATAGAGATGGAAATTGCTGAGATGTAGTAGGAACCTATTTGCTAGCAATAGGGACTGATGTGCTTTCTGTAGAAATTGGTAAAAAATAAAAAAAAAAAAAGCTTTTGGGGTCAACTTTCAGCTGTGGCAACACTACAAGATTTTGGTTTGCTCGCTGACTTAGAGGAGAATCACAGCTCTGTGTTCAGCGTTTCAGGGCTGTGTTCTGAGCTTCGTGCTGTCGAGGAGTTGTTGAAGGTGGAGTTTGGGTACAGAAGCCACTGTGACAACTCGTGTTCTTTGCCTTTTTTTTGCGAGGCGTGCGCTTTTCTGTCAGGGTGCCTCGCGTGGTGACGCCTGGTGCAAATCTTCTGTCTTTTTCAGTCATGCCAATTAAAAAAATTCAGACAAAAATACCTCCAAATCTAGACTTGGACTCTGCAAAATTGAAGCTACAATTATGGCTTGTATTTGATAGAGAATCTTTCAGGCGATTCTATTTGGGCAGCAAAGGACTAGCCAGGGAAACTAGATGTTCAGGCTGTCTCTTTCACACCAGTGCTTCTCCAGATAAAAATCAGACCTGTTCTGTAACGCTTGCAACTACTTTTTAAGGACTGGTGACGTGGCTCTGCTTCCAACAGCCTGCTGGCTTTGGTGTGACTTAGCAAATCAGTACGTTTATGTAATTTTGGGAGCTGGCTTCTTACCGAGCTATATTGTACTCTCAAAATTCTGAGTCATATGCCTTGACATCTTAGCACTGTACTTGGCAGCCTTAAAAATCCTAGATTGGACACGGTGTCAGGCTTACAGTGCTGCTTTGTCCTTGAAATGTCACCACGGCATCAACTATGGTGTAGAAAAAGCAGAAAATTGCCCCACGATGAAGATGCCCCTTTCTTCGGGTAGCTCTGGGCGGTCAGGGACGTGACTTTTCTCGTCGAGACGGTTTCTTGGCGCGGCTGGAAACAGCAGCGCCCTTCTCTGAGCGGCTGGTGCTTTGAGATGTGGGGTACGGTTGTGGAGGCTGAAGAACGCTTGGCTCAGCTCTCCGGAGGGGCTGGAGATCAGAGGAAAGGGTGAGAGACAGCAGTGACATGTTCTTCTGCAGATGTTGCAGCATGATGGTCTAGAAAACGTTGCTGCTGCTTCTGGCTGCTCTTAGGGGATATTTTGTAGGCCGTATCTGAAGGTTTTCGAAGATGTGGCGGAAGACGTGCGATCTACTCTCTCTAGGATACACTTTGTGTTACAGACGTGGCGTGGGCTTTGTGCAGGCTCCGTCTTCTCTTAGATGTTACCGTTGAAGCTGCTTTAAATTAGTCACTTGTGCTCTGAGAGTACGGGATGAAGGCCTTTTGTCATCTTACTCAGTAAGAGGTGAGTTTGCCCGGTCTGGGCTGTAGCACACCTTGCCTCACCTGCGGCTACTTCCAGATTGTTTTCCAGAGACGCAGCGATAGTGAAAACTGACGGAATTTGGTGCTGTCCTTCAGATCCTAAGTGCCTTTGTGCTGCAGATTTGAGAGGCAGATCGGATCGTTTTGAGGCTGGACAGAGGGAAATAATCATTGCACTGAAAGGCTTTAGAGCCAATCGGGAGACGTGTGTCGGGCTGCCGTGGAAACCTGTGTATCCCCGCTCTGGCAGTTCAGGGAGCGGGCCTGTGACGTGTAAGCTGGTGCTTGAGGCTTCAGCGTTTACTTGGTTGTAGTTTCAGGGCAGGGGAAAGAACAATTTCTTGTCGGTAAAGCCCTTTCTTTGTCTTAGATCCACCAATCCAATGACCCCACTAACGTAGTGGTTACCGGACTGGTAAGAGGCCTAGGCTGCCTTGTCTTCTAACGGCGTTAGGAGTTCGTAACTGGGATTTCGTTCAAGAAAGGAGTAGGTGCACCAAGCTGAAGATGATTGGCTGCTCTCTTTTAACAGACAAGTCTGAGAAGGAAAACCCATTCGAATCCCCTTTCATTCTGGATTGGTGGATCTGAAGCCCAGAAAGAAAGTTTCAGGTAAGAAGTCACCCTGTACTATATCTTGCTGCTTCTGCTTAGATGAGTTTGTCCGCAAATTCAGTATCTTGCTTTAACTGCTTCGTGTCCCTGCGGTGTTAGAACAGCCCCCAGGTGAGCTGTTGAGCTTAGAGTCAGAAGGGGCCTGTTCAGGAAATACAGGGGCAGTTTATTAGGAAATTGCCGATCTGCTGTGAAAACCAGACCTAGGAACGTAAGGTAGACTTCCCTTCTGTGGAACTGGAAGGCAGTGTCTCCAGATACTGGGATGCTAAACAAATGCCATACAAATCCTGCTTTTGGAAGGAGAGAGCAGCCTTACCAAGGGCTTTGGTGAAATCCTCCGCCGAGTTCAGGACGGTAACAACCATCTGCTTGGATTTCTGGCCGTGTCCTCTGATGAGTTCATCAGAAATTTAGAGAACTTGTCTAGTTGTTCGTAGTACAAATTCCCGTAGCTGTTGTGGGCAGCACTTGGAGTCAACTTTTTAAATCCTTCATGAGATTTCAACGTAAAGTTCTGTTCCTCCTTCTTTTCCAAGCCAGTTGTAGGGCATGGTGTTCAAGAGGAGCTTTAAAGTTGTAGCGGATTAACTTCAGAGCAGGGGAGTTGGGTTGTGTTTTGAGTCCCATTCATCTTGAGATGCCGAGATAACTGCGAAAGGCTATGATGCGTTATCTTAAAAAGGTATTTGTGTGTGTCAGGAAGGAAAGCCAGCTCCCTGGCTGGTGGTAGGATCAAATTAAGTGAGTTAATAGCTGGTGTGGACGGGAGGCCTGCACCTCTCCTAAAGCCCAGCTTTGTTCTAAGTTGGGACTTTCACAAACTTGGCAACTTATTTCTGAAGTTAGTCCGAAGCGTTACGCCTCCATTCCTGTTGATATTAATAGCAATAACACTGAGCTGCTTGAGTGCTCTCTTTTGTAGACAGCTATTAAAGCCAGTGTTAAAAGGCTTCAATATTTAATCTACTCTAGAAGAAACTCTTGTAGGCGCTGTCGATCTCGTGGGTTGTTCTAGCTCTGCGTTTGTTTTGCCGGTGTGGTATTTTGTGCGAAAAATTACTGGATGAATCCGTATATAAAGAATTATCTGTACCCAGGCTACTGTTTCCTGGTTTGAGGTGCTGGGGTTTTTTAATGCTTATATTTTATGCGATTAGAGTGGAGAAGTCTCGGGCGTGCCTTTTTTTTTTAGTATAATCTGAGGGAAAATCTAAGGGAAATACTCATTAACCTTAGTCTGCCACATTTCTTGCAATCTCGTCTGATAGCAAATTGCGTTTGTCTCACCCACCGGTCGGAGTCGCCTTGGGGAGAACACTGCAAGCTACCACCTTCTGCAGAGTGTTTGCTGTTCAGGGCGTGCCTTTTTCTAAAAGCAGAGAATGAGGAGGCAGAAGTGAACTCGACATCTTTCATGCTGAAAACTGAAAAGAGGAAATAATTTAAAATACACTGAGGAAGGGGAAAGAGGAAGCAGAAATGTGCACTCCCGCTGAAGAGCCTCGATGTTCTGATATTTAATATCCCTCTTTGAAACCCGAAACAGCCTCGTCAAAGGGAGTAGTAAAGCTGAGTTGAACTCGAGTGCAAGTATATGCAGGTTGGAGGCTTAGTTCTTGCCCAGGTTTTGAATCTTACGTGTCAGAAAGTAAAATGTAAGTCTGCTATCAAAGGCTGGCTAAATATTCCTCTGTGCGAAGCCTGAATGTGAAGCTGGCCTTTTATTGTGTGCTGAGCCCAGCCTTCAGAAGCATCTAAGCTCGTCTGCTTAAAGCACGCTTTGCCTTGGCTGTACTAAATTTTTAGATGGAGTTCCTATTATTTTTAGATTGTGTTAGACCTCATCCTTTAAAAACATAGTGCAGAAGAGACGAAGACAACTTTTAACACCATAGACGCGTTTCACTCGCATTTTTCTACGTGTTTAACTCGCTCAAAGTTTCTACTATTTCCACTGGCAGTGCTAGGTCTGTTTTTCAGGGCTGCTTTTTTTTTTTTCCCCCAGTTATGATCTACCCTGAGCAGAAGTGCTGCTGTCTGTGGATGGCTGTTTTCTTTTGAAATGGCCTTTTTTATGCAAGGGTATTTTAGGATACGTTAATGCAGAAAGGAGTATCCCACTCCCGGAGTTTGGAAGCTGTGGGAATCAGGGTGTATGCACATGAAGGAGCCAAGGGGTTCTCTAAATCCTGTGTACTTTGGAAAATGTGGATTTCAGTTAACGTTCAGAGCGATGTGTTACGATTTTCTTCCTAGTCTTTTGTATCTTCCTGAAAATGAGCTACTGCACCTCATGAGTCTTATCCTGAATGAATAAATTGTAATGGAGTAAGATTGTTGTTGTATTCAAAGAAATCATTTAATCTTTTCTCTACTGAACCCATATTCCTTTTGTAGCGTTCATTTTGTTGTAGCAAACGCGTACTTTGATCTTCAGGAGCAGAGTGGGACTGCGTTATCGATCACCCTTCTGTGAATTCATTGTCCTATCTAGAAGAACGGTGTGGTAATGAGGAGAATTTCTCTGACCAATTATTTTCCCTCTGTCTTGCTTTAAATTTCCCGATTCCTCACTTTGTATTTTCCCCCCTAGACACGAGAAGCTTACGTGCAGGTCTTGAGTGGCTGTTGGAAGGTTATAATGCGAGCGATTTTTATTTTGAATGGCGAGACTTTTCTTATGAAATGTGACAACTATTGGTTGCCTCTTTTTTTTTTAAGAATGATCTGATAACATTAAAAAAAATCAAAACCATTTCACAAATGAAAATAAATTTGCTACTCAAATAAATTTTACAAATAAATTTGATACTTATTTTTGAGAAATTCACTTTTGCGTTTGTAGTTCATGGAAGAACAGAAATGCAAGAGTAAATTACATCGAAGGCAACTTTCTTGACTTGAAAAAACCCACTTTCTTCACCTTTCATGACCTGTAGCCATTCTTAAATCGAAGCAGGACACTGGGATGTCCGTGTAAAACTCTGGATTTTGGAGACGTAGCGTAGGAACGGTACTGCAACAGCCTTCCAATCAGACGCTCAAGACCGGACGCGAGATTGCATTTTGGACGCGGAAAAGGTAGTGACGTGACGGCCCCGATGCCCCCCAGCGCGTACGCAGCATGCGAATACACTGCATCTCGCAAGGGACGACTTGGCGTTTGAAACGAGGGTAGGAGAGAGTACAAAGTGCTGCTCTTGGCCTGATGTAAATTGCTTCTTTGGTTTCGAGCGCCTCCAAAAAGAGATTCACCGTCGCGCCAAAACGTGCGGCGGGGCGAGCGGGTTACTGTGCCAAGCCAGGCTGTCGCTTGCGGAACACGCACGTCTCCGTTCCGTGCATGCCCCCCACACTTATTTCTCACTAAGTACTCACACTTCAGAGTATGTTTTGTCATTTTTACTTTTCCACCTCTTGCAAGTGTTCAGACTACTTGTTGTGCTAGCGAATTGGTTCGACACTCCACTGCTTGGCGCTGGTTTGAATGAATCACTTAAGGTGAAAACACCAGGTAAGATCTGGATGATATCCCAGCTGGCAAAAAGGGGATGGCGTTTGAGGAGTTGGCATCTCTTCCCTGCCGAGTGTAAAATAATACTGAAGGCCTTTCAACGGTGTTACTGCTTTATATTGGTTTATGCCTTGCTGTGGTCAGTGCTGATTTTTGAGAAACTAAAGATCTGAGCTTGATATTAAATTTGACTTGGGACCATATAGCTTTCATAAACGGTCCTGCTGTCCTGAAGCCTGAGTTTCGTTTTTAGAAAACCTCTTTTTGAGCTACTGTGGAGTGTCTCTGTCATTCCCAGCCTTAGAGAGGGGTTTAAGTAACAGCAGTTACCCCAGGAATTGATCAATATTAAGCGCTAAAGGAAATAAAGAAGTAGCAATTCTATTTATTCAGGCCTAGATCAAAATAATTGAAGCAGTGAACTACCAACCTTGAAGAGCATATGAGTTTCTGACAGTTAAAAACCTGAAGAGAATTCAAAATGGGGGTTGAAGCTTTTTGGTTGTACTTATTTGACTCTTCCAAATCTGTATTTGCAGCCCTGTGAACATCCAGACTGTCAACTAACCCTACTGGGGAGCTGGTTTGTTGGGAAAAGCCTTTCAGACTTTACAATTTGTAAACAAATCGGTTTAAACAAATATTTGTAAACAAATCATTCATTTGTTAGGTTCTTAGGTTCAATTTCATTTTGGAATCATCTGCCGAAGGAAAACAAAGTTGTTGCAGGAGGAGTGAATTAATGTAATTAGTCACGCTCCTTGGGAAAAATGGAGTAAATTAGCTCCTTCATTTGTTTTCCTGTGTTGTTCTTTGAAATTCCAAAGAATTTCCCCTTGCCAATCTTATTTGGACTCTGTCTAGAAACTGATTTTCAAAAGGAAGGATATTTTTGCCTTAAGAGCAGAATTTCACAAACTGTAAACGCAGCAATGAGTTTTGATTCCTTAATTTAGCTTGCATAAAAAACCATGATGTGGTGAAAAATTCCAAGGTCATCATTTTACTACTTTATAAAACTTCCAGCAGTAAGACTTGGTTATGTAAACGCTGTCATTCTTAATTATGACATCGCAGTGTTTCTATCACCGGCTATCAAAGTGTATTAATTCCATCAGGAGCACAGGCTATATAGTTTGTATTAATTTCTTGAGTAATTTATTGGGCTGTAGAGGATAAATGGGTGATTAAAAAAATTTTTAAAAGTGGTAAGAAGGATTTGTGTGTGACAGAACTGAATCTCAGATGCACTGGAATGGAAGCTTTCTGGGCATTTTCCAGTGCTTTAACAAAACGGCGGCGCTGTCCACCTAGGAGAAGCCCATAGCAAATGAAAATTTTGGATTCTTCAGGGGCTGACAGGTTGGGGTGGTGTTATTTTTTAGTGCTGCTGTCTTAAAAGTTACTACTTCAGGTTGATTTGTTGGAAGACCACTGCTGTGTGCTTTACCAGTACTATAAGAAGTTCTTTGCAACTGTCCTTTAAAGACCTTGAAGCATATTCCTTTTTTTGCTGATATATTACAGCTTTATAGGTATATTATAGTGTCTAGTTTTGAAGGCAAATAGAAGGGTTTGCATAGATTTGAGATTTAAAATCAAAACCTGAATCTGGAAATGTAACTCCTGAGGCTGGCCCACCAAAGCAGTTCTTTGTGTGTAGAATTGCAATCAATCATATCACGATAAAATTAATATATTAATCTTCCCAAGCATAAGACATCCAAAAGATGCGGGTTTCTCCCTTTGTCTTGACTCTTTCAGCTCCACTCGCTCCTTTACACGAAGCTGTAAAACTTCACATCTCCCTGCTTGCTCCTCCCCTGCCAGCAGCGCGCTCAGGTGAACGCATCTGAAAGCGAGTCGAGTAAAATTCTGCGAGTTCCAATTTCAGTTTAGATTGCCCTTATCTTAGAACCTTTATGGGTCTATTTTCTTCTAGTGGGCACTGGTTTAGGTGTGCTTTTAATATCACGCCCGTTGGCCAGTGTCGTTTTCCCTTTCCCAAACTTCCTTAACTAGTGCTGTGGCTCCTTCGGATCCTGAGGAAAAGCAAGTGGAAAGCGAAAAACCTACGTTCAGGCTCGTTGGGCAAAATTTAAATCTCTAGCACGCTATTTTGCTTTTATTTATGACAGTTCCTATGCAAGCAGGGTCAAGAAATCAGTCAAATATTTGCCCATTCCTGTTGCAGTGTGAAGTAGAGTGCAATATTGAATTTGTGGTACTGTGCAATATCGTTGCCACGGCTTAGTGTCTAAAAATCCTTCCATACGGGGTTTTGTGACACTCTGGAAAGGGTGGGGTTTTTTGTGGCTTAAACTTGCCGTCAAAAAGGCCTCTAATGTGTTTTGAACTAAATTAAAAATTTGTTCTCGAGTGACCCCTATTTCACGAAAGTTTTTAAAATTCAGCTTATTTAGCTAGAGTAGTTCCTAAAAGAAAATGTAGACTAGTAACTTAAACCAGTGATTTTTAGCTTATAATTTGTGGGCTCCTGTAGGTGTACATCCTATCTGCAGGGTTTTTTGCATCTTCTCTGAAAATCTTTGGAAAGAATTTTCTGTTTCTCAATCAATGACTTTTACTAAGTGATGTGAGCAGAATTTAATTTGTTACTGGGCCTACATATTTAAAAACTTACAAGTTTGGGCTTTAATAAATACCTGCAGAGATGCACTGAATTTTAATGTTTGGGTGTTGTGGGAACATTATTCAGGTCTCGTGCCAAATTAATTAGTGAAACAGATTAGAAAGGAAGTTTCTGGAATTACACACCTTTGTTTCGAAGCAGAGCTGTAAATGGTCTACATAAGATCTTCAATATCGGGTTTGAACAGTAGATCCTATCTTCAAAACCATAAAAATCTTTTTTTTTTTTTTTGGTGTCTGGTTGACACTAAGGTAGTTTCCCTAATGTCACTGGCTGACTATCTTAGAACAATTCTGGGAATTAAATTTCAAGTGTTTGAGGACGCACGTCATTGTAAACTATTGCAAAGTAATTACAGATACGTGGGGTTAATTACTTGATAGCTAAATGAAAAACCACATTTCTCTAAACTTTAAATAAGAAACTTTTAATATAGAGCTGTGCTTTATTTTTGCCTCTGTCCATAAGGTAAGCCGTGCCTCCCATGGCGAGGACGTAGGACAGAGCATCCATATGGAATCCCAGCCTTCCTGCTGGATAAGAGGAGAGAGGATTCCAGCCTGGGTGGTTCTCCTCTTTTTGCTTTTATTTCTCTCCTTACCATGGAGATGACAATATTATACTTTCTTTTGGTTTATTCGTAAGATATAAAACAAACAATAGATTTTTAACCTCTTGAGTTACTCTAAGCTCCCTCCTTCCTCTCGTTACTGGCACAAACTGTTTTCCCTGAGTCCTCACCTCTGCTTATCCCACTTCCAACTGTGATCCGTATGGGAGTTGTCCTTTAAAGATTTGGTGATTGTTCTAACTAAGTTGGAAGCCTATGTGAAAAAATACTGAAAGCTAAGTCGGTGCCAAATTTTAGAGCCGGGTTTGTGCACTGCCTGACAGTGAGGAACCGAATCTTTGTCCCTAACTTTAGCTGATGGTTATGTCGTGTACGCACTATGCTGTCCTTAAAAGGAACAGTGAAATCCTGTCACGGAGCCATAAAAGATTTGGGGAGTGAGTCTGCATCAAATTTCTTCAGCTTCAGCAAAGAAACAAAAAGGATTTCCAAACTTTCTCCTCATTTCTAGTCTCAGAGATGTGGAGTGTGGTAGTTAAGCTCGGTTGTTTCTGGCTTGGGTGGTGCTGTGGGTAATAAATGTAGTGAGGGTTTAATTTGGCTTTAGGTTACCCTCAGCTGATAATAGAAACTCTTCCCCCAAATAACCCATTTAATCAGGATACCATTATGCGTGTTGCCCAAGCAGAACTTGGTGGTGCAATTTGAACTTAACTAGGTGGTATTCTTCTCAAAAATCCTCCTATTTTTCAGTTGTCAGTGTCCCAGCCCACAGACTAACCTCAGAAGTCCAGGTCGGCTTTGCTGTCGGAATAAATAAGGACAAATCATTTGAGAAAGTTAGAGGCAGCGCGGGGTGCCAAACCTTCACCACCGAAGCTCCTCCAGGTTGCGATCTAAAGATTTGCTACCCTACTGAAAAGCTCCTGCACTTCTGCTGCCCAAGGGGGTGGCCGCGAAGGGAAAAACCTCGCAAGCAGCAGCGGCCAGGTGGGTTTGCTGAGCCGAGGAGCCTCCCCCGGCTGCAGCAGAACTCTGCGGTCGGTAGCGTGTGGAGTGATGGCCCCCAACTGTAACAGCTCCCATACTACCGGGAGTAAGTGAAAATACTCAGCTGGGCACTAAAGCCAAGAAACTCAGCTCGTTCTCCTTGATAGGACAGAGGGATGGCTTGTTTTCTGAAAAGGATCTTCAGTGGTTATTTTACCCTTGGCCGCTAACCTTGTGATTAATGTAGCAATAATATAGATAAGTACCCACGTTAACGTAACTAATGAGTTGCCTGCCTTGAGTGATTTGTTGTGGCATCTAACTGCTTCTTCTCTTCCTTCCTTTTTGTCACCCTGCAGTGTTCTGTGCCAAGGTCTTTGTGGCTAGGCTGCTCCAACCTGGTAGAGAGCATGTGCGCACTGAGATGCCTGCAGAGCATGCCCAGTGTCAGATGTCTCCAGGTGCCTTTCTTCTTTCTTGTTGTAAATGTTATGCGTATGCTGTTGAACATTTGTTTAAACTCTCAGGACTCTTGTTTAAATCAATTTGTTAAGTCTGCTAAATGTGTTGGTTTTTTTCTATTTTTTTTCCCTTTTATTTTTTTTTTCTTTTGTGCATCCTTTTCTGAAACCTTCTACTTAACTGTATTGTAGGAGTGAATCTTAAGAGGGCTTTCTGTACAGAAAGGGGGGTTCTGTACAGGGTGGGTGGTGAGCTTTCTGTACAGGGGGGTGGTGAGCTTTTGTGTTTTATTGCCTGTTTACTGAAGTCGTGATATAAGTAGCATAGTTGTGCATGTTGCCTGCTACGTTTTTGCTTTCTCGTTTAATTTGAAAAAAAAAAAATAAATAACCTTAACGAGCTTTGCCATTTCTCTTCAATTGCAGTGAACTGACTTAGCCTGTAATGTTTGTGTGATTTGATTTAGAAAGGATAAGCTTTTGATTTTCTGCTAAATGTGATCCTGGTTTTAGCCTTACATTGCGGTCGTTGCTCGTGTTCGGATGCCGAATAGCGGGCACGGAGTCCTGGGGCTCTTTGGGTTACTCTGTTCACTTAGTTTCTTAACTTTTAAAAAGCAAAGAAACAAAGGAAGGGGGGCTTAGTCTGCATAGAAGACCACAAAATCTCCAGTTCTCTGTTGTTTTTCATTTAGTAAGCTGTGGAAGCTGAACCTGAGTAATTGATAGATGGGGGAATTGCTGTTTCTTCCCTGATTTGAGAGGGATTGAAAACGATAAAGAGGGAAATTTTGATACCAGTTAACAATTTTGAACTCTCAGGGTATTTACCTTGGGAAGAAAATGCTGAACATCTGTAGTAACTCTGTGGCTCTTCCTAAAGTGCTTCTGAAGGTAACATTTTTAGCAAGACATAACTATTATTTACTATCAGTATCTTTTATAACATAATAGCGTTATTCAGTGGTTCAGGCTTTCAGGTGTGCAAAATGACTACTTAAAAGAAATTGCTTTTGGGAATGAAAACTTAAACAAATTGAGGTTTTTTTTGCAGTCAGTCCATTTGAGTCCAGACACTGGATAATGTGAATGTCTTGCCTTAGAGAGTAACCATTTATTTCAAAAGCTCTGCTTTTGCCAGCAAAATGTGACCACTTGAGTTGCACCAAATTGGAGTTTCAGAATTAAAAATGTCTTCAAGATTTCTGTTAAAATACAAACATGTTGTTCTGTGCAAATGCTTTATGTTTCCAATTTTGAAATACTGTTCAAAGGGGGGGAGATAAACATATAGATGGATAATACAATTTTATAGAAATTGGCTAGATAATGGTTATAGGAGATACTTATAATTGTGACAGGGCAAAGTTGCAGAGCTTCGAGGTCTGTCTTGGAAATATTTACAAGCTAGTTCTAATATATGATCTTCCTGCTTTCTTTCCCTAATCCTCAGCACTCACCTCCTCACTGGAAAAATAAAACTTCTTTTCAATGGGAGTTCTGGAATTCTTTCCTCCTGGGACCTAATTATCGGTGGCCAGAGAGCTTCTTGGCATTTTTCAGCAAGTGGTCATCGTTGTTTTTAAGATGGATAGAGATGTTGGGAGTAGGTTGGATGTGGAGCCCGGTGGGATGGGCCAGTAATGGGTTCAAGGCTCGTTGATGAAGCCTGGTGAGGGCTGTGAGCTGGAAACAGCTGCTGCTTTGCTGTCAGGAAGCTTTTCCTCGGTGCAGATCGAGAGTTGCAATTCTGCAATTTCTTCCTTAAAATTTTTACCTCTATGTGATTTTTGAATTTATGACTTCTACCTAACTGTACGTGACAGCTGAGAACTATTTCAGGATAGGAGCAGTTCTGCTGTAAATAACTGTCTTCTGAATGGTAGGTGTAGATCTTGGGTTCCTGGACTGGAAGCCCTGGGGAGGGTGAGCTGCTGGACACCCCCCTCTCCCAGGGAATTTCAGACGAGGGGCTCCTTACCAAGCTGGGTTCCCTGCTGCGGGCAAAGTGTGAGCTTCTGCAAATACCCCGTTTGGGAATTGCAAGGCCTTCAGAATAATGAATCTGAGAACTTTGACTGCCCCACTATAATAATTACCTATAAAACTGATTACAGGAGAAAATACAGAACAGTTTGTGCACGAACATCCTGCTTCCTACACAAGATTTTTGGAAGCCTGTTATCATGCAGATGTGGTGTCATCTCTAGTTAAAACCCATAGCTAATGCAGCTGGTCGCTCAGGATGTGTCACTTTGAAAAAAATGTCTCAAACCTGTATTGTTTTCAGGAATCTGTCAGCTTTCACAAAACCCACCTTTGAAGTACCACTTAATTTGTGTCTTTTTTTTTTGCTCCACATGCCTATAGGAATTGTAACAATCCCAGAACGTTGTTAACCATTTAATTGTAACAGCTAACAGGGTTTTAACAAGTTCTGGGAATGCAGGAGATCCAGGAAGGACAACCCTGTTGTTGACTCTGGTGGGATGGCTTTGTGGCAGTCGGAGCTCAGCGTGTGGAGAGAAACCCTTTTGTGTATCCAGCCTGTGCCACTTGAGGAGTTGCGGAGGAGGGATCTCACCAGGGGGTTTGGCCCCTCCACGTGTTGTGGAGCTTGTGCTTTCCTGCTGGTTTCACCCTCCTGATGGATTGTTTGGAGAATAAGAAGGATGATTGTCCAAAGCAGATACCTGTGGGGCGTGCAGCTTGGGAAGGACTAGGGAGAGCTTTGTTGATTTAAATTTTTATTCCAAAGAAAGGCTTTGTTTTCTTCAAATTCTTTTGTAAAGTCCGATTTTTTTTTTTTTTTCTTTTTGTAGAACTGCAACCAGGATTAAGAAATTTTGAATCTTTTAGAAGCATCTGTGGGAGATACATATTTATTTTTAAAATAAGTTCTCGTTTCAGGCATGTGACTCAGTGATGCCCGAAGGGGAACTTGGAAATGAAAGTGGCACCAGCTGCTTTTTCCCATTTTTTAGGTTTGGGACCATGATTTGCCTTTCATGGTTTCCTGAGCTATAAGCCCACATGTGAAAACAGGGAGGACATATATATGAGGAGATCTTCCTTCTGAAGCACACCTTCCATTAGAGTAATGATGATTAACAGGAAGTTTAAGGAGGGAAATAGAGAAGCCCTTCAGTGATTCGTGGAAGTTATCTGGGAGTTGTATCTGTTATCTGTGTAGAGTAATTAGTGAATGGACTAGAAAGAGGGGGAAGAAAACCTAATCTTCTATCTATAGCCTTGTAGAATTTCTTCAGGAAGCTCTTATTCAATCTTAGTGCTTTTTCAAACATTTAGGCTTGAAGAGGAATCTACCATCAGTCTACAAGAAGTGGAGATTGGGTTTCCTCTTGCCTTTCTGTAGTGTTTTTAGCAAATATAATCTCTAACTAGGCTCTTCTAAAATCAAACTGTAGCATTTAAGCAAATATCCTTTGATACCAGTGGATTGGAGGTAGTTTTCCAGTTCTCCACAGTTAGTCTGGTTTTGTATTCTGTGCTTTTTCTCACTCAGTAAAATCCCTTCATAACTCCTGTAGTTTGCTGGAGAAATACTTAACTTTCTGTATTCTGTGAGCTGTCAGTGAATGGAAAAGAGAGAGATCACCTATCTAAAAAAAAAAATTATTGTCGTTTGTGGTACTTGAAGCTTAGTCTCATCTATTCTGATTTTCTGCATAATTAATATTAGTTGGAAAAAAAAGTCCTTGATGCTTATTGTTGTTATTGTATAGAAAAGCATATATTAAATACCACTTTGTAATACTGGCTATAAACTAAATACTGGCTATAAACTAAATACTGGCTATAAACTAAACTACTATTATAGATTCAGGGGCCTTAGTTTTAACTGTTTAATTAATAATGGTTTTGTACCAAGGATTTGACCACAATGAGCACGCTCGAATTCCAGTAGCTACTGTTTTCATCCTCTTTGATCTGGCTATCACAGCAAGATTAAAAGCATGCTGGCCTCTTATTTAGGTGCTGAGAGAAACTGGTTCTATGACCAGTTGTGTAATGCAACCCTATGGATACGTGACCTTGCCTAGCTCCATCCTCTCGGAGCATTGCAGTGGTTTGGAACGTGTTTTGTCACGCTGGTTTGGGCGATAGCTCCCCCAGCGATGTCACGCCAAGAGAAACGTCCCGTGTTCTTAGTGCTGGGAGCAGAAGTTTCCAGGGTGAATTGAAGACTAATCATTAAGCAACTGAAGAGAAGTATTTAAACGTCGCTTTGAGTTGTTTCATAACGTCGCATGTGATGAAATCATGCTCGGGGAATAAATTATTAGATAGATGAAATGAAATTAGCCTAGTAACCAAATACCGCTCAACCAATTCTTTCTTCTTTATATTCAGTCACACTTTGCCTTGACTTGTTGGAGATAGTCATATCTTTCTTCTAAAACTCTGCTTAATTTTTTCTTGCTTTAGACCCCACCCACTCCCAACACGTTGGGTTTTTTTTTCTACACCTTTCCATTTATCATCCTTAAAATTTTCAGCTGAATTGTGTGTCGTGTCCTGTTCTGCCTCTCACATGGTGCGCGCAGCTTGGAAGCTGTAACAGAGCACTGATTTCGCTATGGGAACAATAAACTTCTTACTTCCAGAGCTTCCAGCGTGGGAAGTCGACGTGTTCTTCAGAAGCCAGATCTTCCAATTGCTGTAGTGGCTTCCTCAGACTCGAAGCTACCCAGCTCCTCCCAGCCCATTTACCCAGTGGCTTTGCTTTACCTGGCCCTCAACCTTGACTTCTGCACGGTGGGATGTCCAGCTCTGTAGACTTCTCTCAATCTGCATTTTTGTTTTTACCCACGTGCCCTGGTGATGGACGAGCCGTAAGAAGGTGACATTGACTTAGTTCTCCCAGTGTCATTCCTGCTTATAGATTAAAACAGGAGTGTATTGATTTACTCTCTGTAACTGGAAGCTGTCTTCACAAAAAAAGCCTTCTGAATTGACTAATTCATAATTTAATATTGTTCAGAAGAAGTTAATATTTGGGGTTCTGGAGAGTGAGGGTTTTAGGATTGATTTCTTCCACAGCATTTCCTGTAAAGGGTAGTACTTGGTAGCACTGAGGAATCTCGGTCCTGTCACAGCTGAGGCACAAAGAAGGAAGTTTATCTTCCTGTTTGTTTTTAAGATAGGATTTAACATCCATTTGCTTAAGCTTCTGTTTCTTATTCTTTATTAATTTTGAGCTTCTGCTGGTTGACATTTCTATTCAGATACCAGAAGGAAGTACAACAACGGAAACTGTAAGTGGAAAAAATGTATTTGAAAACAAAGAATTATGATTTATTGACATGAAAACTTCTTCATCCTTTTTTTTCCCCCCTGTCCAAATCCAGGCACAGCCGTGATACAGTGTTCTTAAAACACCAAGGAGCACAGTAGATGTGTTCTGCTAAAACCTTTTTCCTATGGTGCGTGAAATCACCAATCGGAAGACGATGAATAGCCCGTCGCTGTGTACTCTGCATCCTTTTGAAAATGTTATTCTTCTGTGCAGCTCTTAAAATGAGTTGTCATAGCCAGACAACTGCTTTGCTGCTTCTCTGAGGTTTGAAGTCATTTACAAATACTTCCTTTGACATGTTTTCTGGTATTTTGCCTCAAAACAGTGGGACCGTTACTATGTCTTTCTTGGAAACGGTCCAACAGGTCCATTAAAAAGAAATGCGTATTTGAGTCCTTTTCTTGAAAGGAACAGAACGTTCTCGTCAATATCTGAAATATTTGTGCTTGTCCCTTTATATTAAACAAGACTTCTTTCTGAGACAGAAAAGCTTGAAAACCAAGCATATTATAGAAGCCGCGGTTGAAGATGCCGTGCGGTGGGCCTGTTGCCATTTTGTGCAGTGAGATGGTCTGAATTCCCCAGTCTGCTGCTCTGATGGGAAAAATGTCCAGTTTTCTCTCTGCTAATCAGCAGCAGCGCTTCCCAGTATTGTTGTTTCTTCTGGCTGAAGCCGGAGTCTCCTCTCAAAATCAAGAGCAGTTTGGAGTTTGTTTTCAGCAGTTTCTCCTAGTATTTGTTGGTAGCTGTGTATATTGCAAGCATTTTACCACCCCACCTCCCTTTTTTTTTTCCCCTCATGCTCCAGTACCCAACCATCCTGGTGGGCTCCCAAGAGCCAGGTACAGCTCTGTCTCCAGTCTCCTGCAGTGACAGCAGCTCGCTGGGGTGCGTCCTGGTGGCACCAGCTCATGGCTCGTTGCTCGGTCTAGACACCAGTAGGATAAGTAAATGTGAAATGCAGGGATTGTTTGTTCTCAAAGCATGATTTATTACCTTGGAGAAAAGTGTTATGCTCAGCACTTTTTTTTTTTTTCCTTTTAATTCATCCTTTGTGTATCTGAGTGCTTTCAGTAGTATGACTTTAATTATTAACGAAGCCTGTTGCTTCTTAGCGGTGAGAAGAGAGACCTCCTCTTTATTGGGTCAATTAATATTGTTTATTTTTAAGCCAACGAGAGTAGTTACTTACTAGATTACTTTAAACTGCGGGCGGTGAGCGAATATTGATCTACAAAGCAGAGCTCTTCCCCTTTACTTCCCTCAGCTGAGGGGCAGGATTGTGTTCCCTGGTGTCAGACACTCGCAACTGGAGCACGTCTCTAAGTTTTGGTTCCTGATTTTGCCCAGCCATGAGGTCCATCGCTCGCTGGTAGCTGACTCCTGCTCCGTGGTAAGCGTGCAGCGAATGGTGGCTGTGGGCTGGGAGGTGCGAGGCAGCCGGCGAAACCCCTCTGCGGGTTGGGGTCAGCTCAGCGGCCTCGCCAGGGTGGGGCTGTTGGGTGCTGCCAACCACTGACCTTTCTGCTCGTGGGTAGAGTGTGTCACGGGTAGAAGCAGCTTATACACACAAGTGCTTCGGTTGAACTTTGTTTTCAGCGGTTTGTAGAGGGTCGTACACTTTGTCCCCGAGCTTCAAGCTTACTTGGACATAAAAGTGACTCCTTCCGGAAGCCTGGTTCTCTTTCTAAGCAGCTTTTCCAGTTATTTCAGCTGTGGCTATTGGTCGGTAGGCACTTCTCTCACTTTTGTCTTTTCTTCAGAAGTTGCCGGTTTCAAAAGTTAGCAATTTACTTAATCTTTATGAGCGAGATTAGGAGGAAGTGGTGATAGGACTCTTGAGATATTTCACTAGTCTGCTGTCTGCTGCAGAAGAGACTTCCCACCGTAGGAAAAGTAACATGAGCTTAGAGATCCGGTCCTTACTCCTTCGGGAGACTCTCTCGCCTGCTTTTTGCGAGTGCTTCTCTTTTGTACCATTTAGAGATCACAATCTAGCGTCTCGTAGGCTGGGAAGGATATGTCCCTAAGGAGGCAAGTTCATTTCTTCCTGATGGATCCGTGTGTCGACACAAGTTATTAGACCTTGCCTCAGCAACTCCAGAGCCGTCGCTTATAAGCTGCAACAGAGGAGCGTAATTTTGACTGTAAATGTGTGTTCCTCCGAAAAGCCAACACAGTCACGCTAAAGCTTCGTCCAATTCACAGGTAGCTGGCAGGAGCTGTTGTTCCTGCTGCCTCTTACGGTGCATCTGCAGCAGACTGTTCCAGCTATATTTGATAATCATCCTCTTCCTTGCAGGTGTTTGCTCTATTTCCCAGAATTTTCTAGGAAACAAAACTATAATCAAATATTTCCCACTGAGGTTGAAATGACATTTGTGCAGTGTCTTTTACCAACACCCATCAGTCCAGTACAGACCAAGTGGTGCAGCAGGGAAAGAAGGAGCTCCAACCAAAACCTTCTCCTGCTTTGCAGGATATTTCTGAGACACGATATTCCTGTTTACAAAGCCCTGCTACAGCAGGACATTGCTTGGGGGCACAGGATATACTCCCAGTGCTCCAGACAAGTGAATTTAGAGATAATTCAGGAGTTTGAGTTGACTTTGTTGCCCTAGAGAAACAGCGTAGGTTGTCTTCACCCCAGCCTTCTCACTGCCTTCCTGGTGTTGAGCAATATTCAGTGGCATCACGCTGCTGGGGTTAGAAACTCTCAGCTGCTGAAGCTGAACTCTTCTTGCTTTTGAATTTCTGCCTGTTTTTTGCATTCCTCAAGTTCACACACAATTTTTGATGCAATTACTAAGCCAGGCGTTAGGAATGATCCAAACTGTACTTCTAACCTGGTTTGTTTGGGTTTTTTTACATCTATTCTACTTTTTTTATATATTATTTTTGAATAAATGAAGCATGAAATACTTACTATAAGGTTTATGAATACAAATGTCTTTTGACCTCTCTGTGAACCCTTTGGCTATTTTCCCTTGCATGTTCTAACTGATAAATGTTGAATGTCATTGTACTAAATGGGTATTAGGGCTTAGAGTTTAAATTTGCTAGAAAAAAAAAAAATCTGAAAGAAATTTAAAAAAAATACTAATGAATGAAAGTGGACTTTCAGGTTCTCTCTCTGACTTACTCAGTAGCTAAGAATTAAGTGCCCTACTTGAAAAATCACTTAAACAAGAATCAAGTGAAGATACCTTTACAGTTGGATATATGATTGCAGAATTTACACTTTGAAAATCATCCTACTTTTGTCTGCTTCTAAGGATCCTTAAAGTAGAGAATTTGTTCGAAGTGTACAGTAACAACAACAAAAAAATCTTAACTGTAATGTTACAGGAATCTACATCTAGTTCTTTACACTTCAACTCATTTTTTAGAGCAAATGCAATCCGAAGGTCTCAAGCTTATATGGAAATACGTGGTTTTGGAAAAATAATAAGAATTATGCCAAATGCCTTGGAATTTAGTACCTGAATAGTAAAAATGCCCCTCTCATCGACACCCTTAGGAGCTGGTTGTGCTTCTAATGTCGAGTAAATCACTGGTGGGATACAGATTAAAAATAATCTAAAAAGAGGAACCTGAGGCACTGAGCAACTGCTCCTCCCATTCTCAAATCCTTTTCTCTCAGGACTTATAATGATGTGCTTTTTATAGTAATCAACTGTATCTTGAAGTTGTAAGGGGAGAAGTGGTGCTGGCCTCACAGGTCAGGAGCGTTTAGAAATCCGTTATATAAATCATGTGAAATCTAAATTATGCCATTTCACAGTCCTTTTAATACCTAGATAAAAATCAGCACTCGAATGCAGAGTGTCTGGCTAACCTCAGGCAAGGCTGAGTGGATATTTGAAAAAAATAAAATAAAATTATCTGGGTATTTTTTTTTAATTTTTTTTTTTTTTTTTTTACATCTTGTATTGCTGAAGGCTGCTTGCTTTAGCTGAAGTTAGCCTGCAGTTTTTCTGCAGATAAAAGTTTTCTCCAGGTTTTTGGTTGCCTGGATATCAGCAATTACGAAAACACACTCAAATTGTGTGTGATTAAAAGATTCTGTTTCAGGCAATTAACGAGTGATTAGGATTTCCTGAATAGTTGTGATGAAGTGATACAATTTCATGAGTTGCCAAATCTGGAACATGTTGCTGTACATCTTTGGAAGAAAAAAAAAATAGACTTATAACAGCACAGGATTATTTCTTGGAGTTTGAGGCTTCGGTTTTACTGAGTTTTTAATTATAGTGGCAACTTTTTCCACACTTCTGTGTGCAGATTTTTTTAATAATTGGTGGTTTACTGCGGTTTCATTATTTCAGACTCCTCTGTGTTTTTGAGTAACCTTTTTTGTGACTTTACAGAAACCTCTTCAAAATCTGGTTTGAGTTTTGTTGATCCTTGGGGAAGAGCGAAAAGCAGAGAAGGAGGATAAATTCTGATGTAGTTCTGGTGGCCAGGGAAAGTGAGAAGGGACGTAGAGGAAGAAGTGCCAGAATTTGGTCTTAAGACAAATGAGAGAAAATAGATAGGCGTGCTTGGAGGAAAATATTAAGTGTTTAATTGAAGCTTAGAGCTTCTTCTGGTTCTCCAGTCCCAGGCTGTTAGTATTTAGTGCCCATGAACTTGTGGCTGTGGCTTGGAGTTGCTTATTTTTGAGTGATTCTTCAGGTGTGTGTGCTGTGATATGGGTTTGCTCAAGCTGGAAGTACCTGTCCCCTGCTTCTCTTCCTTCTGGGCCGTGTTAATGTTTCTCGCCAGGGTTAAAGGGCTGCAGATCTCTTCTAAATCTTAGGGGAAGAGGAAGGTAAAAGCACCAGGGCGTGTGTTAAGTGGTGATGGATATGAGGGGAAAAAAATGATCGGATTTTGAAAGAATGGCATCGTGATCTGGCTCTTAAATGGGCTGCAATGTCTAGCTCTTTGGTGCCCGTTCATGCCCGTCCTCCGTAGGCGTTTTCAGACCCCTTTGCGTCGAGGGTGGTGCCTGTCTTCTGACCTTCGCCTGGAACCGGCAGCAGAGATCTGAACCTAAATTCCCTCTGGGAATCTAGGACTAAATAACCCTCAAAGTATTTTAACTGCACCAGGCAGCCGAGTTGGAAATGTAGTTAATCTTAACCTAGGCTAATTTCTTTCTGATCAATCTGAAGCCATCTAATTACTAGTTTAGCCTGAATTTTGCTTCTGAGATGTTACTTACCCTACCTTTAGTCTGAAATACTGTTAACAGGCTTATTAATTGTGTAGGGGAGAGTGGTGTGGGTTCTGCCTCGCGTAGCTCTGCAGAGAAAAACATCCGACTAGTTTACACAGCCTGTAATTGGCATTTGTCCACACAGTGCAAACACTTCTGGAAGCAATAGCCCATTTCAGCTCCTTGGCTGGTAGGAGATGCTGGTGGTAGTCAGCTGCTGGTTGTGTGCTTCACTTCCTCACTTAAAGTGGTTCTGAAGGATGGACTCATTTGAGCGGCCAACAGGGAAATGTGACTTTCTGAATAGGTTGTTTTCCTCTACGAGTCCTAGAAGTGAATCGATGAGTGAATCTGAGGAGGTTTTGTTGCATCTGCTCTGGAAGGGAGAAAAGTTACTATAATCTCGAGCCAATATTTTCCCCTCAAGTTTCCATTTGTGGTGATTTATTTTTTATTTTTTTTAATATGGGAAATAAAAGCCAAAGGGGCTCTTTGCTAGGAATTGAGACGGTTTTTAAAGTAGTAAATTTTCTTTCCTTTGTGCTAAAAAGAAAAGCTTGGCATATCTAATCCTCCTAACTACCTGATAAAATTGGGAGGTTTTAGGGTAATTTTTGGTATAGTTGTAGGTGTAAATGGTCTGACTGGGTATGCAGCACAGGGCAAGTGTCTGTGATGCAGTGGAAATTCTGAAAACGTGTTAAAACTACTGAGGTAAATGAGTTCACTTTGCGTAGCAAGATTTGAAGTTTCCCTTGAGTCTTGAAAGTACAGAGAAAACCCTCTTTTATTTCATGATAGATTAAGATGAGAAATGCAAACAGGGTCTGCCTAACTAGGTTTATTTGGAAAATGGATCAGGTGAACCATTCACAATGATGTTAGTGCAAAAACAATAACAGTGATTGTGGTTGAGAGAACTTTTTCTAATTTGAAAAAAAAAAAATACACCCAGCACTGACTCCTTTCTACAGCCAGTTTGTCACAGCCATGTTTCTGATGGTAGCATTTGACTGTTAAAATTATGATTGCAGGCAGAAAGGATTTCTCTTTGGGGATTTTTATGCTCTAGAGTTGTGAAAGTTAATTCAGAGATCTTTTAGGAAAGCAACTGCAACCGTTTGCCGCGCTGTGAACGATAAGCCTGATGACTGCTTTAATACACTATTTAAGTATGGAGATTTTTCCGCTCTGGGCAAGAACGTGGGTTGCTGAGGTACTGCCCACAGCGTCTGCCAAGAAAGGCTGAGCGACCCTAGAGTTAAAGGCACGAAGGGAGACAGCTGAAAAACAAGCCCCGCTTGTAAGCTAAAGGTATAATTAAAGCTCCTGTTGGGCTGGGAGAGGGCTCCAGAGTCCAGCTGCTTGGAAAATAAAGCCAGTTTTCATCTGAAGTAGCTTAACGTGATCAGCGAGCCTCAGGTGGAGCATTGCAGGAAGACTTGCTGTCTGCTCCTTGCTGCTGGCTGCTCTTTCGCAACCTAAGACTTTATTAATATTGTTAACATTTATTCATTTCTTTTTTCATTTCTCGGCTTGAGCTGAGCAACTAGGCGCTGTGGCAAATGTTCCGACGAGGCTTAAAGCAGCCTTCAAACCTTTCCTAGCTGGATTGAAAACTCCGTTGGCCATTTTCTTAGTCAATTGATTCTACATAGAATTAGTCCTTTGAGTTTTGAGGGGCAGGTGTAGAGAAAGCGACTAAAATAAACACACACATATATATATATATATTTGGGGAGGCTCAACGTATTTATATTCAGCAAAATAGTTTGCATGATGGGCAAGTGTTGCAAGCCTTCGTGGCTGGCTACTCGGAATGGTGCAGCGCTGAGTCACCAACCTGCTCCAGTTACACAATTCAGTGCTTATTGTCCTTGTAAATACAACATATTAATCTAGGATGGAGAGAGGCAGGTTTTTATTACTGACTCTTTGCTCCAGACACTCAGAAAATTAAACGAGAATGAGGGTGTCTTTGAAACTGTTACGCAAGGAATGCGTTAGCCGTGATCCCGCGGTACCTGTGGAGGGAAACCTGCCCTTAAGAAGTCAAAGTATTAAAGATTTACATGGAAAAAATAAAGCACAGGGAACGTGAATTCGCTGAAGGATCAAAAGTGTCCTCCCTATCTGATTTTAGAAACTATACCTGCTGCTGAAAACGCTGGGTATCTCTTGGGATTGCAGT
This sequence comes from Baryphthengus martii, assembly GCA_013396935.1. NCBI lineage: Eukaryota > Metazoa > Chordata > Aves > Coraciiformes > Momotidae > Baryphthengus > Baryphthengus martii. The sequence continues at coordinate 22,690 of VWZK01004110.1, read as the reverse complement.
AACTGTGGTTTTTTTTTCCCTAGCAATGTCCGTTTGTCGAGTGGAAATACAGGCAGGCTGGAAAATAGCCGGTCATTTGGACAAAAGGAACGCTTTTTGTCTATTTCTTACTGTATCCTAAATTACCTCCTAGTTTTATGCAGTGAATAATTTTGGTTTTATACTATTTTTTACGAGAATCTGTCTTACACTGTTTCTGAAGTTCTAAAAGCCAGCAGAGTGATTTTTACTGTTCCAGTTCCTACTTCATCAGCAGGTTGGGGTATCTATGAATTAAAACCTGAGCTGCTCTGCAGTTTGTCCACAGAACTGCCTATTAAAAGGCTGTACCATCACCAAAAGCTCTGTGATGGAGGCAGAGCCCTTGCTCAGTGCTTTGTGGAGTTGAATCAGAATAGTAATTCTGAACTGCTCAGCATTTTCGTGTATAATTTCATTTTAAAAACAACGGATGTAGTTTAATCCTCTGTGGACACAGCCCTGCACTGATCTGACTTGGGAGATGAACATCATGTTAAGTCAGACATACTATTCAGAGATACGCAGTTACTCATTTACTGAAGATAAGCTAATTTATTTTATAATGAGGTTAAGATGAGGACTGATACTTTAGAAACAAAGTTAAAATAGTGATGCTAATTGCCAGGCATCAAAGCATTAGTCATCAAACAAGATTGCCTGTTTAGGACCTGCTTGTGTTCTTTGGAACCTGCAAAAATAACTGTTCTGGAATGTTTAGGTGAAGGATAACTTGAGATTTTTGTTCCCTGAGCAGAGATAGGAGCAGGAGACTCTTGGTTTGGACTTTTACTGCTCTGGACAAAACTTTGAAAAAAATAGACCCTTGAGAGATGTCAGACTGAGGATGTAAAAGCTTTTAGGTGTCTTTTAAAAGCATCATATCTACAACTTGTGGTCAAACTGGTGTTTGAGTGATTTCAAACACAAACTGGTACTGAATTTACCTCTCTTTATGTAAACTTTTTAGTGGTGACTCAGAGGCCAAAGAAAAGTAACGCCTTATTTTCAGTATGAGGGTTTTTTTCTAATTTTACCCTCAGCTGTTGGATCTTAATAGACTCTTTTAGTATTTCAAATATATTTTTGTTTGAACTTCCAGCAATAACTGCACTAAAATAAAACTTGGCAACTGGGAGAATAGCTCGGTAAGAAATGAAGTGTATTGAGCTTAATTTGTGCAGATCCCCTGTGCTTACATTGAGAGTTTAATTTAAGCTGAAACAAGCAGTTACTATTACACATGTCAAATATAGATATGGCCGTGGTCAGCAGAGATAACTTTCAAGTTAGAATCATAGAATATCTCAAGCTGGAAGGGATCTATATGGAGTCCATCTCCCTTCTCACAGGACTATCTAAAACTAAATCAACTTTCACTTGATGAACCTTAGAGCTTTGTTTTCAAAGTGCTTTATAGTGACTGTGGGTAGTGGATTGAGTTTAACTACCATCAAATATTTTCAGAAACTCTTTATTTGGAAAAATCGTTTGGCTGTGGGCTCTATTTTCTACTTTTCTCGAGGGATTTTTTTTTTTTTTTAAATAAAGTATGACTTGATTATCTCACTAAATTAAAAAAAAAATAAATGTGTATTTTATCTTTTTACATAATGGAGACATATTGCAAGGAACCATTTTCTGTAGGCAGCCTGAGCAAGGTTAAACCCAAAGGTGGAGGTGGGTTGTGGCTGGTGCCGTCTTCCCTGGAAGCCAAACATCTTTATTGACCGGATTTAAATACCTGTCCACAGCTTTTTATGCATACCCCTCTGACAAGGGAATCTTTTCTGTCGTTCCTCTGTGGATAGCCTATGGCTGTGCTGCTGAAGAAATTTTTTTTGAAGTGCTGAATTTTTACAGTGGTTGAGATAAGCACGCTCTGTCCGTGGCCCCCTATTTCTGACCTGGTGTTTGGAAGCACTGTAGTGTTTTTGCATTTCTTTGGAGACTGGGGTATCCAGATTTTGAGGGATGTGATAAGGAAGGCCCTTGCTGTGAGAAGAGCTGATTCACATCTCATGCAGATTATGTCAGTGGTTCTTCAATTTTGTTTAGTGCTACAGCATATTTTTAAGAATCTCTCAGTAGTTAAAGGAAGAAAATCCCCTCCTATCCCTGATTAAGTATCAAGCTGCTGTTAATAAACAGAGTTGAACACGTTCCTGGCTTAGAACATGGTGACCATTACATCCTGAGGAGCAGCTTCCATTCATTTGGAAATGTTTTGAAGCATTGGGGCTTTCCTGGCTGTATTAAAAGCAGGAAGCCGCGAGGGGCCCGGGCTCATGGCTGTTAGATGGTGAAGCTGGTTACCCAGCTTTCTTCCTGACTGATGTGGTCCAGTTGTCACAGAGGATGGTGGATTCCTCTCCTCCTCTGGGTGGATGTGTAATTAATACCTTCAGCAAGCCCTGTGCTGGCAGAGCTGGTTTCAGAAGGCAATTTGAGTACCCGGAGCTCGAGCGTAATCTGCTGTGTTTGACTTCAAGATAGCCAAGTATGTATTAATTATTTTTTTTTTTAATCGTTTCTTCAACTTGTCTAGAGTCAGCTGTAGATGTGGCTTGTTAAAGGAGATCAGAGCCTGTTTAGCTGAACTGGTTTTGATTAGTTTTGTTTACGTTAACTTTTCCAGTGAATGAGAACTTTAGCAAAAATTGGAGGTTTTTAAAGACTGAACTTGGTCTTTAACTCCGCTCAGAATTACCGGTGTAGTCGCGAGGGTAGTAGGAAATAGAAGTTCTTGTTATCTCACTTTCCCTTTCATTATAGCCAAAAATACAGTGCTGTTTTCTTTTCCTCAAGGTAACGCAGCTATTGTCTGGATTTGTCCATCCTTTGTATCCTATGAATCCATTCTTTGGTAGGGAAAAGTTTCTCATCAAAGAAACTTAGCAGTGTTCCCTGCCTGGCTAGCTACTCCTCTTGTAACTTGAGAGGCTTGTCCCAGTTCCCAGGATTACTGCTATCACTTCTGTAATTGCTCTCTCGATACTGGAACTCAAAACTGGGTTAAAGAACAAAGCTGCACCGTGCTGGTTCTCTTCAGAGTCAATTAAGTGACTACAGGCACTCCCAAGGCCTGAAGCGTGGTGGTGCAAACCCAAGAGTTGCCTGCCTGTAGCGAGGAGAAATTGGGGGAGCCTGGGCAGTTTCCATGGATTTTTGGGAGAAAAGATGCGGCTCTTTTCGTCTCTCATCTACGGGAACGCTTGGGTGCTTTCGCACCTAGTGTGACACAACCGGACGTACGTGGAACTGTTATGACAGAGACACCAGTTTTCGTTGCTACCAGGTATCTGAGGATCTTAATTGAAACCATCATCTCTCAAGTTTTAGAATATGTACAGATTTTTTGCCTTTGGGGATCTTTCCTGGTTGTTTTGATTTTTTGGAAGCTTTTCTTGGTCCCCAAAGGAAGTGATCTTTTTGTAATTATCCATGTCAGTACCTCCTTCTCCCCAAGTCGCTTTTGAACCTGTTTGCCACCTTCGTCTGCATCTCTTAGAAATCCCAAAGACTTGCGGTGGTGTGGAGCGGAAAGGCCAAAGAAAGCTTGAAGTTACTGCAGAACTAGGTGAGGATTAGGGGATGTGAATCTTCTTCTTTAAAAATCCTACCCTTTGTGGGGCAATTTGTAAATTTTACTGCCATTGTTGGTTTTACCGTTAGTGAAAATACAGACAGAGGCTTTTCTTAGTGTAACTTTGTTGGGTCGTAACGACTGTAAGACAATGGAAACCATCTCTGCTTAGACCCATTGTTACCACTTTGCCGCTGCTGCCCTTCCCAGTAGGAGGTGGAGAGTGCTTATTCCAGGCTGACTAATTAAGGAATGACAGCTGGTTGGAAAGAATCATTCTACTTTTGCAAGAGCTGTGAGCAACTTCGCAAGAATTTCTGGAAAAAAAATGAATTTATAAACAGGATTAATTGATAATATTTAAAAGTTACACTTTTGCACTGTGAGAAGCTGCCAGGATTTTATGGATGTAGGGGTGGAAAATCAAGGCAGTCGTCCAGCGCCTGCAAGTGGAGGTCAGTTATATTGGAGGGGCTCACGGCTTTGCCAGGGTAACTGGAATTGAGAGGTGGTTGTTTCCACCAGGTCTTGATGTTGTTGAGCAGCAGAGCTGCAGGGAAATGGAGTGAAGTCGCTGTTTGTGCCATTTTACAGCTACCTGGGTGACCTGCTGTGGTGGTTTAACCCCAGCTGCCAACTACACCCCAGAGAACCGCTCGCTCACATCCCCCTGGTAGGATGGGGGAGAGAATTGGAAGAGTAAAAGTGAGAAAATGTGTGGCTTGAGATAAAGCCAGTTTAATAAGCAAAGCAAACCAAGGACTTCAGTCACCACTTCCCATGAGCAGGCAGGTGCTCAGCCATCCCCAGGACAGCCAGGCTCTATCACGTGTGACGGTTACTTGGGAAGATAAAATGTCATAACTCGGAATGTCCCCCCCCTTCCTTATTCTTCCCCCAGCTTTATATGCTGACTCTGATGTCTCATGTCTGGGGTATCCCTTTGGTCAACTGAGGTCAGCTATCCAGAATGTGTCCCCTCCCAGTTTCTTGTGCCCCCCTCAGCCTGCTCGCTAGTGGGGTGAGGAGGAGGAAGGCCTTGAGTCTGTGAGCACAGCTCAAGGATAACTCAAACACCTCGGTGTTATCAACGCTGTTTCCAGCACAAATCCAAAACACAGCCCCATACTATGGAGAAAATTGAACTCTCTCCCAGCCCAAACCAGTACACCGTCGGGAGGCGGCCAGACGGTACCTTGATGTAGAGGGTGGGTGGGGTGAACAAGGCAGAGGTTGAGAGGAGGGAGCAGCAGGATGAAGGGAAGTGTTGAGCTTGTCGATGTCTATCTGTCGTCTTGCTCAAGAGCTGGAGGCCGTCCTGAGCGAGGGCTCGTGACTCCAGCTGTTAGGAATTTTGAAAGTCTTCTTTTGCCAAGTGCTGGGGATGTTCATGACAGATTAGAGTTGTCTGATTGCTTCTTCCAGACAGCAGGACAGGATCCACCCAGTCATCTTACAGACTTCAGTTAGTGCTTTAGAGACACATTTGAGCCTGAGTTAGGATGTGTGTGAGCTGGGGAGTGACCCCCAACATTAAGTGCTTTAAGACAGGAGTATTTAATAGAGAGAGGAGATATAATAGGGAAAACAAAATATATACATGAGAGCAGAAAGAATGAAGGGTCTAAAATGTAGTAAGTAAATGTGGAGTGAATTTAAGATGGGAAGAGGAGGATTGGACTTGATGATCCTTTGAGGTCCCTTCCAATCCCTAACATTCTGTGATTCTGTGAAGAGAGAAAACACAATAAAGAATGGAATAGTGATAGGTTAAATTAATGTAGCTGCCTAGTTCCTGGATAAATACAATGCTACATTTCCAGCCTAAAAATCAATTCATGCCGTCTGCCCTCACATTCATGGCCCAGATGTTGAGAGGCCATGGAGATGTCTCTCAGCAGTGGTCCTGCCTGTGCCAGCTCACCCAGTTGTGGGTCTATGAGACGCTGTGTCCTCTTAACTATGCTCTGAAGGGAGAGGGACAGGAGAACTGCAGTCCTCCTACTTCTTCCATGTCTCAGTGGACACACTAAGGGTGTAGCATCTCTCTGAAGCCTCCTGCCCGGTTTTCTTTGCCTAGGCAGCAACAGGGGCACCTTAGAATCGAGGAGGTGCGCACCAAAGAGATAAAGTCGCTCTGCAATCTGCCCGGTGTGGAAATCTGAGCATTTTGGTGAAGTTTGTGCCCTTGCACTGGAGCTTTGTTACCTGTTCCTGGGATGAAAAGCTGTAACATTTAGGAGACAGTTCTTACACCCCAGAGGGCATGAGTTGTGATCTCTGTGGTGTTTTCTAATGAAGGAGCAGAAGAAAGCAACGGCAGAGACTCGTCGTGACCTACCCAAGGAAAGCTGCACTGGGGCTAAATGAATATAATGTGGGATTTCTGCTGAATATGCTGCCCCAAGCCATCCACGGTTGTTGTTCTTGGTGAGAGTTCCTGTCCCTTGCTCTTAGCTCTCAGGATCAATGGATCTATTTAGGCTTCAACTCCAAAAGGATGTTTCATACTCGTTTAAGGGACGTACTAATTGAAAACATCGCTAAACAACATGTAATTGCTGTAAGGAGTATTTCTATGCATTTATATTGAAAATCAAATAAAATTAGAAAACCTCTGAATGATGCCCCAGAGTTATGTCTGCTTTTCAGGATAGTTTAACTGGTGTGGGCCGGTTGGGTACCAGTAAGTCCAGGGCTGATTCGTGCTCCCTCTGGTGGCACTGTGCAGCGGGAGAGCATCGTTCACGTGTCGTTTGTCCAGCAGCGATAGTGCTGGCTATGGACAGTGTGTCATTATAACTGGAATGGTCCTCAGGAGACTCTTAATTCTGAAAATGTGGGAAGTCTGGTTTGTTTTTCCCCTGTTTGTGTTCTGTGCGCGTCCAGAAACACTCAAGTATAGGTGTCTGTGGAGTAACACAACCCCTCTTTACCGCCTTTGTCCCTTTCTGGATTCCCCAGTAGCCATCTCCAGGGCTTGCAGTTCTCATTGTCACGTGCATCACAACTAGATAGACTGGAGTTTTTCCATCACCCATCAGTGGACACGGTTTTTATAACGTAATCTTTCATCCGCGTGACGGAAGGCAGAAGAGGGTTCAGGGTAGAGTTGAGGGCCAGCAGCGTAGTCAAGTGGTGGAGGGAAGCTGTGGAGTTGTCAAGTTTTCTGGTTGTGGTGCAGGTACCTCCCTCACGCAAGAAAGAGGAGGTGGTGAAGCAGTGAATGCTTTGGAGGTGGAATTGTGTTTTGCTTGGGGGTGGGTGTAGCTGTTAAAGGGCTTAATCCGTAATCTGTGATGGCAAGAGTCGAGGAACGGTGGGACTTATTCCATCATGTGCTTCCTTGAGTGCCTCGTTCCTCTTTGTGCTGAGAGAGGGGAAGAAGGCTGCCCTAAATACAGTGGTAGGGGACGTTCAGGTTTTTATGCCAGCTCTCTGCAATCCTGGGCATCGATGCTGGGCAGGACAAGCTTGGTGGGCAGCTCAGTGAACAGTCATGGCCTGGGTGTGGGACACCAGTGAGTAGGTAGAAATAGATTGGAGTTGTGGGATGGACAGCAAAAGGGATAAAAAACCCCCAAAACTAACCAAAAATGGGTGAAATATTTTGAAAAATTGAGGTAAGCTTTGAAGGAAGGACTGGCAGCTGAGTGTTTATAGAATAAATTCCTGTATCTCTTCTTCTTGAACAGAAGGGAAGAAAAAACTAGGGAGGAGCAGTTGAGGTGAAGGCTGGGTGAGGAAAGCTGGTGTATTAGGAGGCAGGCTGTGGCAGTGAATTACAGGGGTGTTCTGCTAAGCTAGAGCTGGGAAAAAAAAGTCATATTCTGTTGTATATGAGTAGCTTATAGTGATTTTATTCTTTTTTTTTTTTTTTTTTTGACTAGATGTATGCAATTTAACTTTGGCAGAAAGTGCTGGTTGATTACTTTGACAGGTTTAATTACTTTGGCTTGAATAGGATGAAAGTGAATTTATTTCCCAGTGAGAAAAGCGTTGAAAGGCTGCGTGAAAACCTGTCAAAGGAAATTGAAGAGGGGTTGGGGAGTTATCTTTACAGTAAATGGAATTGATAAACATGTCAGTTAAGGGGAGTTTATTTATAATACGCAGGTTTTGTGGCCTGAAATCTTTGATAATCCTGTTCACTGGGAAAATGAATTTTATCAGTTGAATTGATTTCCTTTTTTCATAATGCTTGTAGAGCAAGGAATTGCCATAGAATTAAAAAATTGAAGTAATAATTCTTGGTTTTTGTTTTTTTTTTCCTAGAACACATCAGTAATGGAGGATCAGAATGAAGATGAGTCTCCAAAGAAAAATACCCTATGGCAGGTAGGTCTAACGGTCACGTAGGGAGAAAGTTGACGTGGTTTTATATGTTCCTGCTTTTTGAGAAACCAAATCTTGCGTCCGCGTAATTATCCTTGTATGAAGCTGACTGTATCATCCTAAAATTAGCTTAGCCTTCAAGTGAAGGATGACACCAATGAATAATACTTGAGAAATTACTAGATCTTCTCAGATTTTGTAGTTTGTGCCGACCTTGGAAGGACAGTTCTGCGTCAAGGGATACTTGGGAAGACAGTTTAACCTTTCTGAGCACGTGACTCTCATTTCAAAGGAAAAAATCAACACCTTCACACGATGAGTTGCAACCAGTTTGCTTTGAAGAAGTTTGGGAATATTTCAGAGAGCTGACAGTTGTTCCCCAGCAGCCCCCTTGGTCTCCTGAAGGGCTCAGAAGAGCCTGGCATCAGTCTTTGGTTCTATTTGCTAATTAGCAGTAAGTCCTGGGGTGTTTTTCTTTGTAGCATCCTGATTTGTAGCTAAAGCTTCCAGGATTTTCATAATGTTTTTATGTGGATGTCTCAAATGCTGAAAAGAGCTGTTTTCCAAAACCAAAACAAGTCCTTGACGTTGTGTAATTCTCAGTTTTCATTTCTGGTCGAGCAGTTCCACGCTGATGTGAGGGGCTTGAAATTGTTGTGTTAATTAGGGTCTTAATACCCAGCTTCGGTGTGTCCCTAAGTGTGAATTGTTGTAACTACTGGAACTTGTGTAGATGCGTTGTGGAGGCAGACTGCAATATTCAGCAGAAACCCCTGGTTAAAGCTGGAAAAGTTTGTTCTAAAGAATTAAATTCCTTGCTGTAAGAAGCCCAAGGAAATTGATGTCTTAAAGTTGAAGAAGAAACTTCTGATCATGCACAAAGTCCTTTCATTGATCTTGATCTATGAAAGGTGAAATTTCTATGGGAGATCTTATAGCTTAAAGAATGCACTTTTAAAATTTAGTTTTTTTGATTATTTCTTTGTCTCTTCTCACATTCTTCCTTGAGAGAGTTGTCCCAAAGCTGTTGCTGTTGTTAATATTTAAATCCTGATATTCCTTTTCTAAAAACAGATAAGTAATGGAACTTCGTCTGTGATTGTCTCAAGAAAAAGACCATCGGAAGGAAACTACGAAAAGGAAAAAGACTTGTGTATTAAATATTTCGACCAGTGGTCTGAATCAGATCAAGTTGAATTTGTGGAACACCTTATTTCACGAATGTGTCACTATCAGCATGGACATATTAACTCTTACTTGAAGCCCATGTTACAACGGGACTTCATCACCGCGTTACCAGGTAAACTCCCATTTCTTTTACAAGAGGTGCCTTCAGCAGTGCTCTCTTTTGCTTGATACTTGGGTTGTAGCAAACTTTTTGGAACATCCTCCAGATTTAGATGGTCTCATATATATAAAGTGGTGCTTCCTGGTCAGAAGAAGGGTAGGAGGGTAGCTGAAGTCATTCCCTTCTGTGATTAATTGAATTGGCCACTGGATGCCAGTGTTCTTCCGTGTAAAAGCAGATGGAGTAGCATATCCTGTTTAAATTGGAACTGAGTCGTCACAAAAGTTGTGTCTCTGAAAGCTCTGCTCTAAAATCCTTTTTCATACAGCCCTTTTTCGTATTGTGGAGAATTCTTTAGAGATGTTTTAGTTGATGAAGTCTTTATTACGTTGCAGTTTTGTTCTAAGATTCCTAAATCTTAAATACAAAGCCACCCGCATAGACGAGTGAAGCTAGTTTGCCTGCTCTTGGTCCTGGCTCAAGAACAAAAGCACTTGAGGATTTTTATTGTATAGTCCACCTGTGATTCCTTCCTTCAGTTGCTCAGAACCTCTTCTGCCACCACTTACTGTAAACCTGTCTCATTAGTTCATATATGGAACCTGTTCTTCAAAGTAATATGAAGCAGTAATAACTAGGTGGATGGAATCTCTAGCTTTCAATCGCCCGATAAATTGTGTGTATTTTGCCATTAATTTTCAGCACGGGGACCACTGGCATAAAGTTGATTTGAAGGCTGATGGAGTTACAAGCTCTGAAGTGTCTGTAGCCAGTGGTGTGCTTAGGTGGCCTGGCGTGGGTGGACTTCCCTGGGATTTGGAACAGAACACTGTTTGGGTGTTAGGGGGTTCTGCTGCTGTGTTTTCACAGACCGTGGAGGAATTCAGCTTCTGGAGGTGATGGGGGGGTTCTGGCTGGTGTATCAAGCGTGGCTGGAATGAATAAAGAACATAGAGTAAGACATAGGAAGCGATACGGAATTTCAGACGTGCTCTATTTTCTTTAAAAACAGGCTTACAAATGTGAACGATGGGGCTGGAAGGGGGAGAGCATCCTTTCCCCCCACACCTCGCTTTCACAGAAATTATATTTTAGAAGGCTTAGCTTGTCTGGCCACACAGAAAAACGTGCTGCTCATTTCCAGTGGAGAGCTGTCTCCTTTAGGTTGCGCGGGTGCTTCTTCCAGCTTGTTTCCAACATGCCGAGTATTGATTTCTCTGGGGAGTGTCTGGGATTAATTAAAAACTAACGTCTTGGTGATCATGTGCAAGTATGAGCTTCAGTTATAAATTTATTTTGTTTGCTTTTGAGCGTCAATTATAATTTTATACCTCAGGTCTGATACGGAGTTACACAGTTCTTTCAGATTATATATTTATTGCCAAGAAATTTTTGGGAGCTACGTAAGATGACACTTACATGCACCACATTTGTATATATAAAATACATATTTATATTTACAACTACTGTTATTTTTGAAGGTGTGTATACTGGGAAGTGTTCTCCTACTCAACCTTTCCTGAAGATCATGTGGTGTGTGAAGAATGTCTGTAGAAATTTCCCCAAGGGCTTAATCTGAACTGACCAAAATCAATCCTGCTTTGGACCAACATGACTTTAAAAGCTAACAGTAAAGTACTACCTTTAAAAGGTAGTTTCACTTGTCTTGAAGAATTTAAAATCTTTTCTTTAAAATGGAGATAATTTTTACTGCTGTCCCTGCTGATTTGACACCTGTGAGAATGCAGGAAAAACTGGAAAGAGTTAGTGGTATCTGGCTTCAGTTCTCTGTTAATCCTCATATTCCTTGCGTGGTCTCATCCATCTCATGCTCTTTCCTGAAATAAATTACAGAGTTGACCTTTGGGCATTACCTTGTCACCCTTGGTCAGGAAAGTAAGTCCCATCCGTCTCTATTTTGTGTCTTAAAGCTGTAAGAGAACTGGCTGTCAGGCAAGTAAAACCTTGCCTGGTGTCTTTTGAAATTTGTTTCTAAAACAGGAGAAGCTGGAGCCGTTGCATCACCTGACTGTATCCCATTGTCATTTTATAGAGTTGGTGTTTGGGTTTCATTTTCGTATAAAGTGATACTTGCACTTCGAGCTTGGAAATCCCAAGGGGTTTTAATTGTTTTAATTTATTACTGAAATTCAACCAAACCTTCATCTGATCCCTACAATCATCATCATCATTCACCATTTTCTATTAAACTGCAGAAGCTCTTTGAGAGACTTAAGAGTTGGGCGTCAATTTTGTTCTTTGAATAGTGCACTGAAAAAAATACTAGATGCATTTTACTAGAGAAAACTGGTAGGGTTGAGTACCTATTTCAGAAACTGTTTATAAAACTGAATACTCACTATTGTTAATGTAAAATAGGTGTATGCACCTATTTCAGGCCTTAATATGTCTTAAACTTTGACTAAAATAATGATAGGAGGCCTATCTAAGTACCTGTGCTTTGGATCTGTTCCCACTAAGTTAATTAGGGTTTATATTTCACATTAGATCTTTTTTTTTATGTGAACAATTTCAATCTGTGCACTTTGCAAACAGTAAAAATCTTTAAAGATACATTCGGTTGCAAAGCATTTGGGTCTTTGTGCTCGGGATTCAGCTTTCAAGGCTCTGGGTATTCATAAAAGATGAGATTGCTGTATTTTAACTTCAGAAAACACTTGAGTTTGATGTCTTAAAAATCTGGTTTTAACTGTGACCAGTGTTTAATCCTGTGACCTGAGATTACAGCCTTGGGTTAGTGAATACAAACAAGCTTGTCACTTGGTTTTTGTCTGTGCAAACTCTGATAGTTCCGTAAAACCTTCTTCTGTAGATCAAACCTAAATCTTCTTGAGAACATTCCTAATCTGTAGAAAGCAAAATTTGCCTTAGGAAGGAAGATTTTTCCTTGTACTCTGAGTTTATTTGAAGTTTTATTCTCCATAGCAGCCCTATCTCTAAATGTTGTGAGCAGTGATTTTTTTATTTTTTTTTTTTAATTTTTTGTTTTTTAAACTGGATTTTGAGAAGGCCCTGGGTCTTAGCCTGATACTTTGAATTCTGCCTGTGCCACAAAAAGGCACCAGACACACTATAATATCCAGTCCCATTTGCACTCTGGAGCGTAGCTTCCCAAAGTGGCTTTGACTGGGGGTGCTGGGGCCAGCTCTGAGCTGGCACGGGGACTTCTGTACCTCTCGTGGCTGAAGAAATGACCTCAATGGTGCTGCAGCAGGTGTTTGCCACCTCCTCACCTCTGCTTCAGGTCATCTTCTCCACAGCCACAAATGGCATCCGTAGTCTCTTCACCGAAGGCTTGAATTGGTGGTGGTACCTTGGTCATTCCAGTTGTATTTCTAGATTTGAAGTGCGAGCGCCGGTGGCTTTGGATCCCAGTTTTCTCAGCTGTTTCTCAAATGCAGTTGTGTGGAAGGCTGAACAATTGCAAAATGTTGCTGCTTTGTCGTGTATCATTGGTCTTCAGAAGTTCTACGTTTCCTCTGGAGAACTGCGTTTAAGAAAAATAGTATTTCACAAGGAAAACAAAACTAAAAACAGTGGAATGAAGTTGATGAGTAAGTTGTTGAATACACACACTGTATTACTAGGATATCACATTCATTTCTAAATAAGAAAGCATCAAACTGTGGACTTTAACAATCCTGTCTTTGCCTCGTGCTAAAAGGTGTTAGGATAGGAAAACAGCCTTGGGGTGCGCGCTCTGCCAGCGTGACTGTCACCCAAATGCTTTTTTTATGGTCTCAAAATCATAATTAAATCAAATTCTTCCAAAACTACTTAAATCCTAGACGTTCTTACACGCACAAAGGATTTAAAATACAGCATGTGGATTCCCAGTAGTGGAATATTCTGTGTGTGAAGCTCCTGAGGTGTTTGTGCTCGGTTCAAAACCACTGGCCTGCTGTGGAGGGCAGAGTGATGCAGTAGTTCTAACTCGGAAAGGCATTTCAGGTTCCACTCTCAAGCTGACCAGTGTCTTCAGAAAGGTGACACAGGTATGTGACCAGGGGGAAAAACCCCAAACCATGACCACCAAACCCACAGAACCATGACACTTGTTGTGTTCAAAGGCTGCTTTGCAGTGTAGCCTTATTGTTTGGTTAGTTACTGGTAATTCTGCAGCTCCTCAGAGTCCTCATCTCTTTCAGAGGAGGATCATTCTGTAGTTTGTTGCCAGGAGATGGCAGTAACAGATAAACTTTTAAAAGATTATTTTCTGCATAGATATCATTTGAACATCTGTTTGTCTGCCACATTCTCCCTTGGGAATTGTTCATTTCACAGCCGACTTGTTCCTGGTCTTTACATTTCAAAGATGGTTCAAAACCATAAGCGAGGCGTTAGCTGTAGATTCAGCTGCCGGTGGGGCTGCTTTGCCCCGTAACCTTTCGTCCCATAACATTTTTTTGAAGTGCACAGTTGAGATAAGGGCACAGTTATGGTTTTGCTTAGTGGTCTTTGTCCAAAAATATTTCATTTCCTCCGCTCTCTGCGGGTTAGTGTACATGTGATGATCGGTTTACTAAATTATGCCAGTTAGGCAAATTTACACTTCTTACCTGCAATCTTTCAAGTGCCTGACGAAAGAATTTTACACTTTAAAAGCGCAGATACTGAAAGATGTGCCTGGCATCAGGCTATCTTGTGCTACCGGCATTTTGGAATCCAGACGTAGCTGGGGAGTGGTTTTCCTTTAACAAAAGGGAATGAAGGTGATCTGCAGAGGTGGGTGATGTGTGCCTCAGTTCTTCTGCCACGTCACCGCTGGATAAAATGCTTTTCGGGCAGAAGGGACAGGGCAGCATCCTCATAGCTCTGGGAGAGCCGGAAGCTGAAAGTCGGTGCACTTGTCATTCCGCCACGTTTTGCAGAAATAATGTTAGTGTCAGAGTGTTTTCCTCTCTCTCTTTAATAATTTCTGGGTCTGCTGGTTTAACTCGCTTTGATGTTGATTTGGAATTTTCGTCTCACTTCTTCCAGACTTTGCAGTCAGTCATTTTCATATGGAATTAGTAACCTTGAGGCGTAGGAGTCTGCTGCTGATTGAACCGAATTATCGATTCTGTCATTTTTTAGCACTCTAGTCTCTTATTACCTAGTGATATGACTGAATATCCACATATGAGGTAAATATTAATACACCTTCTGCCCTGGACTGCAGTACAAATGCTGGGAGGACGGTGAATGCACTCACTTAGCACTCTGGAGAGCGAGGGAAGGTTGCTCTAAGTTCAGATGTTGTCTAATGAAAGAAAAATAGTGCCGTGAAATGGGAGCTTTAAACCGCTTTGATACAGGGACCTGAGCGCACTGCTCTGCTAACACCGGGTTTGCCGTTACGGTGATGAATTGCTGTGTCCTCTGCGCCGTTGGCTTGGGGAGCTGCGCTGCTTTACGGAGAAAGTTCTTCCTCTTCCTCTTCAAAATGTGATGTTGTACTGGGAGGATACCTAAGGGGCTGTGGTGTGTGCTAACAGCGTTACAGATGCTCTGCGTAGGCTGATCTTATGTTACGGAACATGACGATTTGGAACCGAAGCTGTAACCTTCGGTATCAGAGGAATGCTTACTCAGCAGACCTGTTTTTCTTTATTTTTATCGAGCTGTGCCCTCCACTTTGCACAAGGAATTCATTTGTGTTCTTCCCACCCAAGGATTCATGGTTTTAAACTGACTCTTCAAAATGACCTTACAAGGGTTACATTTTTCCAGAACAACCTTGAACTGTTTCAAATCACATCAAGTCACATAAATATACGCGAAGTAAACAGTATTTTGTTATTTACTGAAAAGATTGGAGTGGGGCAGGCTGGAAGATGCTTTTACAACGTATTTAAATGTTTTGTTTTGTTTGGTTTTTTTTCAAACTGCTGATGTAGAAGATCGTGGAGCTTAAAGCTGGTCTTGAGGCCTGGTGGTGTTAGGAGAGAATTTGCTGATTTGGAGGTGGTTAGATGGGAGACCCACCACTTATTTGGACCTTCTGACATTTCTGTTGTGACTACTATTGAAAAATTTGTATAAACGCCATTTACTTTGTAGGAGCTTTCACTGTTCTTTAAAACCTTTCTATATTTTTCTAAATTACATGAAAGAAATGAAAAAATGCTCCTCAAGGGTGTGTTGGTTTCTCCTTTCTCTTGCTGTTCATTTTTACGAAGACTATGGCAAATGTAGCATGCAGTGAAGGACTACTTGAAGACACTTTCTTAATTATTTTAAAACCACTAGTTTCTTTGATTTTTTTTTTTTTTTTTTTAATTATTTTTCTTTCCAGGACTATTTGAAGCCTCAAGTAGGCTGTCATGAGATAAAGTAGAAAATGAAACATTTTTTTTCATGCTTGGCCAGCTGACATACGTTATTAGTGGAAGTGAAGTTATTCCAGATCTCAGATTTAGTGCAGTTTTGGGGAAAGAAAAATGTCAGGGTCTTTGGAATAAGTAACAGACTTAGCAGTGATTTTTGTTTGGTTTTGTTTTTTTGTTGGTGTTTTGTTGTTGTTGGTGGTGGGGTTTTTTTGGTGGGACCAATGATGCTGTGGTTGGAATATGAACAAAAAAACCTTGATTGCTATTTTAAATTTAGTGCAAGTGTGTTATCCAAATGGGTTTTATGTCTGTATCTTTACTCAACTACATTTTGAAATCTTAATGCCTTTTGAAGGAGAAAAGATTTAGGCAGAGACCATAAGCAGATGCATGAAGTGTTCCACCCGGTTTACACCTTGATCGATGTGTGGTGGCAGCTTCCTGTGTTCATCGTCTTTATTGATGTGCTTATTCTCTCTACCAGCTTCAGCTTAAATACCTTGTGCTGTTGGAGAAGTATTAACTGATATTTATGAAACAGTTGCATCTGTTGCCCCCTAAATAAATTGGGTTGAATGTTACGGTCTGATTTACTCAACCTCAGGCTTTTCAAAAAACTTTTCCCTCTTGAATTTTTTTCTAGCTTAAGAGAAGCCTCAACCCCCCCAGCTTCTGGTATAAGTCACTCAATAATAATTTGCTCTAAGCATGGAGTCTAGTGACAGTAAACCAGGGATCAGAACTGCCTTGGATGCTAAAGCACCGTTTGCAATTAATAAATTGCTGTCAAACTCATTCTCATTGATTTCTATTTATTTATTTATTTTCTCCTCCCGTTGCTGGGCTGGAGGGCACGGTGTCTCTGGCATATGCTCTGCCACTGGAGTCCTGAACAAAATTCAGGAGTGGACTTGGCTCTTGCGGGTCATAGAAAGAGCTTCAATAGAAAATATGTACTTGCCTCTGATGCTGGGCATTTTTTTACGGAATCTTTGCTCGTGCTTCTACTGACTACATCTGCATTTATTCCTGTGGAGTCCTGTTTTCTGCTGAGTTGAACAATCTATTGTTACATGTAAGGGAGTAGTAAAAGAATCAATATTTTAATTTTGCTTTCCTGCTGCTTAGTGAAGCATCTGCTTGAAGATGCCTGAACAATCTTTTTTGGACTCTGTAGCCCAATGCATTAAGTGCTCAAAAAGCCCAGGATTCTGTGTCCAGAAGCAGCAAAATGCTTTCTGCTGCTTTTTATTTTTTTTTATTTTTTTAAATTTTTTTTTCTACGCTGAATTTCGGGTTGTGCTCCTTTTCTCCCTGTGGAAACAGCACAATCCAGTACGTAGAGTGCTGGGAAAGGAGTAAAGTGTTAGAGCTATTTTGGTGTACCTGTATGGATTAATTTGTAACTGGTGCTTCTATGTATGCTAATGTAATTACGGTGTTGCTCCAGTGCCTTAAGGCCATGTTGTCTCTCTCTGAATGCACTGCAAAGCTTGTTTAGTAGTTTACTCTGAAATGATTGACATTTTGATTGCCTTTATTTCTTTCTAGAGCAAGGCTTAGATCACATAGCAGAAAACATCCTTTCCTACCTTGATGCCAGATCACTCTGTGCAGCAGAGCTGGTATGTAAGGAATGGCAGAGAGTCATCTCTGAGGGAATGCTATGGAAAAAACTGATTGAGAGAATGGTACGCACAGATCCGCTATGGAAGGGGCTGTCGGAAAGAAGGGGTTGGTAAGTACCTTGGTAACAACTACATTCACCTTTTACAGTGTTCTCTTTTACGCATAATCATGAGCTCTGCCAAAAATCAGTGTGTAGTGAATTGATATCACTGAGGTCCTCACCTCTGCTCTGGGCTAGTGGGGGTGGCTTCTGTTTCTGCTTTGGCTTTGCCCCATGTCCCTTTGCCCACCGGTGTCTTTTCGCACTTACTTTCTTGCCCTAAGTCTGTCTGCAAAGTCCTAATTTCTGTTTTTCAGGGAGAACTAACATGTAGAATCTGCTCACAATAACATGTTATGCAGGGCTTTTTCTTGAGTGAAACGTTTCCAATTAAAATATTTTTTTTTTTTTTCTTAAAATGTGAAATAGCTGATTGGGCTGCAGAAGCTTTTCTCAAAGAGAAACCATTTATATTGGTAGCAATGGAGTTTTTCTGTCCTTTATAGTATCTGCAGAGCTGAGGTGTTCTGCTTTAGAAACCTGTTTTTCTGTGCTCTCTAGTGGTGCACCCAAGAAAATGCAGGAAAAAGCCTGTGAGGAGGGCACCCTGCTGGGTAAAAAGCCTTGTGAGGCAGTGAATCCTCATTTGGAAAACCATGAGAAAAGCACCTGTTGTCTTTTTAGTCCTGGACATTTTAAATACAGCTGTCAAATCATAAAGTCACAAGGACTGTAGTGGCAACACTTAAATTCTTGCAAATATTCTCTGAGAATGTGTCAGAAGGTTTTGTTCTGTGCAGATTTTGAATTCCTTTCAAGTTTGGTTTCTTTGTGGTATGCTGAAAAATATGTTTCTGGTTCTTTCTAGGGATCAGTACCTGTTTAAAAACAGACCAACAGATGGCCCCCCAAATTCCTTTTACAGGTCCTTATACCCAAAGATAATACAGGATATAGAGGTATGTTTTCTGATACATACGTTCTGCAGGAGAAATTCTGCTGCATATTGTCAGGGTTTCAAAGGTGGTGCATGTTGGAGGTGTATCTGTGTCACTACTGCTTGGTGTGTTCTGGCTCTTCAGACAATCTAAGACTTCCTGCCACACACTGTGCTCTAACTTGAAGTGTTAACACCATCCTTTTGGCATTGAAATATTTTTGAAACTCATCTGGGACTATGGATTTGAATCAAATAGCTATTTTAGGACACACTACTCCAAGGCAATTCCATTTGTGTATTGATTGCACTCACTTTGAAGGGGATCTGAGAGTTAATGCCTTAAACACCAATCATTTAAAACCCTGCTCATTTAGTAACTTACTACTTCTATAGCAGTGACTGTTGCAAATACAACTTTCGTCACCATATAGGACGAAAGTTTTTCCCCCCTCCTCTCCAGTGGTTTGATGAGACTCATAATCAGTCCTGCCATGATAAACCCCACAGGACATCAGTGGTGAAGAAACTGCAGAAATGGCTCTTCTTTCCTTTGACATAAAATTATACTTAAGCAAAGTAAGATTTACAAAGCTGGGCCTGCTTGCTCGCTCATTTTAAAATATTTCTGGTAAATCAGGATTATCTCGGTATTCTGCCTATGGGCAGAAAATCTCTCTTGCTCAGTTTGCTGTATACCCACCACAAACCTCTTCAATCCATTACAGTCTGCATTATAACTTATTTCAGCCATGTGATGGATGTGAAATTATTGCTCTGAAATCCATTAGCAGGGAAACACACATTTGGATGTTTAAGGCAGATGTGAATTAATGGAATCGTTCTGCTCTTTGGAGTGTGAATTTGTGTTGCTTGGCACTCAGTAAACGAAACTATGCAGAACCCTTCACCTATCTGTAAAATGTATCACTTTTTTTTTTGTTTATAACCCTTGCTACACAATTTGTAAACATTTTGAGAGAAAGAAGTAAGCATGTAAATGTAGCCTAGGCAAAATAAGTTCAAACTTGCTATTTCCTGGTCGGCTGAATGATACATATTTTATTCTTTGAGGGGAGCTGTTTTCCTCCCAGTGAGGAGTGACAGAGCGATTCTGCAATGATAAGAAGCCCGTGGGATAAAGGACAACTCTGTGTGCCGTTTTCTTGCTTTTTGCTAAATTCTGGTGTAGTTCAGTGAAGAAAATGGTCAAAAAGCAGCGTGAAAACCTTTGAGAAAAACATCGAAAATATTCAGCGTTATTACAACTGACATTTTGGAAGTTATTCTTTTGAAAGTCATTCGCTTAGATAAAAGGTGGAATATTTGTTTAGAATTTTTGTCATTAGAGATGGGAGTATTCCTTAGAGGTGTTCCGAGGCCT
>VWZK01004109.1:329929-420241 GCA_013396935.1 Baryphthengus martii | reverse complement strand
AGAACAGCTTGACCCTTGTGATCTCTCAGATTTATACTGAATATGATGAACATGGAATGGAATGCCTTGTTGGTCAGTTCAGGGTCACCTGTCCTATCCGCTCCTCCCTTCAGGTGTGACTTCTTAATTTCTACACCCCCAATGTGGTGCAGTGACTTTGATCTCCATAAGAGCAAGTATAAGCAAGAGCCTTTCTGCATACCAATCCTTGGTAGTAATTGTAAACATTGAACATTATCACTGCTAGAAGCAGACGCTGTCTGTGAAAATATACTGTTAACTTCAGACAGTGCAGTTACTTAGAAGAGACTTGGCTGAAAAGTAAAATCACTGAACAAGATTAGTTCTCTTCAGATCAGGATACTTGTCTTTGCTTCCTCTTCCTACAGGTTTTATTCAGACTTGCGTCAATTTTCTTCTCCAAGTAGATGCCCAGGTGGATTTTGATAATGTCTCCAGAGGCTCCTGTGCAGTTCTTTTCTCAATTATTGCCTTCCCTCTGGGAAGGTTTTACTCTAACAGTGCTAACAGAACTCCCTCTCTGGGCCCTGGAGACTCCCAGGACACAGGGTCAGTACATTGCTCTGTTTCAGTGTAGCCATGTTTTTAAAATGTCTCATTCAGCATATCCTGGAACATTAATCCTTCCTCTCCAATAGATAAGCCTGTATTTTTGGCAACAAATGCAGGAAAATAGCCAGAATGGAGCAAGAACCATGTGAATTTACTTCTACTGAATGCTGTGTCATTCTAAACCACCCTGGCCCAGATGGGACTCCAGATTGGGGTCAGACATCCACCATTTTATGTCCCCAGAGCTTTTTCCGTGCTTGCATTTACAGGGAACATGCCACATGTCTGACTAGAGAGATGGCCATTTCTGTAATAGACCTCCTGCAATATGTTGCAAACAGGATATGCACCGTGCTTCATCCTGGAAGATGAAAAAAGCTTCATCCAGGATTTTAAAATTTCTTTCTTCTTTAATTGTTTCAGTGGACTTAACTAAGCCACTCAAATAGAAAGCCCATGGCTGTTCCATGTGTGAGAGATATGCAGTAGCCATAGAGTGATGCTGTTCCTGGAGATCTACAGTGGGCACCATGAAACTGGGGTGTTCTCATTTGTCTGCATCCATTAATGACTTGGAGAAGGAGAATTTGACTTATGAACTTGGCTTCCTCTGCTGCTTGGTACTGCTGTGTAAGCCAGTGATGAACGACTGACGGTTCATCTGTGGTGCTTTTCAGGGAAAAGTGGGTAAGCCAGCTAGAGGCCCACCTCAAAATGTAAGTAAGTGAGATCTCTACAAGTCTTGCTGATGAGCCCTGCAGAGACACGACTAGAGAGCCCTCACAACTTGTAAAAGCTCTCCTGGCACTTCCTCAGAGAAAGAGGAGCAGCTCTCTTGACTCCTCAGGAGAGGTCTTCCGACATCTATTGCAGAGTTATGGTGGTTCTTATCACAGTTTGCAAAACTACAGCTATTTGTCCTGACTATGAATTCGATTTTCAGGAATCTGGGCAGGAGAGTTTATATCAGCTGAAATATTGTATAATTTGCTAGGTGATCCAGATTAAACATTAGTTCCTATGTTGCTTAGTGGTTCACTGCAGGCTTTTCTTCTCACCTGCCTGCCTTGCCTGTATCTGGGTCCTGGCTGCTAGTTGCAGCTGTGAGATAGCCAGAGGGTGAAGCAAGATGGCTTCTGTGGGGCACGAAAGACACCAGGTGCCACCTCAACTCTCCATAAGCAAACATATTCCCAATACTGACCGTTAGCCTTGCCTGTGATGAGCAACAGCTCTTCACTGGTCTTCATATTGTTTGTTGTTTTTTCCTTTGTAATAAGAATTGATATTTTGTTGGGTTTTTTTCCCATTATTTGTTGTTTTTCTTAATGCGTTCCTCTAAGGAACCTTATTTAAGCAAACAAAATTTGAAATGAAAACTTTAGAAATATTTAACATGCATATGTATCTTTGGCAGGATTCAAGCCCAGAAACTGAGAAACCAACAGGTGAGGAAAGATGCAGTCAGACGAATTGCTCCGTGAAGGAGGCTCTTTAACCTGTAAGGCTGCTGTGTACTTGCAATTTTTATCTTAATTTATATTCTTATGTCAAAGTAACTAAAATAACCAAAGTACAGGTAATCATACTTAGAGGAAATGACAGGATTAAGGATTTCACGCCTTGAAGAGAAAGTACTGGAGCTTGGTTACCTTAGACACAAGCTAGATGGTGCTAGAGCACACGAGTGAGATGGTGTTCACCTAACAGCTGTGTAAAATTAAAATATCATGGTCAAAATAGACTATCCTAAGGGAAGCTCTTCAGTGTTAGAGGCTTTTTAACGCTTGGGTTTGCCTGCTACTTTTGTTCTGACTGTGTAAAAGTAGCTTCTACTTCCCCAAGCCTCTCAAAATCTCCTGTCGAATATATTAACTTATGGAAACCTCTCTTTAATATTCTTACATTAAACTGATTAATACAGATGACACTGCTCTGTGATTTGCAGTGAAGTCAGTTTTGTCTCTCTCCTTCGCTCCTCTGTTTGCAATGCATCAGGAGAGGAGTCTGACATTCCCCTGCGTCAAAGGGCAGCTGTGACACGTATGTATTACTGAGTGTAGCAAAAGGAGTGAAACTAGAAAAGCTGAATATATTCAATGCCTTTAAATATGCCCGAAGGTTAATAATTTAATTGGCAGAGTGCCCTGGTTTTCTAGCTAAAGGACGTGAACCAGCAGTGTACGCTTGCAGCCCAGAAAGCCAGCCATATCCTGGGCTGCAGCAAAAGAAGTGTTGCCATCAGGTCTAAGGAGGTGATTCTCCCCTTCTACTCTGCTCTGGTGAGACCCCACCTGAAGTACTGCATCCAGCGCTAGTGTCCTCAGCACAGGAAAGACATGAATCTATTGGAGCAGGTCCAGAGGAGGGCCACAAAAATGATCAGAGGGCTGGAACACCTCTCCTATGAAGAAAGGTTGAAAGTTTTTGGATTGTTCAGCCTGGAGAAGAGAAGGCTCCAGGGAGACCTTATTGAGGCCTTTCAATGCTTAAAGGGGGCTTATAAGAAAGATGGGGGAGAATGAAAAGACTTGGTCTTTTTTTTTTTTTTTTTAATAATTTTATGAATTTTAACACAGACTTGCTAGGAAATTTCAATCAACAGTGGAGAGATCCTATGGAAAAGTCCTACTGAAATAACAAGCCACTGGATGTTTGTTCCTGTTTGCCTCAGTTTCAAAGGCACATGTAGCTCAACTAGGAGTCCGTCTGTCTTTTAAGCTCTTTGGAGATTTTGGTTTGAAATACCTGCCATTACAACTAGCTGAGGACAGCAGCTTAGTGGAGAAAGCCTTTCATATCCTCCTTTCTAATACTTACTGTTTTCTTTGCTATTCTGTCAAGCATGTACTTCAAGGCTCTGGGCAGGTTCTGGAGTTTTCATTAATGAAGAACTGAGATCTATGAACACCTCAAGCTACTGCTTACGGTTTTCTTTCTGAGCCAATCCTGAGACCAACAAGAAACAATCAATTCCAAAACTTCCGGTGAATGCTTTATTTCCCTTGATCATCTCTACCACTTGGATTGCCCTTAAAATGTGCCTGCAGGAAAGGACTAGAGGCTTTCGTGTGAATAAAAAAAAAACAACAAAGAGAGTTAATACTTCGTGAGACTGTTGCTGCCAACATGAAGACCACCAAAGCTTATTGTGCTATTGCTGAAAGAGGAGTTATTTTGACTAGATCTAATTTGCTAGACTTCCAGAGTTCCCAGGCACCTTCTTCCCTAACTGAATGATGCAAATTTGCTGCAATCAATTTCCCAGCCCATAACTGGATAGTCACACATTGGTTTACACCGAAGTGATGAGCTTACTACTTATATACTGACTTCAGTTTCTCTTGATAAGGAAAAGAAAGGCATTAAGAACCAACCCTCTTCCTCTTATGTTGGGAAAGTATGCTAACATTGACAACAGGCTGGCTGATACCTATAATAATATTTTAACTCTACTGCAGTGAAAGTTTCCACTAGTCTTTTGACTGTTCAGCAGTACTGCATGAAAGCATCCATATTTCTCAAAATAAGTCTATAAGCTGGAATAATTTCTGGTTTTGCAGAAGAGTGGAGGGTGAGAAAAAAATCCCTTGGATTTAAAGGAAGATGAGAATGTCTTCCTGCCACTCTGTCTTCTGTGTTTGATGTATTCAGCTCTGTGCTGCTTGGAAATCAATCAAGGATGTTACAACACATGTCTGACTAGTCATTCAGCTTGATATCAAAGATTCAAGCAGTGCTGAGCTTGAAGTCAGCTGGTGGTAGCATTTGACCCAAGTTCAGTAATCGCACCCCAGGGCTTTTTGAGCATACAACAATTGTTGGGTGATGTTATCCAAGCAAATGTTCAGCTGGCAAACTTGCCTTACTCCGTTGTTCTGTCCTCTGCAAAAACATGGAAAATGTGCTACATTGGGTCTTACTGGAGGAGAAATGGAGGCTGTGACAGCCAAATGGAATTCAACATGTCCCTCGCCCATCTCAGAGTGAAGCTGCAAACTTGGGTTTACTGGTAGCCCTTCAGAGTTTGCTGCCTGCTCTGATTTATGGAACGAGCTCTGTAAAACCTGTTCCATACATTTGTTTTACTAGAAATCCTATTGGTTTGTGATACCACAATGAGCATGTTTATGGATATTTGATCCTTGTCAGGATGAGATAAAGATTTACTCTACAAGGAACTTTAAGTCAAATGTTAGTTCTGCCTCATCTCAGATTATATGTGTACTGACAAAAAATAATTTGGTGTTTTATTCCTGCTTTGAACAATACAAGGTTTTCCTTTAGGGATTCTAAGATTGTTCTTACCTAGTAATTAAATCTTAATCATGTTTTTTTGCCAAAAGCGGTATGTTTGGCTCACAGGAGAGAAGATCTGTCAGTGTCCACCTGTCCCTCCTCCTTCTCACAGTTGCATTCGCCTTGTCAGCCATTCAGTCTCTGACTTTGCAAACGGATACCTCGATCTGCTGTGCGTGAAAAACCCATGCTCCACATCCTGCCAGGTGTCATTTTGTTTTGTTCCTCTGGCATCCAGAGGAGGTTTTCCTCCCCAGGAATTACACGCTTTCTCTGCCAGGAGCCACGGATGCAGAGTGCGGCTGGCACAGGGCCATCACACACCGTACCTGCCTGCTGCCAAGCAGGGACATGCGGCTGAGATCAAAGGGCTCTGAGCAGGAGGCCTCAGAGAGCTCCTGCTTCTCATCCATCCTGAGGGGTTGACTGGCAGGGTGACCTTGGGTAAATGGCTTCTGTCCTCGTAACAGCCAGCCTGGAAAACTGTACGTGCGTGACAGTGCAGGGAAATTTGGTAGATTTAGAAAAAGACAGAATATAATTCAGTGTGCAGATGTTTTAGGTATAGTTGTATACACAGCATTTCATCAGCATCAGTGATTGTAGATGTTGGTCCTGTTGTGAAATCAATCCCATATGTATCCTGTCTTGGATTCTGACATCATGTTTATCTTGTCAGGAGTGGAGTCCTTTCTTTGTTCTCCAACTCAAATTCTTTAATGTTATTCTGTAAGAAAATGCATTGTTCTTGCATATCTACCTTTTTGGTGCTGGAGTGCCATGTTACTATTGTTATTTTGTTTCCAGAATGCTCATAAAAGCCATGTGCAAGAAGGTGAAGAATAGCTATCTCATTGGTTTTCAAGACCATCACTATCATCAAAACAATGATCTGAAGTACTGGCAGTTTCAGGTTGCCTTTCTTTGTACAAAAGGATAGTCTTCAAAAGTATAAGGTCATTAAGCTCTACAAAACCTTTTGTACGAGTAGTTAAGTTTTATTACTTTGAATTAACTGCCGTAGAAAAAAAAGGCAGAACAAGTAACAAAATCCGATCACCTTTCTGGTCTCTTGCTCAGACTACTACATGTATCTGTCCCAATTACAAATCTATAGAATTAATCATGAATTCACTTTCAGCCAGGAACACACTATGACAATACGATCTAGTGGAATGGAATTTTCTCTCGTTTTTCTTTTCTTTTTTTTGTGGTTTTCATTCTGGAACTGTATTCTGTGCTATAGGGCTTTCCAATTTAATGTACAAACCTCTTTGTTTTCCAGCCAAGAGCCAAACATATATGTATGTATGAATGCATATTTCTGTAAGAATTCATTATTTTTACCTTTTAAAATGCACATAAACATTGCTAGATGTGAAATGTTTAGAGCTTGTAGGGCTGAAAAATGTGGTGGTACTACTTTAGCTTTATCACAGTTTTGTCCTTTGCATGACTCAAGGACTTTGTTTGCCATGAAAATTATATGCATATCCTTGGAGAAACTTTTTATTTTTCCTTTCATTTTTGTTTTCTTTTTCAGACATAATCTACATGAGGGTAATAAAAACTAAGCCTCAGCAGAGTTTTGCCAGGAAGGATATTAGGATGCTTTCCTATTCTTCTCTTGTTTATCTTAGAGGACTCGAGGGGGATTTGGTTTGGTTCTGGTTGCCACCAACGTGTGCACTGAAGATGCCAGAAAGACCTTTGGGAGACTCACTGTCACGCAGGAGTTACTGGCAGTGATGACTGTATGTGATTTAGAGAAGGAATCCACTAATTCCTTTTGTACTTCTGATGTGAGTTTGTGAAAACAGACCGAAATGGTGATTTCCTCTGCTCAAACCAGTGGCCAGTGTGAAGGAATAAAGTTTTTTTCTGAGTCAAATCAACTGTAGCATATATCAGTGATCAGAGTCATGACACCATAGCTAGATCATTTCAGTATGAAGAGTGTTGCAAGGAGAAGCTTCTGTCAGCCATTCTGAAAGATCAAAGGCCTCTGAGATGTGCATATGTTTCACAGTCAGTGGTAATTGGTTTTATGCTGAGCTTCACTACAAGATTGGGTTTGGCTTTTGTCTATTTAAAGGAACAGAACAGTGAAGACCTAGCTTATAGTGTTAAGAATTGTATTAGAATTAATTTCTCTAACGACTAATATCTGAACCATTTCCTTCAGCCATTCTTCCGGGGCAAGTCCACTGAAAATGGAGATGTTGCCTTCACTTTCTCAATGGTAAGTTCCATACTCTATTCTCTAGCTTGGATAAACCACATGAAGAGGAAGTTGCTTACATTTGAAGGATTTCTTTATTTTCAATTTTGTCTGATATTGTGCACCAGCTCCAAGCTAGCTGGTTAAGTTATGCTTATTTCAGCATGTTTGATCCCTCTTCTCTCCTTTTCTGCTTGGAAGGCCAGCAGCAGAAATGTGTCTGGCAGAGAAGGATGATACTTCAACAGAAGACAGCCCACTCATTTAGTCCTAAACTTTTAAACATTATGACCTATGATCTCTCTACTTGAAACATGGAAACAGCCCCACCCATTTAGTCCTAAAGTTTTAAACATTATGACCTAAACTCTCTATGGTTTAAACACTAAGACAGCCTCACTCATGTTGTCCTAAAGTTTTTAATGTTATGGACTAAGATCTCTATATTTGAAACACTGAAAGAACCCCAACTCATTTTGTCCTAAAGTTTTCAAGATTATAACCTCTTTAAACACTAAAAGAACATAAACTCATTTTATCTTAAAGTTTTTAAGAATATGACCTAAGATCTTTAAATGCTAAAAGGACCCCAACTGATTTTGTCCTAAAGTTTTTAACATGACCTAAGACCTTCGTCCTCAAAGCACTAAAAAGACCCCATCCTCTTTAGTTC
Organism: Baryphthengus martii; assembly: GCA_013396935.1. Lineage (NCBI taxonomy): Eukaryota > Metazoa > Chordata > Aves > Coraciiformes > Momotidae > Baryphthengus > Baryphthengus martii. The sequence continues at coordinate 412,475 of VWZK01004109.1, read as the reverse complement.
CCCCAGGAGTTCCATTCAGTTCCCCCAGGAGCTCCTCAGTACTTGGCTTTCTTAGAGACTGGAGGCACCTGCAATGGGAATGTGGACGTTAAGAGGTGGCAAGGACCCACCTGCCCAGTGTCTCCTTTAGCTCTGAAAGGCTGATCCCTTCAATGCTTTACTCAGCCCACCAGAGCAGGTTTGGGCACAATCACACCAACCTGCATCAGCCCCACTCTGCACTTGTGCAGAGCTGCAGGCTGGTGGATGCCCCTCCTTGTCCCTTCGGAGGCAGCAGTTCCACCTTCTGAGGGGGGAGGCTTTTGTTGTCATGATGTTGTGGACCTCGCATACCTCTGACGGTTCCACTTCTGCCTCTGGTGTTGGCCCCTCTTTGCTCACAGCAGCAGCCAGCTCTTTCTTCAAGAGTTCTGCGTGGTGTTCGGTGAAACATCCCATCAGCTCTATTACCTGCAAGATCACACCAACTTGCACCAGCCTCACCCTGCACTTGTGCAGAATTGTGGGCTGGTGGATGTCTCTGCTTGTCCCTGTGGAGGCAGCAGTCCCATCTGAGGGACGAGGGGTTTTTTTGTCACGTTCTTTGTGGACCTCATATACCTCTGATGGTTCCACTTCTGCCATTGGTGCTGGCACCTCTTCGCCAATCGCACCAGCCTGCTCCTCCTTCATGAGTTCTGTGAGGTGTTTGGTTAAACATTCCGACAGCTCTATCATCTGCAAGATCATATCAAATTGCACCAGCCTCACTCTGCACTTGTGCAGCACTGTGGGCTGGTGGATGCCCCTGCTTGTCCCTATAGAGGCAGCAGTCCCACCAGGCAGCAGTCCCACCTTCTGAGGGGGGAAGCTTTTGTTGTCATGTTCTTTGTGGACCTCATACACCTCTGATGGTTCCTCTCCTGCCTCTTGTGCTGGCCCCTCTTCACCCATCCTACCAGCCAGCTCCTTCTCAATGAGCTCTCTCTGTTCTGCTCGGTGAAACATCTCAGCAGCTCTATCATCTGCAAGATCACACCAACTTGCACCAGCCTCACTCTGCAGTTGTGCAGAGCTGCGGGCTGATGGATGTCCCTGCTTGTCCCTGCAGAGGCAGCAGTTCCACCTTTTGAGGGGGGAGGCTTTTGTTGTCATGTTCTTTGTGGACCTTGCATACCTCTGATCGTTCCCCTCCTGCCTCTGCTTCTGGCACCTCTTCGACCTCCGCACCAGCCAGCTCCTCCTACAAGAGTTCTGTGCGGTGCTTGGTGACATGTCCTAGTAGCTCTACCATTTGAAGACAACAAAACATTGGTTTCCAGGCTGCTGGCTGAAACTGGCTCGAACAGCCTTTCCTCTTCCCTAGACTTCTTTCTGAGCAGAAAGCTTGCTGACTCGGACCCCAAGACCCACCTGGGGTTCCTCTGCCTGGGACGGCACCTCTCTGGAGGGGCAAGCATGATGGGGACGTCCTGGCCGCAATCGCTTACCTCGAGGGTCTGGGGCAGCACATTGTCCTGGCTGCTGGCAGCTGCCAGGCTCTGGGCTGAGGGAGCCCCGCTGCTGCCAGAGCCTGATGAGCCGGGCTCTTGTGCAGTGGCCAATGCCTCCTTCGTAGGCCAGGGCAGCCCCTTCCTCCTGCTGAGGGCCCCTGCAGCTGCTAAGGAGAAAAGAGCAGAGAGCCTGGAGGAGAAATGTGAGGCGAGTGCTGCCGAAGCCTCTTCGTGCTATCCCCCCTGCCGCCGAGCATCCGGGAGAGGCGTCATTTGGGACCGAGGGACCTGGGGGCTCAGCTCTCTCCTGCGGCGGAGCGCTGAGGCTGGGGGCGCCCTGCAGGAAGGGCCGCAGCAGCCCCCAGTGTAGCCCGAGTGCCCGCCTGCCAGAGGAGGAGAGAAGGGCCACCTCACTCCTGTCTTCTCCAAACTCACCAGCTGCGTGGCCACCTCCACCTGCGATGCCAGAGGGGGTGGGAGGTGTCTACCGCTTCGCATCAGCCTGCAAGAAATACGCTGCACTCACCGAGCAGCTCCGCAGCAGAAAGGGTCCCCGGCAAGCAGAGCAAGAGGTGCGGACAGCTGAGATTGCACCCCGAGCGAGCTATCCTCACCTCTGCCTGGGCCTCTGCCATGCTCTCCAGGTTGCTGGCAAGTAGCGTCGTCAGCTGGGCAAGGGGACAAGTGCAGAAGGTGAGGAGCGATGCAGAGGGTGCTGGGCTGGAGCAGGCTCTGGAGACAGAGCCAAGGCAGGAGGGACACTCACAGCTTTGCGGCTTCTCAGCTGCCTCACCAGGGACTGGATGGAGGGCAGCAGGGTGACCTGAGCTCCCTGCGTTCCTTCGGCAGGCCTGTGGAGAAAGAGCTGGTGAGACCTGAGCCACCTCCTGCCTCTTCTGACAGCCCGGGGAGCACTTCCAAGCTGCCCCAAAGCAGCCAGGTAGTGCCCGGCAGGTGAGCGGAGAGCAGCAGCGGTTCTGAGGACAGCTGTGGACACAGCTGAACAAAGCAGCTGCGCTGGCTTTGCCCGCTCAAGAGCTGCCCACGGGGGGCACCTCTGCCCAGCTGGGGAGCAGAGTTCCCGCATGGTACAGCCACACCTGGAGCATCCTCCAGGATGTGAGTGGGGGCTCCCCAGGCTGTGTTGCCAGATAGGGCTTACCCACAGAGCGTGCTGAGCCAGAGCTCCTTCTCCACCCAGCAGCCTGAGTGCTGCTGCTCCCCAGCCTGCGGGCAGAGCCAGGCACTGGCACAGCCCTGCCCCATGGGGACAGCCACAGAGCCCCGTGGGGCAGGACAGAGGTGTTGCCCACGCCTCTGGTGGGATGTGGTGATGAGAGTCACCTGAGAGTGATGATGCAGGACCCGTCGGGCCATAAGACAAGCGAGCTGGTGGCCTTGTCTGCCTCCTCTTCTGTGGCGTCCCCGGCTGCCCCGTTGTCACTGCTAAGAACCTGCAACTGGCCCAGGGCCAGGCAGAGCCTGGGCCGCAGGGCACTGCCACCTCTACAGAGAGAAGGGTCAGGGAGTGACCTGGAGATGGCTGAGCCCCATGGGGCCCCTCCAAAGCACGGCTTCCACAGACATGGCCATGGGTGCATTCAGCACCAGGGTGGCAGGGGCCTGGGGCCGCTCCTTGGGGACCCCTGCCCTGGTGCCAGCTCCAGGCCTTGGGAGGAAAGGCAACTGGGGCCTGTCAGTCTTACTTGGCCTTGGCGAAGCCCAAGGTGTCTGTGAAGAGGAGGAGCTCCCTCTTCCTTGTCCTGTAGCTCCTGGGTCACCCGCACCCGCTGGCGGAGCAGTGGCTCAGGTGACAGGGAGTCAGGCTCAGGGCAGACCCTGCAGAGCAGACGGGACCAGGTGTGAGCAAGGCGGCTGCTGCACAGCCGGGATGTGCCGACTTGTCCCTGAGCCACAGAGGGAGCTCACCTGAAGCGGTGGCAGCAAATCATCTGGCCCATGGTGCTGAGTCCCAAAGCGTGGTGGAGAACGCACTTTTGGAGGTCCAAAAAGTGGCCGGGTGGCTCACGGGAGGACGGCAGGTGTGTTTTGGTGCCAGACAGTGCTTCTGGACAGGGGCTTTCCTCTGCCCAGTGCTGCTCCGTGCTGGCACAGCGCCGTTCCAGGAGGCACTAGAGCTGTTGCTGGGCCAGCGCCAGGGCAACCCAGCAGCATGACATTGTGGGCAGTGATGGTGGAGGGGCACTGAAGTCTCTCCTGAGTTTGCCCGTGTCTCCTTTGGACTGGGGAGCCCAGACCTGGGCACAGCACTGCAGGCATGGCCTCGCAAGCAGTGAGCAGAGAGGAAGAGTCACCTGCCTCCAGCTGTTGGCCAGCCTGTACCTAGGACAGCCCAGGGTACCGCTCGCTGCCTTTGGCCAAGGGCACCTTGATGACTGCTGGTCAACTTGTTGCTCCTAGAACCCTGGGACCTTTTGTGCCACAATGCTCTCCAGCAGCTTTGCCAAGCAGGTCACCAGCAAGTGTGCGTGTGTCCCGGACTGCTTGGTGCCTGTACCAGTGCTGTAGCATTACGGAATCTTAGAATTGTTCCCATTGGAAATGACCTTCAAGATCATTGAGTCCAACCACGTACTTAATGCTGCCAATGCCACCACTAAACCATGTCTCTAAGCACCTCATCTACGTGTCTTTGAAATACCTCCGGGGATGGTGAATCCTCTACTTCCCCAGGCAGCCTGTTCCACTGTTTAAGGATCCTTTCAGTGAAGATGTTTTTCCTAACATACAACATAAACTTCCCCTGGTGCAACCTGAGGCCATTTCCTCTTGTCTTACCACTTGATACGTGGGAGAACAGACCGACCCCCACCTCGCTACAATCTCCTTTGTCACACAAATCATGGTGACGTGACAGCTGAACGCTAAACCTGTGAAGAGGAGGTCCCTCTTCCTTGTCCTATGGCCCTGGCTGGTTTCCTGCCTCTTAGAATGAATCTATAGCTTACATTTTTTTCTACAGCCTTCATCGTGCTCAGTCTGCGCTGACTTATTTTCTCACAGCAAGCACAAACAGTGCTGGATGTGCATATTGTCATTTTCACAGCCCATATGGTCTTCTCAGGTTCCTCAGGTGCTTGGCAGAAAGGGGTTATTCATCAGCAGCTTAATTCATGGCTCCCTGGGGAGTCAGAGACGTTCTTCAAGGAGGGCTAGCATCTAATCCCAAGCCTAGTACTAGCCTTTGTCTAGGACGGTCTGATAACTGGCGATGTGGAGCACGGGAATAATTTAAGAAATAAATGAACCACCCTGAGGAAAGAACGATTCTTGAAGTTAATGTCGTCATATGTCAAACATCTGCATGTCCACAAGGGAGCCCAGCTGCATCTTCCACAGTAGCTGGGGCTGTAGACTTTCTCCTCCTAAAACTTGAAGTTGAAGCTGGTTGTCCAGAGGAAAGGGTGAATGCAAATGAAGTGCAAAAGCTTCAAAGGCTTCAGCTACCATTTCCTTCTGCCTGGGGTCAACCCCTGTAAAAGTGAGACTCTCTGGATAAACGAGCCTAGGAGGCACAGGAATTTCTGCCAGAACAGAGAGGCTGGGTAATCAGTCACATTAATTTGGGTTAAGTGAAGCATGAATGAGGCCTTTACCATTCATTCAATGTTAATCATACTGTTAGCTAGAATAACAAAACTGACTCTGTAGAAATCCAGTCTAATTTCCTTTTGTTGTAAAGTTAATCCAACCATGTTGCTATTGCATAGAAGTTCTGTCTTCCTAAAAGATCTTTGACATTGGCTTACCATCTCTTTCATAAACTTAATTCTCCTGATTGAATACTGTTTTGGTATTTAGCAGAGATAACCACTCCATATATTTTGTGAAAATATACTTGTAATCATTTGTATACCCTTGAAAAGGGAGACTACCGAACATGCATCCAGGCAGAGTATGATAACTCTGAAATAATAAGGAAGAGTCAGATGCAAAATAATAATATAAATAGTCACCTAGACACTGTCCAAAAGATAAAATCACGTAAGAAATACTAAGACATATCTTCCCCGAGAGATGAGATGGACAGATAGGTGTTTGAGAGAAAATAAGACTTGAAAAGGAGGTCTTAATCACTTTTATTTCTGGTGTATTTGAGCTCAATATAGAATTAGATCATATGTATTACCTAAACTTTGGCTAATGATGGTTAATCCTTAATATGTCTTTAAAATACAGAGCTACACTGAAGAAAAAGATTTAGATCAATTAATCCCAACCTATCCCAGTCTCAACCTATGATGCTGAGATAATCAAATGAGTGGAAAAATACAATTACATCCTATTTTCAGGTCTGGCTTTAGAGCATGCCTTGTGCCCTCCACTTAAAATATTGCCTCCAAGTACCCTCACAGACTTTATACACAGAAGCATGAAAAAATCTATACACAGCCATGCAGTAAAGTCACTGGCAGTCAATGCATTTAACTCTCAGCCAGCCGACCTTGCATGGTGCTTGTCTTTAGTGAACCTTCCTCTGGCATTTCTTTTGTGTTTCAAGCTCATGTAATGTTGAGTTTTCATTGCAAAAGCAATGGGGGTCAAATTTGGTCGATTGCTCGGTTCAGTGTGGAGGGTGGTACGGATTTTCCTTTACAACCAACATTGCAGTATAAACATCTCCTTCTGTTTCGCCTGAGTCTACCTTGACATACTTAAGCAGCTGTAAAATAGCACTACCCTGGGAGGGCTGGATCTGCCCTTTCCACCCTGGTGCCCCCATCTCCTCCCTGTGTTGGTGTCAGTAGCTGCACTACTGTGCCACTGCATGTGGTACATCGGACTCAGGTTGAAGAACACACCGAAACCTAATACAGCATCTGAATAAGCCAAGGTTAATGACTGGTCAGACCCATGAGCTGATCTGACACACCGTGTCAACAGTGTCCCCAGTCCTGACCCGAGCGTGGCTGGCGGAATACGTAGCCTGGGACTGGCTCATGCCTTGTGGCTTGACATGGTCTGGCAGTGACTTAAGTTGCCTGAAATGCCTTTCCTTAGTCCACATGACTGAGTTTATAGACAAAAAGGAAAAATTAGTAGAAGTTTTAAATTATTCCTTTAAAGATAAATCCCCCTGTCTAAACACAGGAAACAAATAAAAAGAATAAACTTGTCATTTTAAAATTCCTTTTTCTTAAACCCAGTTTCATTACCTTTTGACAGGCTTACCTGTAATATCCAAGGCCCTAGGCACAGTAGCTTTTGGATGAAGAGCCCTCTTGGTGTTATCTTCTAGTTAAGTGGCAGATCAGAGTAGTGATTTTCATTTTTGTATTTACAGATGCTTTTTTAGTCCCTATAATTATCTTAATTCAGTACACTTCAACAGTGTGCTTGTCTCTGCATGTTTTATGACCAGCCATTAGACAGAGCCAAGATTGTATCTCAGGCTTTTGCACCTCTGAGGCATAGACTGCCTTCCTACTCAGGGACTCTCATCTATGGTTTGGACATTGTTCTAGCAAGAGAGGATGCAATTCACCATTTGACTTTACCTTCTTGCAGACAGCAGGATCAGATCCCTCCCAGATTCAAAGGTTTCAGTTTCTATCAAAAGCTGCTGGTTCCTGAAAGTGTCACAGGACTTCCATGCACTGTGGCATACCAAGCCTGTAGCTCTTCTTCCCGGCTCCTTCAAATACACAACCTGTGTTGCTCCAGACATTGCTACCTATAAGAATGTAAAATGTCCATGAAATGCTCAGTGTCATTTTAACTCATGACAACCCTGAAGACTTGTTTCCTGGAGGTTCTGGTTGAGTGCAAAGTGATTGTGTCTCTGCCTGCAGGTACCTAGGTGGAGCTGTATGGGGCAATAAATCGCCACTGGGAAAGTGCTTTCGCTGATCTTTTTTCTCTCTCGGCTTTGTGCATCAGAAAATAATTAACAAATGTCTATGAGGGATTCTCGTAATGGATTGTTGTCACTCTTTTATGGATATAGGAACTTTCTTCTAGGATACCTCCCCCATCCACACTGAGGTCAATGTCCTAGTTCAATACCGGGCAATGTCACTGGGGAAATGCCTATGAGCTCTATAATAACACATCGCCCTTGTGTTCCCCTTGACCTTATGTGTGATGCCTGAGTACCAATAAAACTTTTATCTTTTTCTCCAGTTTGTTGAGGAAAATGAGAACATTTTTGCAGGCTGCATTGTAAGGAAATGTCCTGAGGAATCTCTAATGCTCCTAAGTTTTCTGTGAGCTACAAGAAAATTACATGCTTATGAACATATTTCAACTGTAATGCTAGTCGACTGAGACTGATAGCCAGCATTCTGTTGGGAAAGATTTTCAATCCTACAGTGCTTTTTAAAGGTATTGTCCCATGTACATCTGTTGCTAGGTTTATTGATTGGTACGTGGTCCCCAGTACTCCCACTGTCTTTCATGTGTGGGTAAGGGGCAGTTTTTAACTGGGTGGGCAGGGGGTCCATGCATCCTCATCTTCAGATGTGCCTGGTGGGACTGCAGCTCTGGCTGCTGTGAAAGGGAAAGGCGTGAGGTGCGTCATGCAGGCAGTCTCTAGATCAGAAGCTTAGTTATGACCCCCCCCAAACACCTCAAATTGTCCATCATCTACTTTAACAGACAAACATAATACAAGGTCAAATGTCTGGGATTATGCCTGAGGTGCCACATCTTTCCTTATCCTTAGCTGGCATCATGTTTGCCTACTTGTGTTGCAGAGATGTTTTTAATTTGCTGTTTCGAAGTCCACTAAGTGAGACAGTCCTAGCTGCCATACCCTCATTGTGGTCATGAGTTCTTCTTCCTGCACTCCTGTGTGACTTTAGATTTCTTTTTTTTTTCCTTTTCAGTTTTAAAGATTGAATCTGGTGGCTGGAGTTGTTTGGTTTTGCTCCTCAGTGCATAGGCTAAGATGGCCCATTGAGAATTAACTTTCTGCAGCAGTATCTGGGGGAGCATTATTCACCTCTGGAGAGATCGAGGCCATGTGAAGGCCAGCACAGATGACCAGCATGTCTTCACACTATCCTGGAGCAGTTTCATGAGACAGCGGTACCTTCCTTTGCCCCTCAGGATAAATCTGACCTCTTCTGACTCATCATTTTGCAAGAAGTTGGGGACAAACACTGTCCTCAAGAAATTTTGTTACAAAAATATAGTTGGGACTTTGGCTATTTTATTTAACAGGGTTGCTAACAGATGAAATCAAATGTCTGAAATTCTTCTAGTTGTGATTGAATGGGACAATGGTATAAGGTTAATTAAGTGCCAATTGATTTTTGTGAATGATATTAGAGAACAGGAATTGCAAAGCACGAAATTAGTTGCAAAGTTATCAATCTTCAAATGTTTTTAATCGCATCTTTTAATTAGTCTACAATTGTTGCATTGTATTTAAACACGTATTGCAGTTGCTAAATTCTAATTAACTAATGATTGGTTACTTAAAATAGAAGAGAGGGAAACAATCTGCTCTGATAACATCTTACTCGAAGCGTAGATTTCTGCTGCCCTCCCTGTGCCCCTGCCAACTCTGGCCCTGTCTGATATCAGTAATATTTTCTGTCAGGAGAAAGACCGCTTCTCACTGAGATGTAATTAAGCAGTAAATTAATGTTGGTCATGCAAACGATGAAAACTCTGGAGCTCTTTGCCAGTTTGTGTAGTGAAAGCTGCTCCTGGCTGGCGGCTGAGGGTGCGCGCAGCTCCAGCAGCCCTGCCCGGGACAGATGCTCTGGGTGCAAGTGCAAGATGGGGACCCTTCCTGCATCCACCCCATCAGACCACCTCACACTCCTGTCAGCGCCCTGATGAGGATGTGCTTTGTTGGTGAGCAATGTGGCAAACCCAGGGTTGACTTGGTGTGGATGAAAAAGTGGTCGAAGCTGGTGCTATATCCCGCTGGTCGTTGGTCTCTGTCTTTTGACATGTCTTTCTTAGTAGAAGCAAGCTAACAGTTAACTTTAAGATTTTCTTCTCATTGGTTTATTTTGAGAAGACTATGAAAGGCATACAGTGCCTGAAACATTATAAACAGGAGTAGAGAAAACAGTTATATTGGTAACAAAGGTGTCAGGTGATAAAGAGATGTCCAGCAGCAGGAATTTGGAGGGAGAACAGCAAATGGACCTTATTGTGCATGGGTTAGGGGCAAAGATTCCCACCTCTCTAATTTTTCACCTATAGCTGTTACAATTGTGGGACGCAGGATCATGGATGTTACTCAATTACCAGTCAAGGGAACACCTTGCAAAAGCTAGTATTGCAGAAGTGCTCTGCTGCGTCCTATTTTGGCAGAGAGATCAGAGGTGAGCAAAGGAGGGGTTTTTTCATGCTCTGGAAGCCTCAACCTTTCCAGATAGACATGGAAATGCAGAGATGAGCCGGTTTGCAGGAGCTGATGCTGCACTTGTGCCTCCGTAATGTGTCTCTGAATTAAGAAGTACAGCTTCCAGCACTGTCAGTTCAGCACTTTGCCTACTTCAAACACAGTGACAGGTGTTGTTTTGAGCTAGTGGCAAGGTAGTCATCATTGAAATTACACTTACAATATGACAAGATTTAGCTCATACTGAGAGTTATGCATCTTCAGTATCTTTATTAGTATTTCATCAGCAAGGTTAGATCCCATAAGCAGAAAAGTTGACACTGAACTGCTTTCTGGATTCTCTCAAGCACTGTAAAACACAATTATCTTTTTCTAAAGCTCTCTGCAGATAAATTAGAAAATTAATTACTCTCAGATATTATCCTCTAAGAAGCTTTTTAAGAGAAAAGAAAACAAGTTGTAAGCCCTGCAAGGAAGGGTAGTTGTCTCTTGTGGGGTGGGAGTATTGTACGATCTTGTAAAAGTACTGAAATAGCTCCTGTAACCTAAAAATTTCAGCAAAGACAATTTTTCTTATTCTACTGTAATTACTTGAGGCAGATTATATATGTTGTTTGGTTGAGCTTCACAGTGGTATTAAGATTAAAAAAAAGTATCGATCAGGACATTGTTTCCATCGGGTTTTGTACTCAGCCGGCCAGGCAGGATGTGCATTCCCCATGAGGATGCTCCTCTGCCTTTCTGAGGCTATTTTGCCCAATGCTTTGAGGCTTGAAGAAAGTCCAATCTCTACCTCTTGGTGATTGCCATGTCTCAGGTCTCCCAAGGGGAAGAGCTTCTCAGGGACTGTGGTTGTGGCCTTTCTGTGAGTTCAGAGGGAAGGGTCTCCATCAAATGAAATAGCTCTGATGCCTTGAATGATTTGTAGAAATACCTTGGCTCAAGTACAAGAGGTAGGCAAAGCAAACAGGCTTTTCGAGCCTTTTCTCCTGATCAAGAGGGAAAAAAAATAATTGGTTTTGAAATTGTCAGTGTTCAGTGGACCAGCACTTCCACCTACAGAAGGTGAGCCATGGAGTTACTTGCATGATGTATTAATAACCTTAAAAAGGGATAGGAAAAAAAAATTAGATCCATAGTTTGCAAATTACATCAAAACTTCAAGTTAGGAAAGAAAAAAAAAAAAGAAAATATGCAAATGTACTATGTATTATTCATTGGCAGTAGCTATTTCCCCTTAGAGCAGGCAGATTGGGAAGAGCTATTAACCAACAGTCTTGCATTTTGGTGTGTGCGAGGGGGAGCACAAGCCGTTCAGGTTAGAGCACCCAGTGGAGGCAAAAAGTACTTCAGTCCCTCCTGGATGACGAATGAGAGCAAGCCTTGAGCAAGCCTCCTGCGGAGAGACAAAATTCACTGCAGCTTTGTGCTGCGGGTTTGGCACTGCCCTCACTGGGGAACAGGACCCAGCCTGGCATGGCACCGAGCAGCTGTGTCCCTGCCGAGGTGATGAGGTCTGGGATCAGTGCTTGCACTGGTGAGCTGGCCAAGACCTTCGCAAGCTGCTGACAGGAATGATTTGAACGATGGATTTACCCCAGGGGACGCTGGATTAATTTGCAGGCAGGATAGAGGGAAAAAGCTAGATGTGACTGCCGACAGATCACAGAAAACCTCTAGCCAGTGTACTTAGTGATTTAAAAATAACAACTTGAGTTCCAAATTGTGTATGGGACAGAGTGGAAAAAAAATCACATGGGATTATTATTTTTCCTTTCGAGGAATTTGCTGTCCGCCTTAGCAGAAACGTGCCTCCTGTTCTGTTTGCCTGTTGTTTAGCAGAGCAAAGAGTGCTCTGAATTGCGCAATAAAACTTAATGAGAGCAGGAAAAGATCTCCAGGAAATACAACAGAAAAAAAATAGATTTTTTTTTTTTTCAGCTAGAGAGGAGACGAATGCAAAGGCATGTTGGAAGGTTGTATTACGACAAACAGTACAGAGAAAGCAAATTGGCCCAACTGAATTTCCTTCTAGTACTAGCATAAGAGGGGATTGTGTAAAATGAATGCATTAATATAAAATGAATGACTTAAAAGAAAGTGTTAGCTGTTAGTCTTGCTGAAAGGAACAAACTCAGTGTATTTCAAAAGCTCTGCATATCCTAAACCATCCAATTACACAAACTTCGCAGTAATCATATGGCCATCACAGTATTAACATTTTTCAAAACATCGCTTTGAAATACAGGTTTTTTTTTGTAATGCATACTGGTTTCAGTAAAGAGTAGGGTGGTTTTGCAGTCAGGATAATCTTAATGTTCACCATTTGCTTTTCAAAAACATAATAGTGCATTTGTTGATAGCTAGCTTGAGTGCTGCAGATTTTTTTGTCCTGCCTTGTAAGTGAAAAGAAATAAAACATGGTGAAGAGATTTCAGTGAGATGTGGGTGAAATCCAACACCCACTTCTCAAGAAACAAAGGGGCTTTGTTTGAGGGATGTGGGGCACACCACCAATCTTCCCAGACAATGCTGTGGGGTAGGGATAGAGTACTCATGTTTCTGTGGCTGATAAGCCATGGCTGTTTCTTCTTGATCATCCCAGAAGCGATTTTTATCTTTTCAGTCATAGGGAGGGACTAATTCTTGCTCCAGACCTAAGGAGAGCTTACTGTGGCATCATTATCAGAATGGGTCAAATTAGAGGTCACTTACCCCTTGGTTTTTTGTCTCAGGCATTTTACTGTGTGTCCCCTAGGTTATCGTGTGGTTTCCACTGCCTCTCAGTGCCATTCAGCAAAGCCCATTTCCAGTCTTCTTTGTTTCCCTATGTGACTGAGGAATTTGTGGGAGAGCACAAGGTTTGACACAGGTCCTACCTCCTGCTGAATGGAGAAGTCTGCAGAGCTGAGGCTTCCTAGGTTTCTGATTCAACTTATCCAGTGAGGGGGTTTTTTTGTGTAAAAAGTAAGCAAAATCTATCCACTTTTTCTTGCTCAGTACCTTTATAGGTGTTTCTCTAGAATGGCTCTGCTGGTCAATGAAAATGGGTTTTTATTGTTATTGTTGTAGTGTAACGAGATTTCCCTTTGAGATGTTTTTATATACTTTTCAGAGTAGCGCTGAACCAACTATAGTTTTAACATGACTTTTTATCAGATTGAAATTGTACAGAATACAGAGATTTTTTTTCCCTTTCTTTCTTTTAAAATTAGTTTCTGATCTACCACCTTATATAATAATGCTTACCTGGAACAGCCATTTTTGAAATGCTGCATGTTCTACTGTTTCCATGTTTGTTTGTTTGTTTATTTTCCGGAAACATGGCGCCTGTCTTTCCTAGTATTACTTTTTCTATCTAAGTGTTCATGTACTGCAGCAAGATCACAGAATCACAGAATCATGGAATGGTAGGGTTGGAAGGAATCTGGGAATCATCTAGTCCAACTCTCTGCAAAAGCAGGTTCAGGTAGTGCAGGTTGCCCAGGAATGTGCCCAGGAGGGTTTTGAAAGTCTCCAGAGAAAGAGACTCCACAACCTCTCTGGGCAGCCTGGTCCAGGGCTCTGTCACCCTCACAGTAAAGAAGTTTTCCCCTATGTTTAGGTGGAACTTCCTGCATTCCAGCTTGTGCCCATTGCCCTTTGTCTCTGGAAAGAGTCTGGCCCTTTAGATATTTATAGGTATCGATATTTATAAATATCGATACTATATAAATATCAATACTTATAAGTATAGATAAGATCCTCTCTCAGTCTTTGCTTCTTCAGGCTAAACAGTGCTGGGTCTCTAAGACTTTTCTCATCAGAGAGATGCTCCAGTCCCCTTATCATCTTTGTAGTCCTCTACAGGACTCTCTACAGTAGTTCCTCATCTGTCTTGAAATGGGGAGCCCAGAAATGGACACGATATTCCAGATGTGGCCTCACTAGAGCAGAGTAGAGAGGGAGAAGAATTTCCCTTGACCTACTGGTCACACTCTTCTTAATGCACTCCAAGATACCATTGGCCTTCTTGGCCACAAGGGCACATTGCTGGCTCCTGGTTAATTTGTCCACCAGGACTCCCAGGTCCTTCTCTGCAGAGCTGCTTTCCAGCAGGTCAACCCCTAATCTGTGTGGGTGCAGGGGGTTATTCCTCTATAGGTGCAGGATTCCATACTTGCTTTTGTTGAATTTCATTAAATTCCCCTCCACCCAACTCTCCAGCCTGTCCAGATCTTGCTGAGTGGCAGCACAGCCTTCTGGTGTGTCAGACGCTCATCCCAGTTGTGTGTTATCAGCAAACTTGCTGAGGCTACATTCTGTCCCTTCATCCAGGTCATTGATGCATGTACTGAACAAGACTGTCCCCAGTACTGACCCCTGAGAAACACCACTACCTACAGGTCTCCAACTAGACTCTGCACTGCTGATCACAACCCTCTGATTTCTGTCATTCAGCCAGATCTCAATCCACCTCCCTGCCCACTCATCTAACCCATGCTTCCTAAGCATACCTATGAAGATGTTGTGGGAGAAATATACCCCACCAAAAGCCATTTGAAAAATACTGGAAATTTTTAATCCTTTTTGGTTTTCTTCTCTTTTTATTGTTGTTTAGCAGCTACCTCAGGTCAGAGCCCTCAGGTAAAATGCCCCTTGGTTTTCTCCTCATTTGCAATCCTCATCATATGAGGTCCACAGTCAGTGGACAATCACTGAACCTGTTCTCTCAGATAGCAGTGCAAGGTTTACCATTATTTTTGGGCAAGAAACAAGTTATCCACAGTTTGATAACGCATCACAGATTCAAGAGTGGTGTCATTGCAAAAGGTACTTAGGTATTCCTCCTGAACTTTGTATCTTCATTGCTTGGTTTTAGATGTGTTTGTCAGGAGTGCTTTTAATTAAAGTATTTTTCAAAGCATTCCTATTCCTTATTTGGGCTTGCAGATCCCTGGATGAGGGACTGCCCTGTCTGGCGGGCAACAGAGACATGTCCTCTCAGCTCTTTTTTTCTGTGATTTCTGAAGCTGCACAAGGCACTGTATGCATCGCTTAGGAACAGTAGGAAACTGCCTGCATCCTGATCTGATTTAAATTATTATGTTGTCTATAGAAATGACATTGAGATCCAACATCTTTAAAAAAAAGAATCCCATATGCCATGAATTCCAAACAAAGCTGGAGTTTGCCTGGGACATAATGACACCAGCCTGTTATGCACTTCCACAACAGCCTGTAATTATTTCTCTCCTCAAACTGTGCATATATCATTGAAGAGCCTGATACATAAATAAAAAGGCTGCATTAATTTCAAGCTACACTAGGAACACAGGAATAAAAATAACCAATGTCTGACAGATAGGAAAAAAAGATAGAATTAGAAGAAATCTGACTTGGAGGTTTCTAGGGCCTTTACAGAGCAAGGAGGGGAAAAAAAAAATTAACCATCGGAAAGCAAAAATCTTGCTATTGCTGCAGGATTAGCTACAGCATGCAAGCTCTGTGGGTTCCTGCAGGTCTTACACTTAAAGAGTCATAGAATCATTTAGATTGGAAAGGATCTTTAAGATCATGGTGTCCAACCATTAACTCAGCACTACCAAGTCCACCAGTAACCTATGCTCCTAAGTATAACATCTACATACCTCATAAATATCTCCAGGAATGGTGACTCCACCACTTCCCTGGGCAGCCTGTTCCACTGCTTGACAACCATTTCTGTAAAGAATTTTTTTTCTATTATCCAATCTAAACATCCCCTAGTCTGATCATTTACAGACTGGGCAAAACCAGCTCTGCAAAGGTATGGTGTAACCCCTGGGTCTGCATCTTCTCTTCTTCAAGACCATGAAGAAAATATGACTGCATGAAGCTCAGTGTGATTTTCTAATGGGAAGATGGGTCAATGGAGCTGACAGAGGCTGTTGGGTGCTCCTGCTTTCGTTCTGCTATTCTGGAATCTGCAGTTCAACTTCAAAGGCTTTGGTCTGCCTGAGTACCAGCTATTTGAAATAGTGGATTTGGACTGGAATTTCACACGAATATTGGATTTGACGTGACAAATCAAGGTGTTTTCCCATCCCCCCCATTTCAATATCCAATCAATTTATCTCTTGCAGCTAAACACAGCTATCTTCCATGCACTCCCAAGACACGCTGTTTTGGCTGCCAAAACAAGCTCTGTCAGTCTAAGGGACATTCTCCTGTAATTTTTTTTTTTTTTTCATAGCTGCTATGTATAATCAGGAAGGAGGTGGCTGCATTTTTCAAACTGGCATGTTAGAAGTTAAGCTTTTAAATCCATAATTAGGTACGTAAATCTGAGCAATTTGGTTCCTGGAAGAGCTGAGCATTCATATTCTGCTGAAATCCCGAGGGTGACTGTCTCGGCTAGCAGATAATGTGCGCTATGTACAAAGGATTTTTTTAAAAAAAACAAATCAAATCAGTTCTAATCTTAAGTGTTTAGAAATCAGGGCTCTTGTTAGAAGAAAGGAGCATAACAATGAGCGACTCGCCTGGTGCACAGCCATGTCCTTCCCAGAGAAAACACTGTCACCTGAACCAGATGTGCTCAGCAATTGGTCTCGCTGCTTTATTTTTCTGCAGCTCATACATCAGATCTATCTTCTCTGGATAGGAATCAAATGGAGACTGTCATCAGCATCACCCATTTGGAAATCTCCCTACAGATCTCTGGCAGGGCCTTTTCGTGTAGGCAAAGCCTGCTGCTCCTGGGCCTAGAAAGGGAGCTGGTGCCTTAAGCCAGGAGGACAATGGGGCTAGTGGCTGAGGAGAGGGTCCCACAGAGCACTACTGTAAGCAGTGGGATCTGCAGCACTGGGAGAGGAGAAGGGAAGAGCTGCCACTGTTGAGGCACTGAACACTGCAACTAAGAAGGAGAGCTGAGACCCATCCTCAAATCTCCATCCTGCCTCATGCAGTGAGGGACCCTGTGGGGAACGGAGCCCTGACCACCCCAGGAAAGTGTGAGCTGGTGACCCTTCAGTGTTTGAGGGCTTTCCTGTGCTTTTTCTGAATGTGCAAGGCCTTCCTGTTATTCTGATCCCCAAATCTAGGTGGGATTCAAGATTTTTATTTTCTCTCTTCCATATTTCAGAATTTGGGAAAAAAAAAGAAGTGGGCTGAAAATGAACACAAATTTCTATTTAATTTTGAAAGGACCATGGTGTTAGTCAGTTTTCCATGTGACGTACTAGTGCTTAATGAATTACCAAGGGCAAGAAGAGAAGGACCAAGATTTTTTTATGCGAGGTGTTTTGCAGAAATCTGTTAAAACTTGAGTGCTGACAGATCACACTTTCCACTAGAGTTTAGGATTACACGGCTGCTACTTATGTTATGACCAGAGTTGTAGTCTAAACTCAGTTATGGATATTCCATGGCAGGTTTTACTAGACTGTATATCCAAGTTAATCTCTGTAGCTTGATTGAATGGCACCAGGGAGAAACCTGACACGTGCAACACAAGCTAACAACCTGCTGCCCTATAAATACTTGAGAATTGGCTTTTTCTTAAGTGATAGCAGGAGGTGGTCCAAATATATTCTTCTGGCTGATGAAGGATGTGGAAGGTTTTCCTCTACAGCAACTGCATTTGTCTGCAGAAATACTGAAGTAACAAGTGATTGTTTTGGAAAATGTGTTAGATTTTTTTTCCCTTTTCTTTTTCTTCTCACGATTGTCTGTTGTTTGCTCTTTTACACATCAGTCTTTTTAAACAGGGAGCTGTTCCAACTGCGTCAAAATAATTTTCTTTTAAGAGTGCATGTTCTTCTTTTGTTGATCAAAAGCAATTAGAGAGAGAAGAGCTGACAGTTTCACTGAACTGTCAATGAAAATACCGTAATGAACAGTTCATTTTGAAATAACCAATTCTCCCATTAAATGATCTGTAGCCCTGGGGGGAAGAGCTGTGTGGGAACAAGAAGTATTGTCTATTGCGGCATCTCTGTGTTGATCTTTTGATATTTTCTAAGAACACAATGGTACCAGTATTTTGAAAAAAAACATTGAGAAGTGTGAAAGAGGGTGCAATGTACCAGGATATGACCTCACACTGGTGACCATGAGAAGTTTTCTTCTCTCTTCAGGAACATCTCAGTGTTTTGCCTCCATCAGAACTTTACTATAAGCATAGAGCTCTATGAACCTCTGTTGAAAATGGGAGAAGGATGCCAACTCTAGCTTACTGGTCCTAAATAACTTTATCTAGCTAATTGCTTTATAATCTCAAATATACAGGTGATTAATTAACCTTTTTTTAAAATATGATCTTGATTGCTTTGAAGTGTTGTTCTTCTCCCCTGGGAAGGGTTTTGTATGATGCCACATATCCTCGATGTGGATCACTGGGTATGCACATACAGATCTTTATCTTATTCCATAGACAATTGCATCCAAAGAGCACCAGGAGCTGAAAATGCAGCACATCTCTGCACGTTTCTTCCCCAGACAGCCTCTCCCTAAGTGAAGCCTGATCCTTGGGCTTGTGAAAGCATGAGGAAGAACAGTCTCCTCTGCTCCTCACTGTTTGATCCTGATTGACTCACTGTTGTGATGGTGCTTGACCTATTTCCCGGCCACGAGCTAGCACAAGGAAGCGACTGCTACCCCTCTCTGCATCTCACAGACATGACCTCTACTGCAGTGCTTTACAACCACAACACAGTGTGACAGAGCAGCCACTTCTCTCTTGATCAGCTAATGTCTTGTCTAATGTCCTGACAAAGCAGTGAGATCTTACACCTGGTATTACAAGTCCCCTCCAGGTAAAGGAAATTTCTTCAAAACACATCTGAAGCTAACCTTGTCTCAGAATGGTAGAGCTCATAGTTTCTGTTGTAAACGTTCTCTCCTTATCCTGGGATTTGAAGGAATTCTCCGCTCTGCTCTTGGGGCAGGGCCAGGGCTGTCCTTGCCATGACCTTTTAGCTGCATATCAGTAAATAGCTTCTCCCTCATATGGTCTACTCAAGGATTCGGTTTCTGTGGCACACTCAGGATGGCACCATCTTCACACTCCGTTACTTGGGACATCTTTTTTCCACAGGGTTACATAGGAGGTGTCACGCTTCTCAGCTTAACACATCTGGTATGACCACCCACTCTCCCCATGTTGTGTCTCTGAAGCCAGAGGAGAGGTAGGTGTTCCGAAAACTCTGGAGGAGCAGTTAGTCTGCTGCTGGTACATGCAGAGCTCAAACGACTGTCATAGGTGCTGAGTGAGTAGCTTGGCAGGCTGAAGCTTTTCCTTGGAAGGTCTTGTTTCCATATGTGTTTGATACTCATTAGACCAAATTTATGTGTTATAGCACAAGTATCAGAAATAGCTTGTACATCAAAATGACCAGCTGGCATCCCTCACAGAAAGTTGAGCCAAACAGTCAGTAATACCATTTGAACTGTCTTTCCTGATCCTTACTGGCCTCCTGGCACTGTTGGCTGCAGCTCTGTTACCAGTGATCTCATTCAGTCAGGCAACTGCTTGAACTACCAGAAGCTCGAAAGATATGGTGAGTATCTTGTGGTCTAGGGTATGGTAGCCCATACTTAGACACCCTGCTGCAATTCGCAATAGGCCACTTTAAAGATATAATCATTTAGTCAATTAGCAAGAGTTCAGAAATCAGCACTAAATGATGGTCTCTTGTTTCCCAGAGACATGGAAAAGGGAACTTTGTCTTTCCTACCAGACCAGCCAAAACCCCCAGCTATTACAGCAACTCTCAGGCTACTGCTTTACTTCCCCACTCTGAAGCATTCATCTGAGAGTTCAGAGCTCTTTACATGTTTTGCTGGTTATGCCTATTTTTTGGCATGTTTTCTCTTGCATACTTTTCAGGGTGTACATTTTATGTTAATTCCTATGTTCGTAAGAATCTGTGAAAAGCCTTTTCAGGAGGGCAATATGGATCCCAAATTATTAACCCTGTTTAGTTATTGCTTCTTTTCTCAATTATTGTTTCCAAATAACATTTATCGGTTTATGCCTCCTGACCCAGATGTAATTATAACATGGCTGTCAAATAAGAGCTGGTTTAGTGCCAGCAACTAGGGAAGCCTCCGTTGTGGAGACATAAGGAGACCATTACTCTCAGCTTCTCTTACAGGGTTTGGGTCCTATTTAAATAATGAGAAAATAGTTGTCTGTCTCCAGGAAAGTAGTATAAATGTCTGCCTTTGAGTGAAACATTTGGTGGTGTTTTTATGTTTTTCATGTTGCAACAGCGTGCTGCCTCAGTGCAGCCTGATACAACCTCTGATGTGTCCAAGCTGGAGATGAAAAAAAGCAAACATAACAATTTTACTGGGCTGTTTGTTAGGATTTTATATAGAGCTTTCCAATGGAAACCCGTGCTGCTGGGGTCTTGTTGGCAAACATGACAGTACTTAATTATAGATGAAAAGTGCAACTCACTTTGATTTGAGCTCTTTAGGACTAGGTTATTTTTGTGTAACTCATGGAATGTCATTCACATTAACATATGATATATGGATGGATGCTCTCCTTATTTTGAAGATGTTCATGAAGACCAGTGGGTTGCACAAAGGCTTGGATATGGTGGGCCAAACACCCTTTTTTTTTGATTGTTGCTTTGCTGCTTTTCATTTGCGATCCTATATTGTGTGACATGAACATCCAGCATACAACCACAGTATTTTGGCAGCCTATCACAAATTCTCAGCAAGTCCAAAGCTAAGCAAACATCATGAGCGTGTCCTAAAAAAGGAAAATTGCCTCCAGAAAACAGCATCCAAATAATGGAGTTTTTGTTCTTGTCCTGGGTATCAAGCAACCATCTTTGGTCAGCTTGCAGACCAGAGGGGTTCAGTTCCTTTTAGGCAAGTTTTGCCATGTTGCAACACCCCTTGCAAAATGCAGCTTCTGCAAACCGACTTCTTTAAGAGGTTGTAGTCTATATGAACAAGGGCAACATTCACTGGAATGGGGTTCAGTGCTCCAGGGAGGACTGGATGAGGCAGGGTGTGATGCTGCTCTACTTTAAATCTAGAAAATGAATATGCTGTCAGGTCTGGGGTCATGCATTGCATTTGGGATGAGGCATTCAGTGGGAGAGTGTGCCCCTGCTTGGTGTCCTCAGGCACTCTGGAGCAGACTGGCTTAGGAGTTACTGCCTCTCCCTGGGCAACGTGCCATTGACACTCTGCCTCTGGCAGGAACAGGAGGGTCTGGGTCTCCCTGGAGCTGGAACAGCTCATGGAGGGAAGATCCTCCTCTTCCTCTTCAGCTCTGGTGGGGGTCTCAATGCCCTGGGAGCTCTTGACTCTTCAAGAGGCAGGAGTGACTCTCTGCTGCTCTCCCCAAGGTCGGAGCTTTGCCCCTGTGAGCTGCTACATAAGGCAAAATCTGCCGGCGCCTGCTGAGCCTGGAACTGTGCCAAGCCTTATTTCTCAGTGGTGAGCACTGTCAGAAAGATCAAAGCATTGTTGAGAGGTGGAAATAACAATTACTTATTAGAATTAACTTCTGCCTCAGAAATTGCATCTCCCTGCTCTAATTCAGTTGCCTCTATCCTTACTTGAAGCAAAGAAAATCTCCAAGGCCCAGCTTTGGATTTCATTAACGCTCCTGGAAAGCTGGGGCAAAGCCACTGGCTCCTGCAGGATCACTCCAGCTGCACACCTGAATGCAGTTTGACAACAGCAGAGCTGACGTGACAGCCAAGAGTGTGCAGGAACAATCTAAAGCAGGAACAGAAATGTTTCCGCTTTAAAGAAAAGGAGGTGATGCTGAGCCCTTTCCACATGCTAATACCCATTTCTTAAATGAAAGCCAGGCTGAAAGCAATAGATATATCCTGCACAGATTGCAAATCATGTCATCTCGTGTCTGTTTGCCAAAGTCCTGGATTTCCTAAGCTCTCTTTCCAAACTTAAAAAACTTTTTCTTAAATATTAAATCCAAGGCAAATCCCTATAGCAGATTATAATGAATGAACTGATGTTTAAAACCAAATGCTCAGAATAAGTGATGTCATCATCTTTACTAAAGCCTTTGGCTTTTGTTGAAGCCCTGCACTGGAGACCTTCAGTTGCTGTTACTTTTGTTTGCTTCTGAGAGCTGTGAGTAGGAATTTAGCAGCACCTATAGGGGCACCTCTCACTACAATGGCCTGTCCTCTGACCCACATCAGCACTGATAAGCACAGACAAGGGTGAAATCCCACTGTCAGCTGAGAAAAAAAACAATTACCTTTCTCCTGATAATTTCTCTGTGTGAGTCCCCCTTTTTCTCCCAATCTTAAAATCCAGGATTGTGTAGCCAGTTCTACAAATTAAACTCTTAACAAGTGGTTAATCCTGCCAAGAGGGTGACGAAGGAAAAGAAAGTCTTAGCAAAGAACAACTTGCCTCCTCCTTGCTCACCTGAGTGCTGGTTGCTGGTGAAATCCCCCCACTGGGAGCTGCGATCTCCCACTCTGAGCTTTATTTCTCAGCCGATGATCTGGGGGCATCCAGGGAGGGATGTATACCAGGTCCACGAATGCCAACTAAGAACAAAACCAGGAATGCTGTTAGGAAACCCAAATTCTATGCCAGCATTTTGGAGGGCAATGTTGAAAGGGCCCTGAAGGGCCAAGGTTTGTATGCAAGGTACCCAGAAGCGACAGGGCTGTCACTTCAGCTGTTCCGTTACCTATCCTATGGGACAATCTGTCTGATTTTGCTTTCCTTGGTGGCACAAAGCTTATTGGTGTTACGCCTGCCACTGGGTCACAGCAGCAATCCAGAGTTTAGTGCGTAGATAATACATCTCTGCCTTCCGCTTTCCAGAAAACAGTAGTATCATTAACACAGATCCTCTTTTTTTTTTTTTTAAGTAGTTCCCATAGTTAAAGAAAACTGATCAAAAATCATGACTTCCCATGCAGCTTTTGTACCATGTGAAGGGCTGAGCTCTCCACTGTTCTCTCCATGTGCAGGTAAGGTGTTTGCAGTCACAGAAGCAATGCTGAATTGACCACACTGGGCACTGTACGTATGACACACTCTAGAGTGATCAGCACTGTATAAATAAGAAACAGCCTTTGGATGTTACCTGCCAGAAAGAAATAGTATTAACACCTTGTAAAGCAACACGGTGCTGGGCACCGTGACAGGAGGTGGTTGCATACACTCTCCTAAGTGCTGTGGTATCTCATACCTACCTCTCCTAGGGTTCTCTTCCTCTCCCAGGACACAGCCTGCCCACTCTGGCTATCTCCTCACCCTGGCCCACTTGCACATCAACATCTTTGTCCTCCACAAGGATCCAGCAGCCCACCTACTATTGAGGAAACCAGATGTGTTGCCTGTATCACCTGCATGTGCAAGGGCCATGGCACATATGCTGGTAGCATCACAGCCTCTCTCCTGATCCCTGATGCTGGGTGGAGCAAGTTACTGGGTCTCTGCTTTGAGCGCATTGGGCTTATGAAGAAGACTGGTGTGGAGGAATGCTGGAGCAGGGATGGGAGAGGTGCCCATGCATCCCTGTGGGTGCACTGTGCTGTACATGGGAGCCCTGCACGGAAGGCACGCAGCCAGGGATGACCTCCTGCTGCAGCTACCTGGTCAAGCACCTCTGCCAGGCAATGCCTCCAAGCTGGGACTGGGCGCCCGGCTGCACTGCAAAACTCACAGCAGTGCATTGCCTGGCAGTGCTACACAAAATATCACAGCCTGCCGTAATTCAGCACAATCAAGTGATTAGCATCTCATAAAGGACCATGTAACCCCATAAAACTGTTGGATGAATAACACAGGCACTTGTGGCCTATAAGAACCAAGTGATGGTAAATGAGATACCAAGGTATTATTCTCCAGTCTGTCGTTACCCCAGTTTGTTTGTAAACTTGCAGGCATTAAGCGTGATATTGATGACAATCGAGTTGACTGTATTTGAGAGGATGGACTTTAATTTTCAGCAGAGGCACAAAACCCACAAATGCAGCAAAACCAATCTGCAATTAGGAATGTTTTTCTAAACATCTAGATTTACTCACAGCAGTAGAAAATGAGGTGCTCATCACTATGATTTTGGCACTCAGAGCTGGAGCAGTGCCTGGTGCTAAGGAAAGAAGATATTTTATAGCACCACAGTCCCACCTTCCACATCAGGTTAGTGAAATTACCCTGAACTGGAAAAGGTACCTTTGAAAGGAAGGAGGTTGAGTGCACTGGGAGAGACCCTGCTTGCAGATTGATAGAGTACATGTGAACTGGAGATTCAGTCCCCCTGCATGTATAATCTTAATGCGGGAATAACAAGAAAGAAAATTTTTGTTATGGTTATCGTGATAAACTCATTAACACGGCTTAAACTGCATATTTCCTGGGTAGTGTCTGATGAAGGATGTTGACATGCCCGAGTTTCAGATGCCACTAATGTGATTGTTTTGTGTCACTGCAGTTTTATTTCACAGCAGGTATGTCTACCTTGCTGTCACGGGGATCTGACTGTGTGGACGCAGCAGAGTGGTTTCAAGCACTGAATCTGCTTTTGTTAGCATGTGCGTAAGTGCAGTTTCTTTTCTCTACTTTGATGCAAACTACAAGCCCCTGAATCTTGCCCTGAGCATGTGAAAGTGGTGATAGGTGAGACGTAACGAGCATACAAGCCTAGCCCTCTACCTATCCCATCCATGATTTTTCTGTCCCCTAATAACTGGGATGTTTCTGCAGGAGTTGTCCTCTGCAGCCACCAGCCTGACCTCCAACTTGGATTGCAGTAAAAGGATCACCTCTTAACGACTTTTCTTAGTCTGTTTGTAGGCTGTCCCCTGTTTTAGGCAGTTTCTTGTTTTCTTAGTCTGGTTGCTTGAGGAAGCTCTTTGTAGATGTGATGGGATCCTGATGCCCTGCTAAGAAAGGTGTCATTCTTCTACTTCTTCTCCTGGATTTTCCCATCCATTCTCCATTCAGACTTATTATTTCTGTCACAAATGGCAATAAACTGCATTTATGAAATCTCTGCAGAGATCTCTGGAGATATTTAAGAACTGGCCAAACCAAGATTTGACAGAAATTGTTTAAGGAGCATTGAATCCAGCCATCAGGGTGAAGGATGGACTACATGATCCTTAACATCTCATCCAGCCCTGGTTTTGTGATCCATATTTGCATTGTTCTATCCAGATCTCTTCCTGATAGTACAAAAAGCCCTAAAAGCATGAGTTGAGAATAACCAAAACTTTCAAACTAGAATGCAACTAAATAACTTTTTAATAATGGAATTATTTCCGAAACAGGGTCCTGATATTTTTATGCCTAGTATGATTTTCTGAACCCTTAAAATTAGCAATTTTATGTATAGCATATGGCATATAGAGTTCCACAATAGCAGTAAATAAATACAGGCCTGTGTTTGCATCTAGAGCCCCCTTCACTTACTAATCATGTCCATTCCACACCTGCATCCCTAAGGGCATGAAGGCAGTTCCCATTCCCTTTTTTTCTTAACATTTAAAAACTACTGCAGCTAAATATTACAGTGTGGTCTGAAGCTGTAATTGAGGTTTCTAGGTGCTGCGGGTGTACACGTCATTTAAATGGGTTATTATACCCTTTGGTGAGAAATCATTTGACACAGGTCTCGGCAAAGCTAGTGAGAGCCTTCCTGCAGTACTGATCTCCTTCTTGAAGAAATCGGGGTGAAAACCTCAAGTCAGTGGAGGTTGACCTGGACACAGCAGTCAGGTCCACACAAACAACTTCATACTGAAGATGTGATAGATGGCTAGCTTTCGTGCAGATCCGAGCATGGAAGAACTTGCCTGAAGAGCTGTCAGTCAGCAGCTTGTACACATTCATAACCTTGGCTGAATACACACTTTTGCTCATCACCTCACTAAAATAGCCTGGATATTGCAAAGGAAGCTCAAGTGATTTGTCTTAGCTTAGCACTACAAGTTCATTTATTGTAGGAGGAAAGAAAGGGGCCCAAAGAAATGCAAGGGGATGTTTTATTTTTTTACCATCATTTAGTCCTCTTCCTCTTGGGCCACTGATTTTTTCCAAGATCTGTTCCACAGGGGAGATTTTAAGGCTTAACCTTTTATAGGGAAAAGTGCTTTTTTATGCAGACGGGCCAGGAAGTTTCTTGAAGTTACTCTGGGAATTAATCCAAAGAATAGGACAAGTCCTGGCAAGTGGCCAGGCCTCCCTCTGAAGCACCTGGATCAGAGAGGTTCCCAGGCAACCTCTCTTAGCAAGGGTTTTCTCCTCAAACAGTGCTTTGCCTGCATGTAGCTATTTCAGGCTATAGTCAAAGCTAAATGGGGAAGTTATGCTCCAAGAAACTTGGCTCCACTCTAATTACATATTTAGTTACACCATTATTGAAATATTGTAAATACCTTTAAAAGCAGAACAACAGCCTGCACTTTATGTGTAGTTTGGTAGCTCCTACCCCAGCCAATGTTTGCCTCTGTGAGCCTCTCCTACATAGACACAGCAAGAGATGAGGTCCTCTCCTCTAAGTTGTTGCTGCTGTACGCAGAAGAGCAGGCAGCTTGGCTGCCAGCGGGCACAGGGATTCGGGCTGCTGCAACCCAGGTGGGTGAGCAACCAGTTTATGGCAACGTTTCCTGTGAATATGTCAGAGGGTTTGGAAATGGGTAGTAAAAATATGCCTGTGAACTGATGGATGGCTGCAGAAGTTTCTCTGGATGTAACAGTAAACCTGCCTGACCTTTGCACGTTTTTTTTTCCCAATGACTGCAGCTGGATGGAAATAGAAAACAAAAGACACTTTAGTTTGTTTGTCATGAAAGTAAATATTATTTACCAGAGTCTATTCCAGCTACCACAATGGTAGTGTTACTGGTTTTCTGTAAAATAGATATAAGCTGTCAGTTACAGGCTAATGAGAAGCAGATGTTGTCCATAAAAAAACCCTAGCGCACAGAGCATACAACACCAGGCTTCCCACTGCTGTGCCAGGGCCGCCACATCTGCAGGGAGCAGGGCACCCTCGGTCACAGGGCAGGAAAGAAAAGGGTTATTTGTTCCTTTGTCTTTTACTGATTCAGGAATTTTTGAGACCAGGCACTCGCACACCTTCCTCAAAGATGTTTTATTTCGTTTAAAAGAGAGCATTTTCAGAACAGGCAGCAGGGCCACAGCTCACAGCATCACACACTGGTTCAGACTCCATCCTTGTAACTGCAGCTTTCTAGGGCCCTCAGTTCCCTTTAGCAACGTCCACAGTGAAAGGGGTTCAGAAATCACAAGGCTTTGAGTGCACTAAGTACAACATTGGCTTTGTCTGCAACAACTTGATTAAAAGCAAGTTACTAGATTTTAGCATATTCTGTGGCAACAGGGCCCTGACAGACAGGAGGTACCCTAGGCAATCTAAGGAAATGTGGGATTTCACGGCTGCCCCACTCTCTGAGCAACCTACAGTCAAGTTCATCACAGTGCACCACTTGTAAAAAGGCCATACCAAACACTCAGAAAAGTTGTTTCCTAGTGAAGTCAGTTCAGTATTTAACAAGGGCAAGGTAAACATTTTTTTAAGTAGCAAACTATGATTCTATATGTTTCTTTTCTATCCACCCACCCATTTGTCGATGGTAGACTAAAAGTGTCAAGGTGTATTATACCCTACTGAGATTTTTTTGAACAGAAACTAGCTATCCTGACCAGGGCATGCTGCTGGTGTGTGCTCTGTACTGGTCATGCACACTGATTTGCAGCACCATCTGACTGCCGGCATGTAGGAACCCTGGAAAAGGTGGGAGGTTCACTTTATGAAACTACCTCTGGTGCAAAATAGAGCTACAGACTATATATATATTTCTCATTTTTGTAAGCACTAGCGGGACTTCTGCACAGCAGAACCTTGCTTCATTTCTGTAACTCAATGGGGTCTCTGTAGATTGGCACTGAAACTGTTTAGCCACTGTAATCTTGCATCATAATGGCATCACCAGGAGGTCCTTCTATGCATATGCGAGGTCCATTACCCAAACACCTACCTCCTTCTGCTATGGTGATCCCACCTAATAATGACTTTTTAATGAGTTTTTCCAGGGCTAAGGTTTTTTCTTTTAAATCTAACATCTTAATGCTATTTTTTTTATGGAATAATCAGACATTCTCCCCAGACTGTTAGGCTGTTTGTAGTGTTATAATATCTAATTGCGAATCTCGTTAGTGGAGATTAAGTGCTTCCCCTCTTTCTGTGCTGTAGCACTTAGAAGCCCCATGGAAGACAAAGGTAGGGTTGTGCAAGGTACAGTTTGAAAAATAAGATGATAACCTGCCCATTACAAAGGATACTTGATCTCTGTAGCAGATAGACTCCTGGCAGATGAGGGGAGGCAGGGAGCAAATGTCCCCGTGCTGTCACCCAGCCTGTGGCTCTGAGTGCAGCATCATGGCCAGGGTGCTTAGGGCAGACATCTCCATTACTCAGAAGGATCTTAAGTGGGTGAACCACTAGATTATCTTAAGTCATCACCAGTTTCCAGCCTCTGGTTTTATAACTTCTGTATTTATTTCTTTCTCCACACAATTACATTCCCTCCCTTTTAGAGTATTAGCAGTTGCGCAATTTCCCATTTATGAATGTGATTGTATCATGACCTCTTTTTTTTAATAAATGATAAATGCTTCTGCAGGGAGGGAGAACTGGTTTAAAATCCTTGTTTTGTACAGCCTTCTCTGCAAAATTTCTTTCTCTGCCAGTTTTTCTTCAGCTCATCAGTCCCACTACCTCTTCCCAACACCCTATGCTAGAGGAAGAACTCAGGTCACAATTGTGGTGACTGTTTCCAGACATTGCAGGTTTTTGGTGCCTTGCTATGTTAGCCCACATTTGCAGGGGACCACTTTGGGAGGCTAAGTAGCCAGGCTTAAGCTTGGGCTCTTGGTGGGGCACAGTTGTTTAGAAACAATATCTCCCCATAGGCCTCAAGGAGGGCAGGGAAAAGGGGTGCTCCCAGCCCTAGACCTGGCTGTTTGGCCCAGGGCAGCCCTGTCCCGACTGCAAGGTGCAGGGGACCCCGTGGCAGCACTTCTGCGCCAATGCATTGCTTCCACCTCTCAGTCCCATCAGGATCACTTGAGGTAAATGAGCTGAAAACCTTTCATTTCCAGTCCCTGGATTTTCTTTTTGTATCAGTAGCTTTGCCTTTCTGGATTTTATTTCTCCTCTTTCCGAGATCCGATTTGTTTCTTTAATACAAAGCTTTGTGGCTGACTCGGCACAGAAAGCATTCAAGGTTTTGCTGTGAATTTACTGGTCCAGTTATTTTATCTGCCGGTGAATCTGCATCTGCTGCTTTGCTCAGCAAGCCCACCCCTTGGCTGCTCTCTGCCTGGGTTAAACAGGAACTCTGCCACCTACGGCCCCATGCGATAGCATTTGAAACCCTCTCTGGGCACAGATTAACATTCATTTCTTTGATGTGATGATTCATAGCTCTGACAGGCTCTTTGCACGGCCACAGCAGCCCTGGCCTGAGGTATGTACGACACAACCTTTACAGGTCTCAGAGACCTTGTTTCCCAGAAAGCTGTGCTGTGTGGAGGACGCAGCACAGAGCATGGCATTTGTACATCCCTGTTCTCTGGCTGAGGCTGTTGCAGGCTCGGCACCAAATATTTCCAGCACAGAGTGGGTCTGTGGTGGTTCATTTGCAGAGGCTCCTCCCTGAAGGTGAGGTGGTCCCTCTTTGCACACCAGAGGGCTGTGCCCTTGCCCTGCTGGGATGGCATCTTCTCTCAGGACACTGTGCTCTGACCATACTCCCAAAAGGGTCTGAACTTGAATCTCTTCACTAGGTCCTCCAGGCAACGTGGGCACTGGGCTGCAAGAGGGACAGGGAAGAGGGGCCAGGACGTCTACTGAGGACACTGGGGAGGGTGAGGTTGAGAAGGCTCCATATATTGTGCCATTGGGCATAAGACACCCCAAATTCTTTTCCATAGGGGAAAACGACTTCAGTGGGATAAATGGTGAGAGCAGGAAAGCTTCCCAGTAGCAGACAAGGTGCTGTGCGTTCAGCTGAGCAGATCAGGGTTTGATGTTAAGGTACCACATTCCTCTTCAGGCATCAGCATCTCCTTTTGGATCTATCCTGACAACTCATCAGGGATTTGGCTGTTCTCATTTGTGGGGTCTTCAAAATAGAAGCGCAGCTTTCCCTTGTGTCTCAATGTTGTTTTTATTTTCTTTACTAAATCCAAATTGAACGACTCTTTATAAACTAAATTCCCGTCCTTGACAAGTACACAAAGACAAGAGATTTTCTTCGGGTCTTGATACTGAAAGCTCTTGCAGTACAGCTTACCAAAATGAGGATTTTTTGGGCTAGAACAGCCCAAAATGTACTTTTTCAGCTGTCTTGTGGAGCGTACTTCAAACAAAGTCTTCCTTTTGTCTCAGCATTTGCTCAGCTCTGAGCTTTAATCACAAGTGAGAAGGGGAGTTCTCATGAGGGAAAAGCATAAAAAAAGCAGTGCTTGTTTTTTAAACTGATCTTCAGCCAGGTTTTGGCAATAAGAAGCCAGCTTGTACCCTCAGAAGGGAAAACGGCTTTAGTGCAGTGAGGCCATCAAGTGATAGTGCCTTTCCAGGCTAAGCAGAGTCAACCATGCATCATCTGGGGGGCTGTCCTCACAGCAGGAGCAGGACCACAGGCTATATCCAGCAGTTAATCCCTGTCTTCTCACACCGGTCTGCTTCTGCTCCTTGTCTCTTTTCTCTTCCCAGCTGCAAGAAAATGGTGTTTCCTGTGCCCTGACCCGCTGCTCAAACACCCTTCTCTCCCCTTCGCGCCCTGCCACTGACTTCCAGTGCTTTCACCCTCCCATCTCCTCCCCATAGTCCTCCTCACACCCCACTACGCTCCCTGGCTGCCCCCACAGCCTGTGCACTCCTCAGGAAACGTGGCTGAGTGTGTCACACTTTTAAGGAGAATCATCTCAACACGGGAACGTATGCGAATGGATCCACAGTGGAATTATCTGCAGCAGTGACAGCACCTTTTGTTTCTCCCGCGTGCACATTAGCTTCATCAGCCGTTAGACCTTGAAATTACATTCTACCCTTAAATATACTGTTGGGAAATGAATTCAGCTGAGTAAATTGCAGCTCTCTCCAAATGTCTATAGGCTTGGGCCAACTGGTATTTAAATTTCTTTTCATTGTACGCTTTCTTATGGGCCACAAAGTGTGTGTGTGCAGCTCAGAAAGAAAAAAAAGAATTCTGCTGCAAGGACATCATTTGCAAATATTGAGAGAGTGCGTATGAATTTTACAGTGTAATTAATAAGATGAAGTTGGTGTTTACACAAGGAAGTTGTTTTGGCAAACCCATGTTTGAGCAACGTGTCTGTAGGA
Source organism: Baryphthengus martii (assembly GCA_013396935.1). NCBI lineage: Eukaryota > Metazoa > Chordata > Aves > Coraciiformes > Momotidae > Baryphthengus > Baryphthengus martii. Next base: position 381,313 of record VWZK01004109.1, on the reverse strand, counting down.
ATTGCATTGAGAGCCCTGGGTTATGTCTACCCTCTGAAATGAATCCTCTGTTTCATCCATCCTGATGAGGATCCATGAGGAGCAGAGCTCCTTCTAGTGCAAAGTAATTAATTTTTCAATATTGTTAGCTTCCTGGGTAGCTTTTAGGTACACATATTCAAAACCTATAACCCACACCACAAGTGTGTTGTAAAAACCACCAAGATCATGTTCTTCAAAGAAGATAAATCTGAAGGACTTGAAATAAATGTCACAGGTAAAAGTCAAAAAAGAAAGAATAGGACCCAGCTCAAACAGCAGGAAGAAAGGACAATTTGTATACAGTAACCAGGTGGGTGTCTCTTCAGGGCGCTCACAAAGAGGGAGAGTATTCACATAACCCAGTGTCAGGCAACAAGTGTGGATGCTGCAACAGAGATGCTTCCCACATGGCCATGGTGGGGGATGGATACGTCTCCCCCTTTTGACTCTTGAGAACATTCAAGAAATGTCCCAGAACTCTGAGACCTAAACTGGCACCCTGAGAAACTCCTGGGTGGATCTAAGGACCTCAGGCCATCTGCCCTCTCTAATCTCTGACTTGCTACTTGCCAAGAGTATTTGCTGCCTCCATTGGCATCTTCTGAGGTTGCTGCACAAGTGAAGCACCCTTCAGAGGGTGGTCTGGCTGTGCCCACAGTGAGGGACAGTGAGAAACCCTCAGGGTAGGACTCAGATGGCCACATTTTAGGTGGCTATAGTCGTTTTATGTGTGTTATCACACCAAAGGCATAAGGTGCAGATAGAGTTACTGAGTGCCTGTATCCAAAGTCACTTTGATGAATGCATGGAGGCAACTAAGCTGGTGGTGCACATCCAAGTGTTAAGTGTCTCTTTTAGCATTTTTTTTGCCTTGGCACCATAACTGGTCACCCACCAGTTCATCTATGGTTGTGACAATTGCTCATGTGCAGGGCTCACAATGAAGCAGTCCCAACAGGAAGCCTGCCTGCCTTGCAGGTCACGCTGTGGGAAGTGGCAGTGTCACAGCTCGCTGCTCTGAGCAGTGCTGGCCCAGCGGACCGACTGTCCTGACCACTGACTGTGTGAACACATTTCCTGAGGACAGTATGGCATGACGGTAAATGACTCCCTCATCTGAAAATCCACTGCCCATCTTTGTTCCTCCTGTTTTTTTCCTGCTTCTGAACTTGTCTCACTTGTTCACCTATAAAGAAAGCTCTGACAGTTCCTTTTTCCTGAAAGCGCTCAATTTTCCTTGTCACACATATCCTCCCATTTAGAACACAGCATTAGAGAATTAGAAGTATGTGCATACTGCACGTAGCCCTTCATGACCACAGAGGTAACAATTAGGGTCCCTAACTGAGCAGATCTCAGACCCTCCTGCTGTGCCTGTTATATGAACTCAGGAACTTTGATTCTAAGTGATTTTGATTAGTAAAAGTTAAAGGAAATTATAACAAATTCATTTAAATAATTTAAATACATTTATATATTGGGCACTATGTATGTAACTGAAGTCAGAGATTTCTATTTGATTAGATATAACAGGAGTAGATGTTAGAAAAAAAAGTCATATATTCTTATGTTGCTGTTTTCTAGTCTGCGTCTATGGAAAACACTAAGAATTTCTGGGTATCAGTGAAATGTACAGCAACAGTGAACATCGTGCATTAATGCTGACTAACTACTCATAAAACTCATAAAATAAAGATAGAAACTACTGATCTGAGTAGTACAAACAGAATGTATGTGTGTATAAATATAAATAATGTATCTGGAATTTTTCTTCAATACTGTTTCTCCTCTGAAGAAAAAATCTAGCTTAGAAAAGATCCAAGAAAGAATAACAAAGTTAGAGATTTGATGCGACTTACATTTAATGAGAAGAAGATAAAACCAGGGAATGGTTATCTTCAAGAGAAAGATGATGTAGTGAAAACATGATCCATTATGATGGGTATAACACAGATTAATCTGTTCTCTTGACTGTATTTTGTAATAAAGGAAGAGAATGATGCCTCCATGAAAGGGCGGTAAAATTGTAAGCAATAACAAGACTTCATCCCACAGTAAGTTTGTGGTGGTCAGAGCTGGAAGAGGTCCTCTGAGCAGGCAGCGGGGTAGGATTTAAACAAATGTGCATCACACTGAAAGAATAGGTAATGTGTTCTTATATAGCACCATCAGGACCCTCCCTCTCCCTCAGATGAGTCCAGAAATAAGCCAAAAAGGAATGAAAACAAGCCTTGGAGTTGCCTTTGGGGCCTGTCATGCCCATGGCTTCACATATTGAAAAAAAAATGTTGTTAGTATATTCCGGGATGGGATGACAAAGGGAACAAAATGAAACGTTGGGTAATAGGACTACATCTGCTCAAAGTGAATTCCTCCACTTCACATCCACACAGGATTTAGCTGTACGACACCTCTTATTTGAAACTATTGGAATCAATAGCATATTGTATACGTGTCAATTTAAGGTTACTGAAAATAAATGAAGTACATAACATATAGTATGTTGACGTGTTTTTCTAGTTTGCATGGAATATTTCCTCCTTTCATACAATGTAAAGTCTCTATTGTATCTGCTCACCAGCAGCTGCTACGCCACAACTGTCTTAGGAGAATATTTGTGACATCATTCCTACAAATAATGGCCTTAACAAACAATCAAGTATTTTTTACAAAGTTATTTTTACAATGTTATGTTTGGGTAGCTGTGTTGTTATAGTAGCAAATTTCTTAATTATCAGGCAATGTGCTAATTTAAACTAGGCCCTACTTGTCTCTGGGAATAAGATTCTCAATATATAATTAGTTAAAGCAACACATTATTTAACTGTGGTTTTTCAGAGCCGTGTTATGTTTTTAAGTATGTCTTCAGTGAGATGGTGTTAGCCTTTTATTTTTCCCTGCCAGTGCTGACTCCACTCGAACCCTGCCTCCAGTGACTGCCATCCTGGCCTCCTTTAGCCTGGTTGAGGGCCTAATAAACCTCATACCCACCTGTGGCCTTAGGTTTGTCCCCACTCAGAAACTGGAGGAGGCAATCACTGCAGCTCTCTCTGGCTAGGCTGGAAGCCATATTTCTTCCTGATTTGTCCTGGTTCCTGCTTCTGACCTTGCTTTGCTCTAGCACCTGGTTCAGCATGAACCCTTTTGCTTCTCTGCCTCTAAAGTCTGACAACGCTCTTGACTTGTCCTCTGGTCTGGTGTGTTCACTACTCCTCTTGTCCATCTTCCAGATGTGCTTCTTGCCCATACTTATGCTCAGTGCAGCTTTTGCAGAGGCTTTGGTTGTCACACTGTACCACACTGTCACGTCTCAGATATGAGCCCAGCCTTACTTTAACATACAGATGTTTTATGTTGCAGTGAAGCTTTGTGGTCTTCGCAGACCTTGATCTCACCATCCCCTGGCTCCTGTCTTCAACGAGGATTTCTGTGCTGTACGGGGGCTGGCACCTGCACCGACTTTCACCTCCCAGATGGCCTCCAAAGACGAACCCTCGATTAACTAATGGGATCCTAGGTTAGCTGCCGAGGAAAGACAATCTCTTTAAAGGGGCGATATTTATACTTAGCCAGAAGATGTGCTGCCTTTTATAGTGGTTTTAGCATGCCAACATTAGTCTGTCAATGAGGAAAGAGGAGAAAGCACCCATCATTACAACTACGCTGGCCCGGTAGAAAGTACCAATATTGCATCTTCTCTTCCACATTTAAGCTGATTAATTCTGAACATAAAAGCATGTGGATTGCAGAGATTCACATCAGATCTATCCATGGAAATCAAGATATTTGGCAACCTCTATCCTCAGTTAACCCTTAGCTTCTAGAAGGCCTAGGAGCCCTTTGACAGCTGTAATGATATTTTCTGATGGTGAAGAAGACAATTGTGTGGGATGAATGGTTTATTCCATAAAATCTTTTTGCCAGGAGGCAATTAGTTAGGCTATTTAGATGTCTAACTCTTATATATCTTATTCCCATTGGTACTGATGCAATCTGAGTACCTAGGTAGCTTATTATGCAGTTGTTTTCAGCAGGTTTTGGGAAACGAAATAAAAAACTATACCACTTTTCTTTTTCTTTTTCTTTTCTTTTTTTTTAAGAAATCCACCCAAATCCATACTTGTTAATGAAAACATTTCATTTCCAAGTCAGAAAACTCAGACAGCTTTCCAAATGAGAAAAATATTTGCATAAACGTGTGCGTGTGAAAAACTAATTTTTTGTAAGATAGCTCTAATGCCCTTTCGCCTTTGCAGGTATGATCCTCTCTGTGCTAATTTCTGAAATACAGGAAATCCTAAACTGAGGAACAAATGCATGGCGATTTGACAAGGGAGAAGGGATATGCTAATGCAAAGTAAATAGATGTAATTAAATTTATGCAGGTCTTTGCAGTGCCAAGGAAAGAAAGGAAAGAGTTCTCATATTGGAATAATGCTGCAATGAGTTTTGTAAAAAGTTGGCTCTCTAATTTTAATCCCTTTGGAGTAATAAAGCTCAAAACAAACCCCAGAAGTTACAAAAGTGAAACAAATCCCAAGGAATCCAGGTATGTAATCTGATAAAGCCAATGAGCTTGCATCTATAGGACTTTCATTTGCCTGCTATGAAAGCTACCTGTGGACATCCTCTTTGTGCATGCTGCACTTTTTCTAGCCGTCTCCAATCCTACCTGAACTCTGTAGGGCAGGAGACCCTGGGGATCCCCTCCAGCCATCAAGCAGGGACTCCACAGCCACCCCATGTATCTCCTTGTCTGAGGCAGCTGCTCCTGTGAGTCTCCTGCATTCCCACCTGCCTGGAAATCATACCCAAGTGGAAAGGAGATTGGGAAGAATGGAGTATCGGGCTGAGGCCCAGGGTACCCATTTGTGGAGCTGCTGCCACATTAACCTCTCTTAGAAGCCAGGAGTTTGTTTCCTCTTGCTTTACCTAAAATAATTCATGAGGCTCTTAAAATGTATCCTGTGTGTACTAAACAGGGAAGGCCATATAGCTTGTATGAGAAAATAGGATATCTGAGGAGGTGCTAACAGTTTTATTGGGTCCTAATTACTTGGGGAGGTGGGGTGGGGGCACGGGTGTGCAGAATTTTAAAGGCTGCTGGAAAACAGAGATTTCTTTTTTCCGAGTATAACAACATGCTTCTCCCAGGCACAACAGGGAGGCGTAGAGCCCCTTGGCTGGTCTACACACAAAACCGATACTGAAAACTCTCCAGTGGGACAACACAGCAGAAACTGAGGCAGTGATTTGGTGTGATCCTACTGTCCCACTTGCACTGGCATGTGTAACAACACCCGTGCCCACCCGCCTGACATCGAGGTACAGCATGTTACTCCTAATTGCCTGCAGACTGTCTGTCTTCTGGGAATTCTTGTTTTGCAAGTTTTAAAAAAACAAACCTTCCACCAACTAGCTCTCTGGATAGTCTGGCACACTGTCAATCCTGACATGTCCGCAGGCTTTTACTCCTGCCTGAGAGTGTGTGTGTAGATTATTCTATTATTTCAAGTTTACAAGCACACACATGCCTCACTTTTGACATGTAAGTCACAGTTACATCAGTTCTCCTCCTCCCTTCTTAGATGCACAGGCGCTCACAGAGTCAACTTCTCCATCTGCAAAACCCAGATATTATAAAATTATACATGATATGTAGACACACATGTACACATACACACACAGTGGACAATTTATTGCTTTTCACTGTATATTTTCCTACAGAGACATCTGGCCTGCACATGACATAATTTTCAACTCATCCTTGATACAGCAAGCCAAACAGATATCTTGAAGCCCAATAATGAAAAGCTTGAAGAACAGCAAAAATGCTGTTGCCCTAGCAAGTGAAATCCGCTTTATATAGCATATGCCTGCTTATGTCAGGGCCCTTGGTCAGAGGAAGATGTGGCCGTCGGTGCTTCATTCATCAAAGCAAAGGATTCTGTACCTTCTGCATTATCAAACTTAACATTGGCCTTCCAGCTGCTGAAAAGAATTAAAGATTATACTGTGAAGGAAGCGCAGAGATTTCTGAGAGTGGGGCAGAAGAAGGCAGATAGTTCCAAAAACAGACAACACAAAGAATTTCTTCCCCTCCCCCCCCCGCCTTCTGGTTACAGTAGCCCCTGTAAACTTGCTTGTTAAAAAGGTTATTTCTTCTAGTATGCAGTTAATGGTCCTCTGCTTGGCATGCTCTTGCGCTGCCTTGTGATTTATGAACCATTCCCATTTCAGACAATGAAATTTTGACATGTGACATGGGATGTATGGAACTGCTCTCAGCTGCCTTTGGGGCTAATTCTAAGCCAATCAGTCTGGAGTTTAGCTGTTGCCAAGAGATTCAACTGGGTGCATACTTTTCCTTGGAAATCCCTTTTATGCTATGTGATCTTTTTATGGGCATTAGCTGCTTGGGATGCACAAAACTTCTGTTTATTATTTTCAGTAGCAACTGATATTTTCAAAGATGCTAAGAACCAGATCATTAGCGCTGAAATAGTGGTATGAGTGACTGACATGCAAATCAGCCCTTAACATGGTTCATCTGCCTCTCTCAGGATTTCTCCAGTGTCAGGAAAACCCCAGGAGATACACAACTACTGCATATGCTTGTGCATAGCCCCAGAGGCTGGGGGCTGGCTTTTTGGTGTTCGTTTCAAGGTTGCAGTGGCTTAGCACCACTGGAGCAGCCCCTAGGGCTGGCAAAATAATTTATGACAACCACCAGGTTCCCTCATTTACAGGTAAGATATGGCCAGCATAGCTCTGCAGCAACATGACGAGCAGCACACGCAGCTGAACCATGTTCCCCTTACCTTCCATCACTCATCATCTGCATCCCTCCTGTCCATTGTGCTGCCCGCAGGATCAGAAGAGGGTGCAGCCAGTGCAAATTTTCAGAATTAGCTTAATATGCTCTGACAAATGAGGGAATGGGACAGCTCTACCTCATCCACCAAGACACCTCCATCTTCCTTCAGGAGGACAGCTCATTCTATTACTTCATTTGAAGCTCAGGGGGCTTCTCAATCATGGCTGTTAGTTGCCACAATCTGCGTATCTTGTTACTTATGTCTGTGATTTTAAGTTTGGATGCAGTGATAATGAAGGATTTACACAACTCACCTGATTCCCCAAATCAGTGAAAATTAAAACAAGTATCTGCAGCTATGGCAGCTTATGGACTTGCCATCACTTGATTACCCCCTGAGATACAGAAATCATTCTTCTCTCTTTGATCAGAGGTATCTCTGAGCACCTGGAACTTGCTTAGCACCTAATAAATGATTTGCACTGTTTACATCAGGCTTGAAGTTAATACTAACAGAGAGCTCTTGCCTAAACACTTCTGCATCTCTTGGTGTGCAACTCAGATCTGGGGCTGGGTGTGTGTTGCTTTATTGTATGAACCCAGGCCATCTTCCCTTATAGTCTGAACTGTCGATGAATTTAACAGATACGTGATTTTCTCATAAAATTTCTGAAACCAAATATTTAATGAGTGGTGATATTATTACAGAACATCACAACAGTGCAAATTTTCTGTAGAGACCACAGTAAAATAAGGAACAAAAAGACAAAAACCACGTTCTCCTGGGTTCCTAGTACAGAAGTCACCCAGAGGGAAGATGTCTTAGAAAGATAAAGATTTTACATTGGAATACTGGCAGAATAAATGGTGGGTGAAAGTTTCTCTCTAATGGTAAAGCTTCTTCTTCACTAGGATTTTCTTAAGATAACTAGAGGTTTGGTTTTGTTTTAACTTCAAAGGGCTTTATAAGCTGAGGGAGGAGCTCAGGAGGCCTGGAAATATTCATATATGTTCGTTTAATGATCAGATGTATCTGCTCCATATGAGAAGCTAGCAATTCTGTGAGTAAAACAAGAAGAGTTTTGAACAACTCAGCTGTTGACCGGTAACGCTTCTTTTGTGAAGCTTTTCAAACTGTACTTTAGGGAGAAGACATGCAGGTAGTTCTTTACTTTAGTGATTTTTCCTAGCAACTCCAATGTTTTCTAAAGCCTATTCCCTGCCCCAAGACCCTCTGAGAAAGGGACCCTGTGTGTAGAGGGACCGTCAGTAGCCAAAGCTGCAGCACCACTGGATGTCAGCTTTGGTGGGGTTCATTGCCCCCCCCTCCATACATCAGAGGGGTTTTTGTAAAGAAGCCTCAAGGAGGACTTGTCTTGCCATGGCAGCATTCACACAAACTGTCTGGAAGAGCTCAGGCAGAGCTAAGGCTGAGTCATTTATAAAATGTTTCCATCCTCATTTACTTGTTGTTTGGGGTCTGTTGCTGAGGGAACTCAACAAGGAAAATGAGGTGAACGAATTAAGCTTCATTAATAACAGACAATCCTCACTATCTGTAGAAAATCATAAGATCCAGTTGTCTAGCTGATGCAGTAGGTCCTGTTTAAATCACTCCTCTTATAAGCAATAGGGCTTAAAAAAAGTGCAAATAATGCAAGTTATTCTACATTTTAATAGCGTATCTTTGCGAGTAATTGGAAACAGGAAGGCAAAATGCACAGCAGAAACCCAAATTCTGCAGGGTGAGCAGTAATGAAACAAAAAATTTTGCTTCGGTATTCACAATATAAAAATTACCAGAACAAGATTTCTCAGTCTACCAAAAATAGTAAGAAATGAAGAAGTAGGGGAGGGAAACTATCTAACTTTGAAAGAAAAAGAAACAAATGGAGAAATAGCCTCATGCTGTGGTAGAACCTGGTTTTGCATTGAGAAAGAGGCAAATTTCTTTTTGACTTTTACAGGACCCAAACCTTACTTCTCATGCGCTATGCCCATGACCACATCTTCTACCCATGTAGCTGTAGCTCATGTTTAGACATTAATATTCTTCTGAGGATTTCTCTTATCAGAGAGAGAGATGGCATGTGTAGCCTAAACCTATATTCCATCATCCCATGGGAAGTCTCCAAGTCCACATGGAGGAGTAAAACAGACTTGGGCCGTCAGAGAACCTCAGACCTCAGCCACCATCCCTCCATCATTAAAAGTATAGATGGTGGCCTTGCAAGTCTAGACTTATAACTTACACTAGATTTAAGCTCAACAGGCAAATTCATAACAGTATAATGAGCGCATGGTGCTAGGAAAGTTGAGAAAATTGCTGCTCACTTTGAGAGAACCAGTCTGTATGACAATGGTGATGTGTGTCTATGACTCACCTGTTGGTGATGGCAGAATGAACCTATCCTCCAGATAAGGATTGACAGAGAAATTGTAAATTCTTCCCCCCATGCATGATTTATGACGATGGATATACAAAAAAATGCTGCAACACTGGAAAACAAGTGTAAGATATCATATATTGAAGAGAATAGCTGAAAGAGCAATGTCTGGAGGGAAAATGACTTGGGAAGAGCAAAGAAGGGAAAAGTAAAGGAAGAAATTAATGCAATAAGGTTGGGGTAGTAAAGATTTTTTTAAATTCTGAAATATTAATAGGGACCATTTTCATAATAGCTTTTTATTTTTATCAGATAGATGAATAAAAGAACCAACAAGCATGTCAATAAAGACTGATAAAGTAAATGATTAAGGAGAACATTTACAAATGAATTTTTCCATATATTTACCTGAATAACTACTGTTATAGTAACCAAACTTAGTGACAAGAGACAGAGATAATATGATGTGATTACATTCTCTCTGGAAGGAGAGAAACACTACTACCCTAAGGCTAGCTGTGGTTTTCTGACAACTGCATTTTTTTTTGTTACATGATGTGATATCTGGATGCTAACGAAGTATCTTTTTCCTCTGGGAGGACTATCGTGATGAAATACAATTCTCTTGCCTCTTTACAATCAACAAGTTTGAATTTTTACAGGACATGTTTTCCAAATCCCTGGCCCTATAAATTAAGTCAAACTAACGTAACCAAATAATACTGCAGCAGCTCTGAATACAGAAACATTTGTGTATTTCTCACCACTTCTTAACTAATGCAAGTATTGTTTTCCTTGCTTATGACTAATTGTTGTTGTGTCAAAAGCAGTAGACAGGAAAATTGGTGTTTCTTCCAAACATATCATTATAGTCAGTAAAGAAATGAGAAATACATCAGATATTTTTAGGTCATCGTGTTATTTTTTTTTTTTTTGTCAGGGAAAATAGCAACGTTTTTGTATAAACTGGAAATCATTATTGCTTCCACTGGGATTCACACTGAATGTACTAATTATGGTGAATTCATTCGGTACTGATGAAGTTACAACAAAGTAATTTCATGGAAGCTCCATTATAAATTGCAGTGGGCCAGGTTGTCCCGGGGCCAGAAACTTGTCTTTTGGCTGTGCCAGGCTGTCTGTCCCCAGATGGCTCACCAGAGAAAGAACGGAGTTGAAGGAGTGTAAATCCCATCCCCCAGCAATCCCCTGGGGTTGCCCTCTTGGCTCCCATGCCCTCGGGCCCTATAGCAAGAGAAGGAAGGGAGGGCACACTGGGGCTGAGGGAGAGTCCCAGAGCATCTTCTGCCCTGCTGCAGGGCTTTGGGGCATCTTCAGGAGCAGCACTGCACTGGACAGGAGCGCTCAGCAGCTGCCAAAACAAAATAATTTCATGGATAGGCACATCCTCAGGAAATTAATATGTATTAACTAGAGGTAAGTGCGCAAAATACCTCATTAAACCATAGCAGACTGTGGTACACAGATGTTCACTAGACTTCCAATGAAATAAATTAAGGCTTTCTCACTTCGAGCCAGGAGAGTCTCAGTGCAGTCTGAGAAATGCGGATATCGAGCATAGTGCTTTGTTCCTCCCATGTGCCCCTCAGCCACAATGCCAACTTCAGGCTCTCCTGCCCTGATGTGTCCTGGTGATATGGTGTCACCAATGCTTGTGGGGCTGAGCAATGAGTCCTACCAGGGAACTGCTCTGGGTAGAAATCAAAGTTTTTACTTTATTCATGCAGGTTTATTTTTATTCTGGATCAATTAACTCGTACAATTTCACCATGTGGCCCTAAAAGGAGCTGGGGATGCACAGCTGAGAAGGTGATGGGGAGCAGGAGTGGGTGGCTGAAGTCTGATGGAAACACTTGAGACAGAAATAAAACTCTGTGGCACTTGTCTATTACTTGCTTGTTAGCATCTTCTCCCTCAGGATGACTTTGAAGATTTGTGCTTTAAGCATGCCAAAATGCTTAGGTACTGTCCCAGTATGGACACTGGACCTAATCAATGCACTGAGAGAAATCCACAGAATTTCTTGATGCTTTCATATAAATGTGACTCAGAACCACCAAAAAAGACTTCTGTTTTTTTTAAAATGTGTGACCTGCATAGTGGATGAGGGAAAGGCTGTCAGTGTTGTTTACCTTGACTTTAGTAAAGCTGTTTCTCACAGCATTCTCCTGAAGAATCTGGCTGATTGTGGTTTGGATGGATGTACTCTTTACTGAGTAAAAAATTCGCTGGTTGGCAGGGCCCAAAGAGTGGTGGTGAATGGAGTTAAATGCAGTTGCCGACTGGTCAAAGTGGTGTTCCCCAGGGCTCAGTACTGGGGCCTGTTCTCTTTAATACCTTTATCCATGATCTGGATGAGGGGATGGAGGGCACCCTCAGTAACATTGCAGACAATATCAAATTAGCTGGGTGTGTTGATCTGCTTGAAGGTAGGGAGGTCGACAGAGTTGATCTGGACAGGCCAGATTGATGGGCCAGGGCCAGTGGAATGAGGTTCAACAAGGACAAGTGCCAGGTCCTGCATTTCAGTCGCAACAACCCCCTGCAACACTACAGGCTTGGGGAAGAGTGGCTGTAAAGTTGCCTGGTGGAAAATGACCTGGGGGTGTTTGTTGACAGTCAGCTGAAGATGAGCCAGCAGTGTGCCCAGGTTGCCAAGAAGGCCAACAGCATCCTGACTTGTACCAGAAATAGTACTTCCCAGTAGGACTAGGGAAGTACTCAGCACAGGTGAGGTTGCACTTTGAGTACTAAGTTCAGTTTTGGGCCCCTCTCTATGCAAAGGACATTGAGGTTCTGGAGAGTGTCCAAAGAAGGACAATATAGCTGGTGAAGGGTCTAGAGCACAAGTCTTATGAGGAGTGGCCAAGAGAACTGGGGTTGTTTAGCCTGGAGAAAAAGAGGCTCAGGGGACACTATCACTTTCTACAATTATCTGAAAGAAGGCTGTAGCGAGATGGAGGTCAGTCTGTTCTCCCAAGTAACAAATAATAAGACAAGAGGAAATGGCCTCAAGCTGTGACAGGGGACGTTTAGATTGGATGTTAGGGAATTATTTTTTTTTTTCACAGGAAGGGTTGGAAAGCACTGGAACAGCCTGCCCAGGGAAGTGGTGGAGTCACCATCCCAGTAGGTATTTAAAAGACATGTAGATGTGGTGCTTAGGGACACAGTTTAGTGGTGACCTGGCAGTTCTGGGTTAATAGTTGGACTCAATCTTAAAGGTCTTTTCCAACCAAAATGATTCTGTGATTCTAACTATTGCTCAAAGAACCACCAAAAAATACTTCTGTTATTTTTAAACATGAATTACCTGGTTGGGAAGGGAGGGGAAGGGAAGGGCAGGGAAGGGAATGTGAAGTCCCTTGCTAACACCACACTCCACTTTCCTTGGGTGTTAAGAGGATCATCTGCACAAACACACCTGATTTGCTAGGACTAGTTACTTACCACTGCAATAATTTCCCTACTCGACAACTCCTCATTACTTTTTATTTGTGCCAAAACTTGTATGTTTTCTATGGAATTCTACAGGTCTGCTCCTCACAACATCCTAAGGTGACTAGTATGTGAAACATCCCAGGTGGGAGTAAGTAATGTTGACAGTCAAAAGCAGCTGAATGTCGAAAACTAGGAATATTTAATGATATATAAAATTTCCAAAGATGGTCTTATGAGAAACAATGTTTTCTGTTATTCCCCATAAATTAAAATATTTTTTTAGCTTTTTACCATTTTTTTAACATTCTAAACTAGTAACTACTTGCCTGATCTACAGCAGTAACATTTTTTTGAAGCAAAAAGCATTTAAAATATAAATCAATTGGGCTCATTATTTATTTAGAATAAATATCTTGGCATTCACTGAAAACAATCTCTCAGATGTTTATTTTAATTCATATCAGAGCTTTATACTTTATTAGTTTCAAGGCTTAATGGGCTGAGATGAGGTTGACAAGTGTTGCTAAACTTTGTCCATTAACTGAAAGGCAATTCTGAAACAAAAATAAGCTATAATATACGTTGAAAAATCATGGAAGATGTGGAACGATTCCTCTGTTAAAAAAAAAATTTAAATCATCAATTAAGCTGTAAAAAAGAGGAAAACGTCTCCAAAGTCAAATTATCAAAAAATCTACATGCCTGTGTAAGTCATTCTACAGATACAAACCACGGGCATGAATATATCAGTCTGTTCTTCAATGGTATCATGGATCAAAACTCAAAGTTATTTTCCTGAAGGCACCGTATCTCCAAATGAAGTGGTCATAACCAAAGTACTGAAGTTTGCTTACTTTTTTTGATCAAAGATTTGCCTCACAGAATGGGTAGGAGAGTGATCAGAAAATGTGCATGGATTTCACTACAGCAGTTGGAATTAAACTGGACTACTGATTCAGCTTAATTTAGCAGAAAGAGAATTAATTTTTTAAATAATGAAATGTATTGCAAATTGATTAATTCTCACTTCCCTGAAGCCCTCTTTCTTTTATCTCACTTCAGTATTTGGAAGCTCAGGACTGGATTTTTCTTTCTCTTCCATTCAAGTAAAAGGTCCATATTAGAGATTTCCTTTTGTGATCACCAAACAGTTTTGTTTTGCAAATCCATCCCCTCTGCTGTATTACTCACTATATCTCTATGGTTTTTGGCAGCCTGGAGGAGCTTCCCACCACTAGACCCAGCATAAAACCTCTACGTTCTTCAGCCAGCATTTAGTCCTGGGAGCCCTGATAACTCGCTTCTGTGGGCACAGTGGGATCCACAGAGGATACTAGATAGCACGGTAAGTGGGTACCACAGAACTGTGCAAAACTCTTTGAAAGGCAACCTAGCCATTTTTTTGGTTTCTTTTGTTTTGTTTTTATACAAAACTGACTGTGTTTTCGTGGTTCATAGGCTCAGACAGGACAGCCGTGTTCCCAGAAAAATAAACCCATCCACATCAGCCAGCACTCAGATCCAGGAGGTGTCACAAAAGGATCAGCATCAAGCTATGAAAGGCAGGTATCAGCTCAGACACCTTTAAATACGTGAGTAATCTCAACATCAACATTCCTTTGACGCACTAAATTCTAGCAACTAATGTGGAAGAACCTCTGCGCAATGCTTGGAGATGTTTAAGGACTTTCAAGTGTGAAATCTAAGGACACTTACACTCTTAAATCACTTTGTGGCTTCTGAAGATGTCACAGTCATGCTGGGAAATAGTAAAGCAAAATTAGTGGTAAAGATAGCTCCAGATCACTTTCTGTGGTATACAAAGACTGCCCTACAGAGATTTGCAGCTGCACACCGCCAGTTCTTGCCATTTGCTGAACTTGCCATTCAGATACGGGTCTGTACCATTCCAGTGAGGATCAGGTTTTTGGTCTTCTGTCCACAGGTGTCTATAGGTTAGAAGGCAACCAAGAAATGCAAATCTATTGCCAGGAGGCTGAAGTCCACTGTGCGAGGAACAGCACCTCAGCTGGAGGTCATCAAGCGTGTACTTTCCTACCTGTAGCCAAGCCTTCGTAGCTTCAGAAGGCACTATATTAGAGACGAACATCTGGATGAAACCTTGGCACTGCTGAAATCAATGAAAGCTTTAACTGTTTTATCCACAATACTGCTTTGTTTGTTCGAGGTCAGCTGAAAGGGCCTGGCAGTTGTATGCTTACATGGTAACATGAGGAGAAAGACAAGGCTGAAAAGCTTACTGATAGTTAATTCCAGAGCACTTTCAAGGCTGAGTAAAGGACAGTATTTAGAGATGTAAGTGGATAGATTAATTTATTGAAAGAGGTAGAATTATTACAATATCAGAGTAAGTGTATTTTGAAATATTTTTTCAGAAAAGACTGCTCTGGGACAAAAAGAACATTTATATGTTGTTCTTAAGTTTTTGTATTACAAACCTGCCCTCCACATTAATTTTCTTGCAATTACATTTAGTGACTTCTCTTTTTTTGTATCATGAATAATAAACCCTTTCAATACTCTTCATATTTTCACTGGGCATAATGACACAATTTAGAGCCTTTTTGCTGTCTGTGGCTGAAGACATTTTTTTTAATGCTGCTTGCTCAGTGACTGGTGTCCCATTATACAGCGGGGTTGTGAGCTACGATTTATCATCCCAGGCACAGCAAATGGAAATTACTGAGTTTCCTGACAGTCATAAGGGACTGCAGAGATGTGTATACATTCATGGCCTCCTTTTGTATATACAACCTCCATTTTAAAGAGAGGAGACGTGTGTTGCCAGGTCTGCTGAAACCACAGAAAAGGTGACTGGCACAGCCAGCATCATACTGGAAGTTCCAAGTCCTCAGCCTTTACTTAGCAACTAGAATATAACCTGCCCTGTAGCGATGGAGCAGGTTCTATTCTCTGGGTAGATGTAGCAATTTGAAATAATTACATAAAGTGTCTAAAGACCACCTTCTCATCCTGTTAAACACAGCCAAATGGAGACTCACTTCAGTGGGGAGACTCTGTGTTTGTGCCATCAGAGGACACTGCCTTTGCTGTATTTCACATTTTGCTGGAATACAACTCCTGAGTTGGTTCAGCTGAGCGTTATATGTAAAAAGACATGTGATTTTGGTGTTGCTAGCTAGCTGCAAGAACAGTGCCACCAATCATAATAAACGAACTGTCCCGGACAGCTTAAAGATACCATTGTATTTTTCTTCATCGCTGTTGAGAGCAGAGGGAAAACAGGAAGGCCTGAAGCCCAGAAAGGCACAGAGGCAGCAAGAAGAATAAGTCTTTCTCCTAGAGGTAAATGAGAAGTGTAAATTATACCTTTTCAGTTTATTAAGTACTAATTAAGAGTTGCAAGCCTAGCATTCTTCTATGAGACGTGTGGTGCCAGGGAAGCAGCCACTTGTGCATTCGGAAGTTGATTGTTATCCTGTGATTATACAGAACCAAATGTGACTTTTTGGGTTTTGACTACTGCTGTCATTTAAATAATAGATCATCAGGATGCCTCTCTACGGTGATCCATTATTCACTAGTGGTTATCGTCCAAGAAAGATGTGTGACTGCTTCAGAGAGCTCATGTGACACCCAGGCAACATGCCTGTATGCTGGGAGCCTCATGACTGACTTCAGGAGATGGAAGAAATGACCCTGACCATTCCCTGGCCCAAACACTAGGAATGAACTGATCCCTGATATATTTAGACTGGATATTTCTGACTACAAACGAAGCCATCACTACTGAATGTGCTATAAAACTTGATGCAGGTCCAATTGGAAAATACATATTCCCTGAAACCCTCCTCTGTCTTAAAGGTCTTTTCTGCAGGTTTCTTCTGCTTGTGTTTTTTTTTCTTTTCTTTTGTTTTGTTTTTTTTTTTTTGTACACAGAAGCATCAATCTACAGCACATCTACAACATGGCAGTCACCAAGTCTCTTACTGCTGTCAAAGCAAGGGGTGGGGTTAAGGAGAGGACCATAAAAGGACAGGAAGGTAGCTCTGTAGATGGTTACAGGGAGTGTCCTCGAGGCAGGCAAGTACATGTCAATGAACTGGTTTGAAAATCAGTGACAAAGGTCAATATCATGGGCCAAGATGAAGTAGAAGGTTCCTTTGGGACCTAGTGAGAGACAAGTTTGTCAAGGGATGGGGAACACTAGAGATAGGGAAGGGTAATAACCAGTGAGGAGCTGCACAAGCAAGGACAAGCACCCTGTGCTGAGGAAGAAGGAGGGAAGAGGGGAAGGGGGATGCCATTGATGAGACCAGTAAGAAGAGTGCTCTCTGCAGATATCAGACAGGGTTTGGCAAGGCCAAAAGGGAGCATGCTATGGAGCCTGAGATTTCAGAGAACCCAAACAGGAGTTTCATCTCAAAGTCCAGCTTAGCTGTCTGGAGCCAATCTGATCATGCACTAAAATGTTTTCCACACTCCAGCCATAAGAAAACAATAGTAACACAGAAGAAGACTTTTTAGTGGCAGTGGAGCAATTCTGACATCGAGGGTGGCTAATTGGGTCATGCACCATATGATCTGCAAGCTTCAAACACAGAAGCTGCCTTACACTTGGCTGTTCTCACTGTGCCTTGCTTTGTGCAGTTGCTCTGTGTTGCTCTACAAAGGCAGCTTAGTTTAAACAATATTTTACTCGTACTCTGTGGATGTTTACAGTGAACATCTCCCAGACAGGGAAAGAAGCATGAGGGAGGTTCCTGCTAAATCCCACACCAACTAAACACTAGCTATCTGAGCATCTACAGTGTAATGCCGAATAATCCACTCGACTGGACTACAGATAAATAGGAGAAAGGTTAGGTTTACTGACTTTCTTTCAATCTTTTAAATATTTTTCTTTCCCTCCCTTAGGTTGCATTAACAAATGCTAAAATTATTCCTTGTTTTATGACTTATGGCAACTATTGTATGATAGGTTTTCCAGTTTACTGGCAAAACCATTCAAATAAATGCAGGAACCCACCCCCACCCTCCGTTCATTTTTAAGATGTTTCAAACTGTTTTCCCTTTCTTACTAAGCTGAAAGCATTTGAAAAAGAAGTTTGAGGACAGATGAAATTGGCTCATAGTTTTATGCTTCCATAATAACAGCAGGAGAATGGTTTGTCTCAAAAGCTTAACAACAGTTAATTTATGATCATTATTTCTTTGAAGTATAAGGTAGTATTTAGAGATAAAAGAGGATGGAAATTTTCAGAAAAGTTATGTTCTGGGAAAATAAGAGGTTTACTTTTTTCTTCCTGATTCTCCTCCCCATCCCACTGCTGGGGCATCAGAGTGAGCGATTGCTATATGGTGCTTAGTTGCCCACTGGGGTTAACCTATGACAGGCACGAACAGAGGACAGTGTAATTTCAGAGATATTCCTCCCCAGGTGGCTTTCCTTAATATTACAACCACTATGTTTAATTATGCAAATGCTACTGAGAGTATTAAAGGAAAAGCTGGAATCTCTAATTGTGCGAAGCTCCTTCTCTATATTCTGGATACATCCAACCACTCAGCTGTAATGCTTTTAAGACTATTTGCTGCAGCAGTAACTTTGTACTAATTGTTTTCTGCACCAGGAATTACTGATTCTTGTTGATTTTGAAAGAGACTACCTCATTTTCAACAATCATATTTTGAACTAGTCCATTGATTGTTTTTTCTTCTAATCGGACATTAGTTCTAGAAAGATTTCCGCTAAAATGTGTGGAAACAAAACTTCAGATTTTGACTTTAAAGTAGTACAAATGAAATAAGCCTGTAGACCAAATTCAATTCTTTTCATAAATGTTCTTTCAAAAAGTGTTTCCCACTTCAGTTTACAAAAAAGCAACCAAATAAATAATGTCAAGGCGACAAATCCCCAGTCCAGCAATAAATAAGTACAAGGTACCCCAAACGCTGCAAAATTGTCTTTGCACCTCACATCTGTGGGGCAGATGGCTTACCTGGAATACAAAATATAAGCAATATCCATTTAAGTCTGAATTGTTTTAAGGTGTTTAGATGGAGGGTTTGAGGCAAAACCACCTTCCATCATCACATGCGCCTAAATACAAAAAAAGATTTATTCATCCGAAAGAAGCCAAGGAGAAAGCCACGTACTTTGATCTCTTACTCAAAGGTTTTTTTAAAGGCTTCTCTTGTAGCAAAAAGTGCATGCATAGTTCATCTTTTTGTCTGATGTATCAATATACCATGGGATACAGAAAAAAATTATCTCTAACAGATTTTTTCTATGGGATGATTTTAAATTTACCTTATTCAAGAGATTTACCTCTGGGATAGTGTTTAAATTTCCACTACCGCTTTTCCACCTTGCATCAGGAGGAGAGGAGGAAGAGTGAGGTCAGGAGAAAGCCCAAGTAAAGCTGCTGATGGCAGCAAAGGTGGATGGAGAAATTGGTGTTACATCTCAGTGAAGAAATGCTTTTGCTCTTCTTCAGCAAGAAAGGGGATTAATTACCGCGTACTTACACAGTGACTAATGGCAAATAATTTGGAATGAAGATGAATTGTTTTCCTAATATGTCATGTTTGCTGGCCACAGGCTGCCTGCCTGGCTGCCACAGGCCTGTGGGAGCTCTGCCAAACAGCCTCTTAGGACCATGTGAAAAACTGAGGGATTGATTACACCTTTATGTTTCCCTTTTGGAGACTTCCAAATATTTTAGCTTAAACTGTGTCCATCTAGCTAAAATGGACACAGATGGCCCTGAGGCCATCCCATACTACGAAGCTCTCCATTTCCCTAGGCAGAAAGCTTTTGGATTGGAGAAGTTTGGGAAAATGGAAAAGCTGGCAAATAAATAAGGAAGATAATGTCTGGAGAAGTTCAGTATTCATTCTCTAAGGATCGCTTCTTTTTAAGGAGACTGGGATTTAGTGAACCTGCCATTCTGAAACATCTGCCTCCACCTCAGCAGTGTCCCTGCTTGAGCCTGCGGGGTGATGTGTGGCATCAGGGAGGCAACTTTCAGACTCACTTTCATCATTATTAACAGTAAAAATTACTCATCTACAGAGCCTTGGTTACCCCACTACCTCACATCAGTCCTGCACTTGCAGGTTTCTTCTAACTCCAGTGAGACTACTCACTGTCTATATCTTGGAGGAAAGGAGAATCAGGCCATGTCTCTATCCTGTAAAAACACCCTCTTTCTGGTGTCAGAGACATCTGCTATGTTTTAAATTATCCTTATGGGACTAGGAGCTAGTCTTTAGAAAAATGGAGTCTTCTCAAAGGCATGTCAGAGCCTGGAGTCTGGACCAGACACATCTCTAGTGACAGCTTGCATTAAAAGCAAGGGAGTTGACGTATACATTCCATAAGCTTAAACACTTGGAAACTTTCCGATATTTTTTAAACAAAGTTCCTCACAGTCTCGATGTCTTTGGGATCTCTGATATTTGCAGTATCGTTCAGCTCTCTCCAGGCAGTTGACTGAAATTTGCCCAGGACTTTATTAATTGATGCTAACAAATGACTCCCTGGTCCTGGCAGCATAATTCCCCAAGGACGCTTGGATGCATCACAGAAAATATCATGAACTGCACCCTTGCCTGTAATTCCATTTGAAAGACTAAGTGTAGCTTGGATTATCCTGTTCCTTCCAGAGCTGGTCCTTACAGTTAAGGAATGGCTTGGTGGAAGATTGCTTGAATTCTCAGTTCAGGTGTTGTATATACATTTCTTCTTTCCACCTACTTGCTTGTAATAAGCATTGCATTTGTTTTCACAGCACAAGATATGAAATCCTACTCTTGCACTGAAAGTACAAATACCAAAGAAAAATTAAGAAGCAGCAGCAAAGATGGCAGAAGCTTAGAGGGATAGATCCTCCTAAACAGTAGTGGTTTTTTATATGTCCCTGGTGAGCCAGTAATTCCTTGTTTCACTGGACTAGAGAGATGTATGAAGAATTACTAAATCAATGCACATGATATCCATCAAACCAGGAATTTTTATGGATGTCATATATTAATCCCCCTGATCTAATAGTGCGGTTACAGAATGTAATTAGTAGCTCTATCAGCAGGAGTCTACATTTGTCAAACCATCATTACATCAAAACTGACTCCGCATCTAATCACAGGGGCCAGGTTCTTGCAGACTTTCAAAGAACAAATACAGGCTTCCTGTAGAGGCAGTCCTACTGACTTTTTTTTCACATGTTCTGAGAGTTAAGGTGATGCAGAGTACCTAGTTAAGGCTTTGCAACCATCTGGCCCTAAGCACTATGTAGTGCTCTCAGTTGCCTAGATAGGATGGAAGAGAGTGAAAGCACATTGATGTAATACTGAGGCAAATACCTCCTTAGCCCAAATTATTATGGATCTCCTCACAAGAGCTATGAGAGAAAATGTAAGGATAAGGAGATTAGAACAAGAAAAGAGGCATGTAGCAATGAAGAGATCAGTAATCTACAGTTCTTAGAATTTAATAACGTGTACAAAAGATTATTTTAATTTTAAGCAAGGCCTGGACAGATTGTTGATAGGGCCTGGTTGTAGTTATGACTTCTTGGGAATTAAGACCTTTAATTCAAAGCTTCTAACTGTGCTGCTTGTGAAGCTGTCTGATCTGTGGCCAAATGCACTGCTGCTGCAGTAGGACATAGCCTTTCTATGCAGTGAGTGGTTTGATAGCTTCACAAAGTTTAATGTTGCAACAAAAAGTTACTGCTTTGTTATTGTCATTTGTTACTTATGATTATTAACGAATCTCATACATAAGGCTGTCTATACTTACCAGTCCTCATACAACAACATCATAAACCTTTCCCTTGTAGTGATCAAGATTTGTTACTTTGACATGTAGTTTAATTAGCACTTTAATGTGAAGTTTTCTGCTGAATGAATTTGGATGCCTGTCTCATGGTTTAATACCATACACGTGCAGTGTCAAATTCTGCTCTCAAGTTTATAACTTCAAGCTTCCTGGCTCTTACTGCATCTTGTTGAAATGAAGCATCTAATTAAATGAAGTATGTATTCATCTTAATTTCTTTTCCAGTCGACAAAGAGGTTTCAGTGAACTAACCAGCCAACTGGAAGATGCTTATGTCCCTCATTGATGACAGAGCATGCTCAGCATGCTCAGGCCCTGAAATAGGTGAGATGTGATCTGAGCCATTGACCTAAGATGTCCTTCCTTATATGTCTTGGGATAAACAATTTTGAATTGTTCGCTTGCAATTCAAAAAATTAACGCATGGAATATTCAATAAAACTGTCAAAAATATGGCATCTTTCTTGTGAGGAAAAAAAAAAAGAAAAAAGCCTTCAACAACAGATAGAACTTAGGGTATGTTTTTTCTCATGTTGCTGGTAGTGTTGCTCACAGCCTGGTATACAGATATTTCTTTCTCCTTTTTAATTACTTTTTTTAAATCTAAATAAAAAGTTAAAATAAATTGTGGACTTTTTAAACTCATGAGGGGAGAATGCCTACTATTTTATCTCAGAAAGCAATGTCAGGAACCGGGTCTTAGTATGAAAATCTTGAGCGTGCTCCTTCAAGGCAAGAAGTCGGCATTGCATCAAAGGTCACTTAATAGTGCATCTAAAGGCAACATTTTGGACTGAAATCTGATGGACAGGGAAAATTAAAACCACCAGGAATAAAATAAATTCATCCAGTGTTGGAATCTTCCATGAAAAGTAGGTATGCAAAAGATGATATTGCAGGCAAACAAAATTAATGCTTAACTGACCAGTAAATAGGACTTAGGCACTGCATGGATGTAGTACTCCAGTGCTCTCTGCTTCTTGTCCTCTTTTATGACTGACAGGATGTCAATTAATATGTAGTGAAGTCTGTGTTTTGTGACGTAGGCTTGTCTTGATGAAGAGCTAGATTGCAGTCACTGGTAGAAACTTCTAGTTACCATTTTTCAAGTGTCTTCTACCATTTCCTCTCTGGAGTGGGTTATGTTTTGCAATCCAGAAGTGAAGAGATCTATGCTAGTCTAACATCTATCAATAAATTAGTCTCAGGTTTTGATTGAAATTGATTCCTATGGCTGAACCAGTTGTTTTATGAAGTTCCCGACTAGCAGAGTTTCATGGTACAGACCTCAAATATTTCTGTCTGAGTATTGTATGTAATATTTCTTTCACTTAATGCTTATAGAATAGGCCAAGTTCATAAAATGTAATAGTGTCATTTGTAGAGATCAAGTGCTTCTTTCTTCCAAAAAATAAAAACAAAGCAATATTATGTAAGTGAATATCTCCAAATCTAAAAATCAGTGAAAACACCTCAAATAAAACACATATCCCCCAAACTGATGGTAAATTCAAAGAAGAAAGGCATTTTCCTCTAAGCTAAATTTAAAAAGCCATTGTTTGATTTACACAAACATACTGAAGCAAGAAGGCCATTTCTGTGGGTATATAGCAAATGTATTCACCAATCTTTTCTTGCTTTTGAGAAGTCTTCTGACAGCATCAAGTTACTTGTGAGAAAAATCTTTATCAGTGTTTTTAATTTCATATTGTTGGCTATACCTTTTTTTTAATCCCCATCCCAAATCATTTTGAAAGGTATTTTACAAACAGATAATAAGCCAAAGTCTTGGGAAAAACTTTTAAAAGTTGGAGAATATATGTATATACAGATGAAACAGCTAATCGTATTTTTTCTTTACATGGCCCTTGGGTATCTAGTTACATTGAAAATATTTCCATGTGCATCTACTACTAGTGGAAAATGAAGAGAATGAAAAATACAAGATATTGGAGATGGTAGAAAGAAGTAAAAATTGTCTGGTTTAAACATTAATTTTGCGCCGGACCTCTCTCATGCTTTTGTCTTTCAATCAAAAACATTTTCTTCCCTTCTGATCATACTGATGGTACATGGGGATCTGTTACATTTACTAGAAAAGCCCTCTCCATCTATATTTTTGCATGGGTGCATACAACTTTTCAGGAATAACAGAACAATCATCTGCTATGTGGAAATGTATTCATTACTGTCAATAGGAGCTACCCTTATAGGTGAAGATGATACATTTTTACCATAAGAAATTTGAATGTAAGGTTCACTTTCTTCCCAAAAAGTGAGATACCAAAGCATTCCCCTGGATAAGCAAATCAGAAACCCACGACAAATTGACTTATGAAAGTATAAGAAAAAAAGAAGTTTCCCTTAGAAGGACGAGGCGTAAACCCAGCTGACGCGGAAGGACAGAGTAATACTTCTCCTAATACAGACTTCCAACATCTGGCAGTATTTGCATTATTCTTGGAGCTGCTCCTGACCATGATGTATTGGGTTACTTGCAGCAGCTGGAATCAACTAGTATACGACGGTATGCTAATCAGCATTTAAAACACCATATATGTTGGCCAGTATTATGAAATACGTTTTACAGCAGGAACTACTGCATTCTTTTCCTGTAGTATTAAATTTCTATTTCAATCGCTAGCAGCATGGAACTGATCTGATAATGTCTTTGTACTGGCTGGACTTTGATCCTGGGAACTCCCTGCAACGACATAGTACTCCAAGAAGATAAATTGGTGTACATGAATAAGAACATAGAAACTGTTCCATTTATTAATGGTGCCAGGAAATTTTCAATTATAACAATAAGTCTCCATACATAAACTTGAAAAATAATTCTGTACATAAGCTTTTGCTTCTTTTTTTAAGGGAGACTTGTGAGGACAAATTCATAGGAGCTGAGGCAGTTTTTTCCAATAGGGAAAATCAACACAGAACCCCCCAGAGATTAAAATTCTGAACAGCAAAGCATATATTTGTTTTTGATTTACAGTATCAATGCAAAGAAGTAGAACTGTTTGACATGCATGATTTGTGCATTTTCTGGGCTTTTCTGTGATCGGCTTTGCCTTATCCATTTCAAAGTTTGCAACAAGATGCTGGAAATCGTGCCTCTTTCCTTAGCCTCCAGCTGCTCCTGTAGCTCTGGTCCCTGAGTCCTCCTACTGTGCCCAGGCACCTGGCTCCCTACTGCTGTATTCACCCTACTTCTGGTGAGGTCTCACAGTCCTTGTGCCAGGACATCTCCATTGCAGGCTAATCGCAAAGCATATGGAGACTTGCATATCTCCTCTTTAAAGGCAAAACGCAGCAAAACAGGCTTTGGGCAGACTGCCAGGGCAGTGTATTTTGCACTCTTCACATAGGGTTTATTGCTGAGTAAAGCCAGTTTTTGGTACCACAACCTTCAAGTGAACAAAATGTCATTTGAAAAGGGAAGTATGTGTGCTTAACTCAAACAAAACGCTTACAGAGATAACCTCTCAGGGTTGGACACAACTTGTTCACTAGTGCTTTACACTGATCTGCAGAAATCACTGAGCCTGCTATCCCTCACTCATTAGTACTGCATTAATGTTAAAGCCTGAAGGAGAAAATATTTAGCTCTGTTCTGTAAGCTGGAGATGGGTTAACCCAGACACATGACAGAAAATTCGTGCTGCCAGCCCAGCTGTGGGAACACAGGCATTACCTGATCCAATAGAAACTAGAAGTAGCACAGAGAGACAGTATGTGATTGGGCCTAACCACTGCTGGTGTAGAGTTAACTCATTATTACTTTTTGAAGAAGGCTGAACTAGTGTGTTACACAGGACACATGCTAGTGCCCAGTGTGATTTCAATATGGCTCCAGGAACTTGACAAACACACTTATTGCGTTGTCCAGCCACAGCCTGAGGTTTGCTCACACAGGTTGTGCAATTCACTTTCCAAAGAGCTGTCAGGCAGCTCGGAAAGAGAGAGTAGTCAAAGTGTAGGAGCACCAAATATCCTCAAAAATGGTTCTGCTTCCAATCTGCTTGATGTTCCTGCTGTCAGTTATATAAATGTAGCAGCATTATTATTGTAGAGCAGGCTGTTTTAAGACCAGTAGACTAACAGAATCAGTTTTCAACATTTATTTAGATTCTTAGTTTTGCCGTTGCATATGTTAGCTCTTGTTTTTTGTCAAAATGACTTGATTAGAACTAATGTCTAGCACATATTCCCTAGGAAAGGATGCCAAGCTGAACTGTGAAACACACTTGTTATTTCACACTCTTCTACTGTTACTTGGGGTGAATTTGGCCACACCAGTCCCGCTCAAGATTTTCCAAAACAAGTTAATCGGATGGAGCCTGTGGTCCTCCACAATTTTTAAGAGCCAGGCTGCAGAGATTGCAAACTGGGCAAAGAAAACTAGTGATCACCTGTTCAAAGACCTGTCTCTTACTTCTTTCAGCTCCCTCCTCAGTGAAATAACAGAACTTAGTCTCCCTGATAAAGCAATTTAAAATCTATAGACAAAAGTACCGGTGAATGAGGTTTAGGTATTATAAGACTTAGATCTCAATGAGGATTTTTTTTCCTTCCCAGTGTGGCTGCTCTGCTGTCCCATGTAGGTTGCCACCATAATTTTGTTCTCCAGTGTTTTATTGCATTTTACATGTTTTTCACTGCATTTGAGAGTAGAAAAGACCTTACAGCGGTTTCTTTTCAAAGACATTAATAATTTAAACTCCCTGAGAATGAAACTCTTTTGTCACTTATCCTTAGCCCCACATAGAGGACTTTCTTAGGATATGTAATTTCATCTTCCATTAGTCTGTTCTTGTGACCTGAATCTTCCCTCTTCAATGTCCTCTCTTGTTTTTTAGCACTCTGGAGATTGTCTGAAGCCAGCAGCAATCTACGAAAGTATTTCACTGCTAGCATTTCTTCTTCAAAGAATCCTTGCTATGGCCACTGCAGTCTCTACTAGCAGAGAAAGCCTTTGAAATGCATGAGGATCCACAGCATGGTCACAGTAATGATGAGCAAATAAAAAAAACAAACCACGGGAAAAAAAAGAGTCATTTGTTTAAACTGTTGGTAGTGATCATATAATTAAAGAGATTGGAAAGTCTGGAATTTGTTTGTCTTGCAGTGGAAGGCTACCCACATACTGGCTTCTGCTTTACTACAGGTTGGGTCAGCTATAGCCCTATGTCTCACCCTGTGACTGCCTTGTTATTGCTGCCCAGACGGATCTGTCTCTTGCACCGTGGCATATCCTCAGTACGTGCCTGCTAACCTGTGACTGTCTGCTGCAGAGTAAATGTGAGGTTACCCAGACAGTACAATACCTCCCGGAGTGACCACAGGACGTCTGGGCTGAGAGGATGCCCACTGACCTTAGAGTCTGACAGAGACAGCACAAACCAAGAGGCAGTTTGGCCCTGGCCTCAGGGAGGTTGCCATCATTCAGCAAAGCAGGTAAAAGCTAAAAATACCCATTCCCCTTCCACCCCAGATGCTCAGAATCCATGGGGTAAGTGCAGAGTGGGAAGGATGAAGGCCATGCCATCTGAGGAAGCTCCTGGGCAAGGACTTTGGGTTCTTTGATCAGCATCCTGTCAGCGGCCACCTCACTCTGCACAGGGGCAGACAGGCACAGGCAACGAAGGACCATGGCTGGAGATGTAGTTAAACCACATGTTTTGCTTGAGGATGAGCCTTCAGAAGCTGGACCCCTCCAGGTGGTGAGCGATCACCACAGCCTCATACACAGTGAGGGGCTTCAGGGTAAGTCCAAGGATAAGTAATTTCCAACAAAGTAATGCAAATAGAGCAAAGAAATGAGTCAGTCTGTTTCATCCTATCTGTAAGCACACAAAATTACTTGGTTACTCTGTCAGGTAATCCTGGCCTGGATAGAATTAAGTTTGTTAGCCCCTTCTGTAAAGCAGCATTAGCTAAAAGGAGAGCGCATTATATTCAATCTATCAAGCTAATCTGCTGCGCTAATGCAATAATCTTGGAAAGACAATTTGTGGGAGATCTCTAGGAAGCTGCGTTTTACTTTTTTGTTTTCTTTAGCTATTTTTAGGAGCGTTCTAGGGTAAATATGTGAAACAGTCAAGTACTGAGAAGTTATTGGAATAAAAAAGGATTAATATACAACAATATAGCACCATCTGTGGAATGACAACTTCACGGTTGCAAAATGAGCATTTTGTTCATGTTGTGGAAATGTTTTGGTTTTTTAATACTGCATTTCAGAATGTAGCTGGGGAGGATTAGACAAATGTAATAATAAGAGAGGAAATACGTGAAATCTTATATGAGTGAAGGAGAAAAAAAGCAATATGGATTAAACACCTTCTTGCTTGCTCCTCCAGGTTAATCTCTCCACAGTGTCTGCTCTGCCCTGCCATACTCATCAATAAAGAAGGCAAAGCTCAGATTTGGAGGTATCAAGATTTTTAACTTTATGTAGTTTGTATCAGGCCTGGAGGATCACAAGGCACAAAATGATCTGTAACAAAACACAAAGGCATTTTTTGTTAAATGAAATCTGGAGAGAACCACTGTAATGATAAAAGTTAATGGTGGGGATGCAGATACTTTGCTGATCAGGCTTTGACACAGGCAGGCAAATACGGTGATTCGCTTGGCACACTCAACTGATCTGTTGGGTACTCCCTAATGCATGTCTTATACTTTCTGGAATCTGCAGCTATGAGTAGATTTCATCTCGCTTAATCTTTTCAGGATGAGAAATAGGCAATAGTCTACACTTGCTACTTGGGATGATGGGGAGTGACCCTCACGGGTGGTTCAGCCCCAACACTGTAAAGCACCTCCACCTTTCTGGGCATCTTCATTTCCCCACGCTCTGTGGAGGAACAACTAGTTTGACCTCAGAGCTCGTTTTTTTGTAGGGCTAGAAATGGCATGGCTGAACCAATCCTTCCACAAACAACTGAAAGTGAGATCCACCTCACCTGGCTTTAGTGACCTAAAAATGAGGTGTCCAGTTTAAGGCTGCTGTCTCCTTGTTCCAGTCAATGCAATGAAGTAAATGCCTGTGCAGGTCGATTTATCTGATGTGAGCAGGTAAGACAATTACTCTCTGGCGGTGCCTGTTCCTTTCCAGAAGGGCAAAAAGAAGTCTAGGGCGAGCAGCAGATGCTCTGTCTTGTCAGCATCTTACAGTCTTGTGGAGGCATCAGGACTTCCCCATTACGGCAGAGCTCCATACCTGCGCTGCTGCAGAACACAACTGACCACATAAGTTGAAAGCCACTTTGGTAACGTCATCCTTCACTCAGCCCACTTAAGCTAATGTATCCCTATTTGAAGGAATGTCTCCAATCTAATATTCTGAGTACTGTATGTAACGGCTTGGGGAAGCCTGTCTGTGCTGTAATCACCTTGGACATTCAACAATAGCATAGCTGCAGGTACTCTATACATGTAGTCTATAGCGTTCATTAATCTAAGTAGATGGATGTGTGAAAATACTTATATTTTATTCACCAGTGGTATCTGGAACTTGTTGAATTTTTTATTTCCATTAAACATGCAAGAACATTATGTACTGTGGTGTGATTTGAATGCATAATTTAGAGGAAAAATTTTCTTTATATATTTTATGAGGGTTAGTTGCTGCCATTCCTGCCTAGAGTTTATTAAATCATATTTGTTTGTAAAACCAGCCGTACCTAAGGTGAGGATGCAACAATGTATTTAGAGATTACTTTTTTTCAAAAGTAATACTAGTCATGTACTTAACTAAACTTTTCAAAATACATTTGCCTGTCTTTACGAACCAGCTAAAATCTATGTTTTTAACAAAAAGAGTCTACAAAGTAAAAAATGTTGACAAGTAATTCCCTGTATAATGTATTCATTAGGTCAGAGTAATTATAATAACCATGGACTGTGTGCCCAGATTTTTTGCAGACAAAATCTGAGTCACAGCTGCCTTTATGATTCCAAAAGTTATTAGTTTGGATCCCACACTCTCAGTTTCCCCATTCATCAGAACTCTATCACTTCTCTTATCATTTTCTTCTGCAATGAAATCCAGCTGAAAATTTCCTAAGGCTGTATAAATTCTGATATAATCCCATCAGTTGTACTCAATCACATACTGCTCCAGACACCATCAAAAACCAGTCCTGTATGTGAGTTTTATCAGGTCACTTATTAGTGAAGTTTACACTAAGATGAGCATGTTCACCATGGTGAGAGCAGATTATGAATATTAATATCACACTATATAATTGCAGTGTTTAGTGTGAAATTCAAAACACAGATACAGATATGCACCATAAAGTTCTTGCTTCTACAAAGTCCACTGAAGTAGAAAATCATTTTGCAGCTAAGCAAGGCATGATCAAATAAAATCCCTTGACTGATACTCTGGATTTTTAAACTTGCTTAAGTTTTATGCGATTTAGTCAAGTGATTTTCTCCAGTTTACAAAATACTAACAACAACACAGTTGAAAAACATAATCCGGTATTTCGAAGGTCTTTTCATTTGCCAGAAAAATATGTCACTGTATATCATATATGTTACAATGCATTAACATTTGCTACTAGCTTGTTTTGTTTGTGAGGCGAACTACTTTAAACTACATAACAACAGAAACTACATAACAACTCTTCCGGTGAAGAACTTCAAAAACATTAAGAAGTAGCTAGTTAAATTTTTATTGACAAGACTTATTACAAAAATTTGGAATTAAAGTGGAGAAGAAGGGAGAAAAATCTCTATTTTCTTTCTTTTTCCCTTTGTTAAAAAATAGGAAAGTAGTTTAGCTATATACTTTTTTTTTTTTTTCTGGAAATGCTGTGTGTATTGTCATGAAGTGCTTGTAGTATTCAATTTTACAAACCTTAATAGGGAAAAAAAGTGCTCTTGTTGATGTGCAGAGCTGGAGAGTAGATGGGGAGCTAGGCTTCATTTGTACCATGCAGGTCCTGAATTGTGATAGGTCCGCCTCTATTTTGGGACCAGGGAGGGTGTCCTGGGCTACATGGGGACGGACATTTTGTCCCAAGACTCAACATGGGATAGTGCCTCTCACTCACCAGATGTGGGGAAGGCAGCAGCCACGAATTTCGTCTCCTGTCCTCTCAAGATGTCACGTTGCAGCTCAGTCAACTGTGCTTTGTGTTCTCACTTGGCAAATGGACCCTTAAATCTGACATGACAGATGACATTTTCCATTTTCATACTTCTGAGCTCTGCTTCGTCTTTGCTGAACCTTCACTGATGCCCTGAACATGGGCTTGTCAAAGGTCTTTTGTGCCAGCACCAAGGCCTTGCCACTAAGGTCTGGTGCCTATAGACTATGTCAGGGACAGCCAAATTTAGCTATATTTATCTAGCGTGCTACATGATGACTTGTGTATATTTGTCATTTCCATGCTGTAACATGTGCTGTCACAGCATTAGTGGAGTGACCATTTATTTTGCGTTGGTAACTTTCACAAGTTGATATTAGAAGAGATCCATGTGACAGGATGTAAGGTGCTGCTAAGAGCTGGCTGGGTGCCTGAAATTATCTCACTAATGCTTCCCACTATAATATGATAATCATGGAGGACTGGGGTTATTTATACCTGACTGGGTGGAGAGTCGCAGAAATTGTTTTACACGCATGGGGAAAGGTATTCAGGCTGTTTCTTGTTTCAAGACTACCAAGCAACATGAAAAAGAACGAATCATTTGGCCATAAATGATTAAGGACTGACAAATG
Organism: Baryphthengus martii; assembly: GCA_013396935.1. Taxonomy (NCBI): domain Eukaryota; kingdom Metazoa; phylum Chordata; class Aves; order Coraciiformes; family Momotidae; genus Baryphthengus; species Baryphthengus martii. The sequence continues at coordinate 350,063 of VWZK01004109.1, read as the reverse complement.
AGTCATTTTGAGGCAGCTGACATGATTTAGCAGCTAGGGACAATGGTCATATGCTCTCAGACTTAGAACTGAGCTGGAAAGCCCAAAGACACCCCTGGAATTCTCAGCTTGTACCTCCAACCTCATCTCCTGTTACTACGAACACACTCCCCTCCTGCCTTTCATCCTGGGAGGGAAAGCAGCGTGAATGAAGGCAGTGAGGCCACCTAGATGCCTACTTAGCATGGATGTGCACCATAATTTGAAGGAGAATATGCCCATAGCTACTGAAACACCTGGAAACCCATAGGAGTCAGAGTGACTGCGATGGGCATTGGCAGTATCCCTCTTCTGCATGACCATGCGAGCTCTCAGGCTGTTAGGAGGGATGTGAAGTGAAGTGGCAGGGACACCTCACTCTATCTTTATACCATGTAACAAGAAGGAAACATAGATCTGGTTCCCCTGGTGCCATATACGGTAAGAAGTCCGTCTCAGCACACACGTGGTGTTTTTAATGGCTAGAGAAACACAGAGAGGGCCACTAGAGGGCTCAGAAACTGCTACTGGGGAGACACCCAAATTCCACACATTGCCATGTGCTGCAGCTCAGTCATCAGTGCAGCCTACATCCACCTGGCAGCTCGTGGTGTTTACCTCATCGACCACTACCAGGAGTATACAGCACCCGCAAAATATCTTCCTGTGGGGTTGACACATCAGTCTTTTTACTCAGCAATGCATCTCAGTATAATTGAGTCTTATTTGCAAGGGCATTGTCACTGAAAGTGAGTCTTGAGAAGTTGAAAGCAATTACTAAAGTGAATTAATTCCAAATTGCCACCTACAGGGAATCTCCCATTTTGGAAGTGTTTTTACTTTCATCTTAACAAAAAAAAAAAAAAAAAAAAAGGTAACAATATACTGAATACTTCAAAGGTAAGATAATAGGGAATCATGTCACAGATTCAGGTTATAGTGTGCACAGTTTATCCGTGTTTCTAGATTACTGAATAAAAAGACGAGCTGATGCTCATGTTGAAATTACTGATTCCTGCATTTTTTTAAGTAGCATGTAAAAAGCTGTTAAAAAGCATTTTGGTTGAACTGTGTTCTGTCATAAAATTATTTCATTAAAATCTAAATATTTTGTAGGAGCATTTCATTTTAAACAAACTAAGAGATGAGATAAAAGTCTGACATAAAATTTCACCATGAGAAATATCTTTTTTTGCATGTTGATTACTACATCCGTGACTCCAACAGAACATCTCCACCGAATAACTAAAACTAATTGCTATAACATCTGCATTTTCTGCAGTACTTCTTGGGCCATAATCTACTGAGTTCTATGTGAAGTAATACTTTTAAAACACAAAAAGTCTTTCACATAAGCAAACTGCATGGCCTGATGTGCTCCTTTTTATTTTCACTGTTTCTTTACTTGTAAGTGTAAAGTACAGAGCTTACAGTTTATTTTCCCATTGTCAGCTATCCACCTACAAAACAAAGCATTGGCTAAACATCATCAAATCACTGCTTAATTTTGCAGATGGGGTGCTTGTGTTCATCCCGATTTTAAATTATGCTTATTTTGCTTTCTAAAAATAATTTTATCATGGAGATGGTACACAGTTAAAGAATGTCAAGGAAATTATCAGCATAAGTAATGTGATCTAATATTGCTGCCCTTAAAATGAAGTAAATGAGATATGTGATGGCTTCTATTTCACTTCTTAACTACAAAATATGTAGGTAGGCATAACACTTTCTATTAAACCAGCTGATACAGTTGAATTAAATGAATGTGCCACTCAGCCGAACAATTCTTATCTCAGTCCGATAACATTGTATCAGAAATAAACGTATCTAGTCTTCAGTTTTTGACGTTTCTTTGCCAGAGCTGATGGAGATACTGTATGCTTAAGAGTTTATTCAGTTTTAGCAGATGGCCTAACAAAAATATTACCTCTTTCTACAAGCATTTGCTCATATTGGATTTTGGAACATCAGACTTACAACACTACGGTTACAAGTATTTGCTAAAACATTGGTTTTGTGTTGCTTGACATTGCTTAAAGTATTATTTAAAAATACATTTTTTTTTTTTAATAATTGATTCATTTGGCTTCACTGTCAGTAAAATATCCATTTTAGTGTTTATATCCTCAAAGCAAGGTGCCATGGAATTTTATTTTCTTAGACCTGGAAAGATTTTTCTTGTGTATGGAAGTCAGGATTATGGCTCCTTACTGTTCACACCAGTGAATTACACTGTCCTTCCTATCATTAAACATTTTGCTGAAGCAGCTCAATCTAAAAATCTATGACATAATACAACTAACTGCCAGAGCTTCAATACTGAAAAAGACTTAGAGTAAAATTCAGCACACGCCAGGATTTAATCCCAGTGGAAGGTGCCTACTGTGTAGCTGCAAGTTACTGCACAACGAGGGATGACTATAGGACTCTGTTGTGAGCTGCCAAGATCAGTGATCTACAGGAACCTAAGCACACTGCAAAAAATAAACACAGCCTATTCTGAAAGATGCTCCTGTTAGAGAAAAAAATTGCAGTTTTTCTCTGGTTTCTCTCCAGGTCAGCCAGTAAGTGCTGAAGAACCTCACTGTCAACAAGTGACTTCCTTGTTGGTTTCAGGAGATGGAGACAGCCCCTGCTGATGTCTCTCAGCATCCTGACTGGACACTGAGTCAACTGTGACTCAAAAGGGAATGTGTCACCAGTATCACTACCTCCAGCACCTCTGTGCTAGTAATCTAGGTCTCCCATCTGAAACCTGACAGTGACCTCATCTTACTTGTGGTTCCCTGGGATGGTGAAAGCAACAGATGTCATCACAACAAGGCAAAAATAGAGTGGAGACTGCTCAGCAGACTCCGGAGTTTGACATTTGAAGCCCTTTGTGACTGTTTTTTTTTCTTTTTTGGTAAGAGTGAACAGCTGCTCAGGTTTTCAAGACATGAAAAGCCAGTATTGCATTTACAGTCCATTGGTGCCATCATCACATTATCAAGATAATGATCAATAGTATTTATGTACACTTTAGACTATGGGTATCTAACAGCTGGAGAAAAATTGGAAAATTATGTCATTTTCTTTTTTTATCTATTAAAAAAACTAACCACAAGGAAAAACCGGTTTACTTAAAAAGAAAACTGGAAATGAAGGTCAGGTCGTCAAAGTAAGCATAACACGTCCAAAGGTAGCTACTCCTAAATAATATCACCTCTTTCAGGGGAGGACTTAATGCAGTAAAAATTCCTCACTTTGTTTCCATTTTCTAAACAAATATTTCTGATTTGGACAAAGGTTTTGAGTTTTAATGAAGCCAGATGTCTGTCTCTGTGGGTCTGGTACAACAGATGGGTTGTTCTGTGTTCATACTGTCTTCATTGTGAGCCTGAAAAGGGAACAAAGGTTTCAGGACAGTTTGGGGAGGGAGAGATGTGTGGCCATGGTGCAACCTTTGTCATACTCTGCTTAATTTAGGATAGAAAAAGAGGAAGAGAAATGGGGAAAAAAGGAAGAGGAACTTTTACTCGTACAAGTGTCTTTCCAATAGGAAAGAGAATTTATTTGCGAAACCTGTTCCTTCTTTACATCCCCACTGTTTGAGCTATTTTCTGTAGGGTTAGGAGGGATTGTCAATGGCTCTTTCCTCACTTTTCCCATAATCCCATTAGTTTGTCTGTTATCGGGAGCAACACAGTGCCATAAGGGATACTAAGGTTGTATGTCTCCTGATAAATCAAACTGGGTAGGTAGAGGCTTGAGCCCTGGGTCAGCCATCCACACCTGGCTTGTGATGCCCAGGACTCTCTGAGAAATGCCTGGGCACGGTCTGGGGGTAACATGTCCCCAGCATATATCCTGAGTGTGCCCACCCTGCAGCTTTGAAAATTCAGGCTGGTAAAGGCAAGCTGCGGGTGTGCCAGTTGGCCTCAAGAGGCAGGGAAAGGCTCCCTGGTCTGTATTGTTTAGCAGTCTAATTGCAGCTAGAGATGGTGCAAACAGACAAGACGGCAAGCAACAGGAGTGAAGAGGTGGACTTCATTCCATGGTCACAGGTCTGAGTGCCTTCTCAATCTCCTAGTCTTCAAGATTCCCTAACTTGTGCTCTGTGACCTCTATGCTCTGATATATCTTCCCAGGGTGGTTTCTTTAGTACAGGGAAACACTTTAAAGTTGTTAATTTAAATGTGAAATGTCTTACATTTTTATATTGATTTAATTTGGTTTCTGGAATAACCACCCAACTCCCTTTCTTGCTTTTTTACCACCTGAGAGCTGGGATGCTTTTTTTCCATCCTGTGCTAATATTTTCAAAAATCATCCAACCTTCTCTAGTCTGGCTGCTCAGAAAACACAAGAAAACACAGCAGCACACTGTCAAGGGGAAGATACTTCTCTAAAAGGTGGTAGTTCCAGTAGTAAAACATCATAAAACCTTTTTTTCTTTTTTATCTTTTACCAGAAGTGGATCATATTCTCCTCAGCATCTTAAATCTCTTTGTTTGAGAAGGTACCAAGCCCATTAAGGGCATCTGAAAAATGAGAGCCTGCCATAAGGAGCTATGTGACCTTTGCCTTGTCACTTCACACCCCATCCTGGGTGCCAGAGAAACAACTGCTGATGTCTAAAAGATGGCTGGGGTCAAAGAGTATGATCAGAAGTGTTGCTGTGCTGGCATCAGGCATCCTTGCAGAATTTAATCTCATGATTAAAAACACCTCATGTAATCAACGAGTTGCATTGTATAAGACAGAATTTCTGAAACACCAGCAATTTGGTGACATCCGTTTATGAGATCTGTCATCAATCAACAAGCATATAACCGCTCTTGATTTTCTAATTAAAAGAGAGAATTTATCTTGATTCCCCATATGCAAAGTGATGTTGATTAGTGAAAGATATAAGGGATTAAAACTTTAGTTGACTCTAATTAAGACTAAATTATTCATTGCAAATAAATTATCTGACAAGTTGGCCTTGTCCTGCTCCTGAGATGATCAAACCCCAGTCTAAAGTTTTAAATCCCGTAACGACTTTGCAAGTATTGACTACACAGGACAAAAATGTTCCAGAAGACATTCTGGACATTGATTGTCCATCAATGTAAGATGGATAAGTCTGGAAAAGTTGGATGGTTCTAGAAGTTTTACTGTATGTCTGAAAAAATATATAGATACATCTTGCACACTATCCAGTAAAACACTCTTATGTATGCATTTTGCATATCTTGCTAAAAGACACCTACTTGTAAAGGAATTTATTTTCAATCAGAACAGGAGCACCGGGAGGCATTTACTACCATATTTTTATGTTTCTGCAGAGGTGGGCCTGAACAGCTGCAGGCTGCAAAACGGTGGTCAAGACCTTTTGGGCTTTTTCAGGTTTTTCATGCAGTGCAAGCCTACAACAACCACTTTTCCATCTATAAAATCAGCTTTACACCCAGTAATAGTGCTTGCTTTGCCTATATCATCTCAAAGCTCCCTGCTGCTTTCAAAGGCTCAGTCTAGCAAAAGCTTTCTGTATTTCCTGCTGGCAGGTACCTAAGAAAGCAGCATGACATACCAGCTTGCCATGGCATACTGTGGCGGCCGCAGGCTTCGGCATACTGGTGGGATGTGGCCCTGGCTCCACTGGCTGACACCCGCAGAGCCAGGATCGGCACCCTCCCGACTGCTGCCCTGCTGCCCCTCTTTCCCTTTGAGACTCTGTAGCCACTCGCCAGGTAACACTGCAGGCAAGAAATCCAGGAGAGTGAAGGAAGGCTTTTGTAACACCCCAAACTCCTGTTTGTTGTGGGATAACAGACACCCTGTCGATGCTTATCTGCTCAAACAGCCCTATGCCCTGCCCCAGCTGCCCGAATACAGTGGTTCTTGTGATAGGGACAGAGCCATCAACACCCACATCATGGGACGCTCACCAAAATCCTTCTTAGTTTGGCACTGAAGAGTCGTTACGTCTGGCACAAGCCCTTGCCAGTGGGCAGGGTGCCATGTGAGCAGATGAAAAGCAGCACAGCCGAGCCATGGATCTGGCCAACTTCATCTCAGGAGCAAAGGCACTGGGGTCGGCAGCATCGCACCTGCGAACCCTTAGTGCCAATGTGCTTGGCTAAGGATTTTAGACTGAGGTTAATATCTGCTGGGCCAAATGGGTAGAGGAACATGTTCATGTCACTGCAGACCAGAATTAGATTATCCTGAAAATTTTAAATACGATTTTAGTGGCTGTATGTGAGAAACTGTTGGATTGAATTTTTAAATGAGCAAAGAGAACACAATTATTTGCAAGGTTTGGGTGGGGTTTTTGTCTTCTAGGGGGCTTTCAGGTTGTTATTTTTTTAGCATTTCAGAGTCATCAGATTAGAAATCCATACTAGAGGATGACTCGCATGACTGGTGTCTGAATTTTGATCAGGTTCTTGAACATTTTTCTGCTTTCAACCAAAACATCCACATAAATGCATCTTTCAGGAATGTCATCCAGTTTGTTGATAATTATAAAGGTGTTTCAGGAAAGCAAAACCTTTTATCTACCTTTTAAACATGAACACCGTATTTATAGATGGCTAGGAGGGTTATTAGAGTTTGAAGCTGAGATGCATAAAATGCATTTTCAGGAAAGAAAGTTCTGTTTTATTGAGCAAGGCTACAGTCGTTTAGACCAAATCCTATTGTTGCGGTTCTTTCAGACAGAGGAAGATGCAAGCAGCAAAATGTCTATGTAAAAGAGTCAACTACAATGAATTCAGTGTCTTTATTCTTTTCTCTTTTTCCAGTCTAATTTTGCAAGGGGAAGGGAATCAGTGGCTAAAGAGGGACATAATTTGCAGAGAATCGTGCTCCTGCAAGTATTGCACATCACAAGTTATCGAGTTGTGTGTGTGTCTCTCTGTGTGTGTAACTACTAACAGTAACAGCAGACTTTTGTCTGATCCAAGCAGTTTTCCAGCTACTCCCCTTCTCATTGCCAGGACACAACTTCGTGTGCAACAGTGAAGGATGACTGTAAGCACAGGCAAGGCCAAGGAGAGCCAGACAGTATGATAGGCAGCATGCTGGTCAGTCTGCAGCTGTACTCCAGCCATCCTTACCTCCCAGGGTGAGAGGTTTCATGACAAATAGTCATGGTTGCCACATCCTTGGCTTTGGAAGTTATCATCCATGATGTGCAGAGATTGGAAAGAAGCAGTTGCAGCCCAGGTGGGCTTCCTAGATGCAAAAGGTTGTTTTAGCATGGTGAGGGATCAGTGCAATCCCTGATGTATCAGTGTGCTCTGATAGAGCTGAAGAAACCTGTGTACAATCCCTTCTCTCTGAGAGCAACAAAATAGCTAAAGGCTTGTAAGAATCCTGTCATGCAAAAGAACAAAGAGGAGAAAAAGAAGTCATTAAAACTTCACACTGAGAAGAGAGAGGGGATGCTAGAGTGTGCACTATTTGGAAGGATCCTTTTTGTCCCAGGGAGCTAGATGAAGTCAAGTGTAGAGTGTAGAGCTATACCAAGCAAGGAACACGAAACAAACAAAAAGGCCCAAACAAGTGTCCAGGCTATCAAAGTGCTTGCCAAAAGCTGAGACTTTAAGAATTGTCTAAAAGACAGAAGTTTTATGGGCAAGAATGCCCTTTTCCACTGATGGGCCAAATGGAGCTAAAGCAATTGTACTTCAAAGGTCAGAGGGAGGGAAAGAAAGAAAGATTCCCTGATTAGATGAAGACAGTAACCTAGAAGGGAATCCCAGAAGAAGGCTGAGGATGTAGAAGGAACAATGTCAAGAACAGTAAAAATTTACTAACCAAAATCCTAAAGAATGCTAAAATATGGTAGGCAAATCAAGAAGAGATGTACATGCTAAATTTCTTACATTGCTTAGAATAAAATTCAGTTGAAGGAGTTTAATTCAGAATGAGGGTTTCCACAGGATTTGGATTCTGGGACAACACAAGCTGTATTCAGTCACTATCACTGGTCCAGAGATGTTCACCGTAGTTGTACTGGCACATCCCATATACAGATAGTTGATCATGACATACAGACCTATAGATCTCTATTATCTATACTGTCTATACTGATATGATTCCAAGGAGTGATATGGAGGGACCGATGACTGAGGCAGTGCTGTAGGCTACCCAGCCCAGGAGAGGCTTGCAGCCACACAGGTCAGTGCTGGCATCTCATACGCAGACACACAGTGAATGTCCGTCAGGGACTTTTGGCTTAGGTTATGACATTCCGTAGGCATTTCATGCAAGATCAGAGTTTCATGTCAGAGGGCAGACCTAAAATAACTAAATGTTGAATATATGATTTAGAAAGTATTGGTGGATAAAAGATATTCTTTTTATAAGAGATGAAGAGAAAATCACTGCAGACAGCTCCTTTGCTACGAAAACCAGAAAAATGTTCCTAAAATGCAAGCTATAAGCAAAATAGCACTATGTCTATAATAGAAATTAAGTAAGGAGGTGAATATCTGTGATATTTCTGTTCCTTTTGTTTGTGAAGTGAATTTCGTTTCTCTGGCAATTTTGGTTTGGTGTAGAAGTAGTGTTTTAGTACTTCAGCCACAGATATACAATAATCAGGGTATATCTCCTTTGGAAAAGTTCCCAGTCTAAAATAAACAAGTATTAGAACTTAGAGAAATAATCCTGTTGGCAGATGAGTGAATAGGCCAGCTATTTGCAACAATTAAGAGAAATTAGAATTTTTTAAGGAATATTTTTATTTTACCTAAATTTCTACTTACTTTTATCTATGAATTTCAGGGAAGGAAAGGTTATATGAAAATTGTAGGCAGGCACCTCTTATTCTCAAGAAGCCCCAAAGAAAAAGAAAGTCGTGCAATATGTAGCAGCAGGGATGGCTAGCGTGCTAGCATCCTGAACCCAGGAGATGGGTTCAGAAAGTAGGATCCACAAGTGCTCTGTTCCTCTCTAGAGAACTGTAACAGTACAGTACTCACACACACGATGCACATGCATGTGACACAGCCCTTAAAACACAATTGTTAGTTATTTTCCTTGCTGTGGGTGGGTGAAGCCCCAGTGCTCATAAAATGTCTCTTATAAAGAAGAAGTGAAAGACTGTTTGCCCAGTTTACAGAATACAAATGAGGAATTATTCTAAACTAATTCAATAGCTTTTCTTTTTCCCAAACCGCCATAAAATGTAAAATATTTGATAATACCGTGAACAAAAAAAAATTGCTTGCAGTTTTTCAGATGAATTTGTACAAGTTACTGCTATATTATACCACAGGGATTTTAACTATTTGTTACAAATGATAAATTCTTTAATATATTAGATATGATTAAACTTACGAAAATGCTCAACGGTGAGCTTAGAAACATGTTTTAGCTCTAGGATTACTCCCTCCCCTCAAACAAAATTTTTATCTATATCAGGAAAATCTACTGAAACTATCATGAAGCCCAGACACAGAAGTCACTTTGCAGTACACTTGAATTAAGACACTTATTTAATGATAACTAGTGAAAATTTGGTTGACATCCCGCATTTCTTTACTTAGAGTGGCAACAGACAGTGGAATAAGTACCTGAGGCTGGACATTTGCAGCAGAGCAACCATCTGCAGAAACACAGGGAAAACAAGCTACTTCTGGGTGTCAGATCTGCCTGGGAAAAGGGCTCAAGTGATCTGCCCAGGCTGTGCTGGAAACCGATCTCCCCTGCTCTCACAGCAGCTGGCTGTCACTCTGGGAACCTTCCACGGCAAATCTTGACCTAACAGTGAAGCCTGGGCTTTGTTAAACACAGCTCTTCTACAGGCAATTAGCAACTATAATAATGATTATACCAATAATAACATTGAAACTTACCTCCCTGAATCCTGCTTAAAAACCCCTGTGGGAATCACAAGTGAGTATATAAAACTACTTACATAAACATGAATTTGCTTATGAAGAGTTAAGCCAGCAGAGGTTAATGCCTAGTAATCAGTGTTTCAGTTTCAGCTCAGACTTGGATGATTTTGGCAACAAGTGTCCTGCACGATACTCACTTTTATTGCTCTAGTGAGTCAAGAACCAGAAGTGATGGCTACAGATGCTGCCTTAAATGGTTGATAGAAGTGTAAAACCCCCATCTGCACCAGAGCAGAGAGCAATGGCATCTCAGGTAACCCAAAGGCAGTGGATGACAACTGACTCACGCACTTCATCCAAGACAAGGGGGAAGAATTGCAAAGGCCAAACTTCCTAGTGCTTTGCTGTGCAGCAGAGCAACGCACAGGCTGTGCTCCCAGGGTAGGTCCATTCAATGTTTTGCAGGCATAGGTGAGGCCTCACCCACAGCTCATCCTCCCTGAAAAGAACATAACTTTGTTAGCTGAGCACAGAGACTTAATTATTAGGGCTTCTTGGGATAAGCAGCATTTGGTCAGTTTGCAATGTGACTAGCTGTGGAAAAAAACAAACCAACTCAAAATACAGATATCTACTTTCAGGCCATGATGCCATGATGGCTCATGCCAGATCTGCGCACTGCTAGGCCATGGCACATGCTAGTCTTGCCCAGTGTAGGCTTGCCGACACAGTCAGAGCTATTTTATAGCTTTTCTTGATTTTAGGCTGAAAAGATGTGTAGATGTGGTGCTGAGGGACATGATTTAGTGGTGGACTCGGCAGTGCTCGGTTTGCGTTTGAACTCAACGACCTTGAAGGTCTTCTCCAATCTAAACAATTCTATGATTCTATGGACAATACATGGTCTGACATGAAGCTAGGCTTTTGATTTGAGATAAAGCCTCTTGTTACAAAATTAATCTGTTCACATTTTTTTTTTAACAAACATGAAGCAACAGAAGAGGGGCCACAATATTTTAGAGTCAATATTAGGAACTCTGAAATCTGTTTTATTTTCTGACCAAATCTCAAGTGGTTTCAGGGCTCAGAGCACCAACTGTCTTTTCACTGGATTTAGCATGAGACATCTCCATAAATGGTCTCAATTAAGAAACACTCAAGGCTGAGTAGAAAAGTGGTACAAGTCCAGAGTACACCTGGGCTGCCAAAGAAGATGGCTCAGATGATCTCATATTTGTACACTTTTAAAAAAAACAAAGATCATACTTAGCAGTCTCCAGCTAGTATTTTACTGGGGTGCTAGTATGGGTTGCTAACAGGGATGTGGCAACCACAACTATTCATCACTTTTGCTATGCTAACAGTGTTGAAAATCATAAAATTCTTGATTGGGATATTTATTCCGTATTTGAATACCAACTGTGATTCATCATATTGTTCTTCTCCTTAGGGAAACTTTTCTTGAACTGGAAAGGCCAATCTAACTGTAGGGCAAGCTAGTTCATCTGCAGACCCAGTCAGGAGCTTTACCCCTGCACTTGAGCTTGGGAGAGGAGTCTCTTACATGACTTCAGCTCTTTTTCATCATCTCCACCATTTCTGTCTTGTCTGTTTTGACATCAAGTGCTCAGGAAAAGACTGTGTCCAGCTATGTATTTATAACACTAGAACCCTGATCTCTGGAACTCATAACAGCTCTTTATGCTGGTGAACATGAAATAAATATGCCTTCATACTAGAAAAACTGACATAACTTAATCGCTATGAAAGAGAGGATGCTAGAACTGCTACTTATATTTTAAGCACTTCACATTAAAAAATTGTCTTCCTGCACATAATTTTTCCAGCCCTGAACAATACAGGGTACTTCTGAAATTGTTTTTAGGAATATACACTAGGATTACATAGTTTTAGATCTAGGATCTTCCTATTAAATTAAATTAAATTCTTTTATGGCAACATAGTATTTCATGGGCAGATTTATCATATGGTGCATAAAAGAGAGATGTTCTTGCATATTTTCCAAACACAGGCCCTGAGCAGAAAATCTTTATACTTGTGCACAGATTTGTTTTTTAGTAAATACCTCCTAAATATGTAGATTAAATAATATTCAGGCTTCTGATTTGAGTAAACAGGCTCAGAGGCAGAGTTTCTCCCAGCTAGCACTAGCCATCTGAGCGCCACACATCCCATCTACGCCAGTCACCTGCAGCCAGCAGACACGCATCCTCAGGAGGTATCAGAGGGAGTAAAAATTCCCTTTCTTTCCACTAACTTGGAGGAAGACTGGATGAATAGCCTGGACTAGGTGCCCCCTTTTCAGACAGCTAAAGGTGATGAGACGAATCATACCCTTAGCTTTCAAATTCATCTGACTTAATATAAAGGAAAAATACAAAAAGTAAAATATATTTGTGTATGAGATACACGACTCCTGCCAGTACGGGATACTGTATCCTTTCAATTACCAGTGGGAATCAGCATTCCCATGGACCTGCTGTGAAAATAAGCTTGCTAGGACAGGACTTAGAACAAAAATAATTTAAAATGTGCAGGGTTATCTTGGTGGGTCTGCCCCTGTAGCCAGTCCAGGCACTACCTGCCACAGCTTCTGCCTGAGAAAGTGCCGCAGAACTGGGGCTTTAATGCTTTTATTTCTGTCTATCACAACACATAATGAAACAGGAAACATCCTGGATGTAGAAAACGTAATTTGAAGTTTTGCACGATGTGAACTGTGTGTTTCAGGCCCATACAGTTACCTGTGAGGATCCCCAACAGATACAGCAGTTTGTGCGGGAGCCAAGGTAGGAGTGGGGTTAGTCTCTTGCACTAAAAGAATTTGGCTGATTATTGCAAGAACACTTACATTGCTGGACATATTTATATCACCATATCATAGCAAGATGAGAGAAACAGATAAATCAAAAGGGAGGAGAGGGAAGAGAGAGAGAGAATAATGAAAATCCTTCTTTTATTCTCTGAAGATGTCGTCACTTTTCTCAGTGCCAACCCAAGCAAGTAGCGGAGCTAGGCGAGGAGCAGGGCTGCAATAGGAACCACGGGCTCTGCTGGAGGTGATGTGAGCATGACAGGCCACTGAATTTAAAACTGCCTCAGTTAGTTGGTCTCCCCATGCTGAGTGGTTTCATTGCTCTCAGACATTGGCAATTTCCACTAAGAGTATTGAAAATGATGAGCAGGATTGGAATGGGAAGAGTTGAGAGAGGTTCAAATGTTTGAGCATGCTATATTTACAGCTGAATTTCTGCATCACGAGATTTCATAAATAGCCTGGCTGCAAGGTAAACAAAAGTCTGAATTTATGGTCCTGAATGGGGCAGGAGTAGGGAACCATCAGTGGTACCCAAGGCTTTGGGTGCAGTTTTGTAATAAACCAGCGTCCTATTAACTGGAAACTCCTGGAGGGTCCTGAGCTGGCAAGTGCACAGGGTTATATCTCTTGCTGGGTAGTGTAGTAAAGGTGAAGAAGAGCTCAGAAGCAGTTGCTGTTGCTCTGTTACAGAGTGCTATAGTCCATGATACAGAGGAGGTGTTGCTCAGCTGGGAAGGCTCAGTCTCAGCCCTGAGATGGTAAAGACTACTGGAGTTTCTCAGGCTCTCCGAGAGCTGGTTTTATGTAAGTCAGAATGAAAAGTAATTCAATTCAGCATACTGGCTGCGGACACAGAATAGTTTTGAAGCAGTAAGTTCCCTCTCTCCTTAGACTAGCAACATGTTTCTGTTTGAATTGGCTAAGGAGGTAAGCAGCAGCAACTTTTGGACTTTCCACCTTCACTGGGATGAACAGGCAGCTACACTATGGATGGCAAGAGCAAAAGGATGTGTTTTGGTTTTTTTTTCTGTCCAACTGTAAGTAAGTAAGTCTCAAATTAAAACATGAGTTGATGATGGCTTTGGAAAATGAAGAAGCTCAAGCTCTTCTGAGCTCTTGTAAGCCTCATTCTGTCCTGGATCTGCAATCCAGTAATGGAAACCTGTGCCATGTGAAAGGCCTTTAGCCTTATCACATGAAAAAGGTGACAGACTCTCTGTTGGTGTTCAGAGTCATCCAATGTGATGATCAGGACCTCACCAAAGCTTTCAAAGTAGCTTAGTAGCTGACTCTCCTCTTCAAATAAGCATAAAGCCCAGCCAAATACTTCTGTAGTCAGTAAGCACTCCCAGGGTCTTTCCACACATGAAACCATCCACAGGCTGCATGAAATACAGGCAGTCAACAAAACTACTGGGGAGCTCAGGGACCCTTCTCCAGGCACTATCAAAATCCTGATAATGGCATGAGTTGGCTAACTTGGGCTGTCCAGGCAGCTATGCTCTTATGGGTCTTCTCCAGTTGCACATTGGCAACTTGCTTGAAAAGGTCTGGGGCCACACTCCCATCACTCTGCGCAGTGGGACAACAATACTGGAGTCCTCTGGCTTCTGACGGGATGGCAGATTATCATCATCTGATATAGCCAGAGTTCATTTGTTGGGCTCATTAGCACTTATTTAGGGGAGAGCAGATTTCTGGAAATCGGTCTGACCGTACAACTTGAAAAACTCTCAGAAAGCAAGAACTGGAATCCAGCACTTTTTAGTACCCCAGGCTGTTCCCTTTCCCAGCTGAAACTTGTCATAAGGGAAAGTAATCCTCCTTTTAACTTAGATATTGTGACTGCTTTCCCCAGGCTGCTGGTTACATATCTGCTGATCTTTTTTTTACAAAGCCATTGTAATAAAATAAAATACTTCCCAACCTAACTTTTAATTGTGACCACCTTAAACACTTATGTTTTTTATCAATCGGCACTGCAGCTTAATGGAGAGACTGTCCTATGTAGCACATATTCATAATAACTACTTCAGTTAGTCACATGGAAAATTCATGTCATAAAGCCCACAACAACCAAAACAAAACATTGTCTGTCTTTTGACACGATCACAAGTGGCATAAGCTTTGCTGGATAAAAAATTGGCTGGATGAGCGGGCCCAAAGAATGGTAGTGAATAGAGTTAAGTCCACCTGGAGGCTGCTCACAAGGGCTGTTCCCCAGGGCTCACTACTGGGGCCTGTTCTCTTTAATATCTTTAGCAGTGATCTGGATGAGGGGATGAAGGGCACCCTCAGTAACACTGCAGACAATACCAAGTTAGGCAGGTGTGTTGACCTGCTTGAAGGTAGGGAGGTCTACAGAGGGATCTGCACAGGCCAAATTGATGGGCCAAGGCCAATGGTATGAGGTTCAACAAGAACAAGTACCAGGTTCTGCACTTTGGTCACAAAAACCCCCTGCAATACTACAGGCTTGGGGAAGAGTGGCTGTAAAGTTGCCTGGTGGAAAATGACCTGGGGGTGTTTATTGACAGTCAGCTGAAGATGAGCCAACAGTGTGCCCAGGTTGCCAAAAAGGGCAACAGCATCCTGACTTGTATCAGAAACAGTGTGGCCAGCAGGACTAGGCAAGTCATCTTCCCCCTGTACTCAGCACTGGTGAGGTTGCACCTTAAATACTGTGTTCGGTTTTCGGCCCCTCACCACAAGAACGGACATTGAGGTGCTGGAGCATGTTCAAGAAGAGCAACAAAGTGTTATGATGAGTGGCTGAGGGAACTGGAGTTATTTAGCCTGGAGAAAAGGAGGTTCAGGGGAGACCTTCTCATTCTCTAAAACTGCCTGAAAGGAGGTTTAAGTGAGGTAGGTGCCAGTCTCTTCACCCAAGGAACAAGTAATATGACAAGAGGAAATGACCTCAAGTTGCTCCAGGGAAGGTTTAAACTGGATAGGGGGAAAAATTCCTTCATGGAAAAGGTTGTCAGGCTGTGGAACAGCCTGCCCAGGGAAGTGGTGGAGTCACCATCCTGTGAAGTATTTGAAAGACTTGTAGATGTGGTGCTTAGAGATGTGAGTTAGCGGTGGACTCGGCAGTGCTGGGCTAATGGTTGGACTCAATGATTTCAAAGGTCTTTTCTAAGTTAAATGATTCTATGATTTAATACTTTGAAAGGAGAAACAGTGCTGCTGACCAGGCAGTTTTCCAATGACCACCAGCAAGAGCTCTCCTGACTGCAGTCTTGAGAACAAAGATAGAAAGGGTTGCCGTGTTACCACTGCCATAACTTCTGTCTCTCTGGGGATAATCTTGCTTGGGAATGTCAGTCAGCACCTACTCTGGCACCAGCTTGTGTTTCACTAATACTTTCTCTCCTCTGGAAAACATACTTCCACCTCCAGCATTACTCTTTTCTTTATCTTAAGAAATACTTGAAACTGCTGCTATCTCTAACTCTTGATTTATCCTCTCATTTATTAGCACTCTGGAAGACCTCTTAGTTGCTGTACAGCAGCATGAGGCATCTTATTTTTGGAAAATGTTATATTTTATCTCCTGTTTGGGGTCATATTATTTTCCAGAATTGGCAGATTTCTTTTTAAAATTGGTGGGTTTTTTTCCCCTGGTACTCTGGTATAATTAGCATTAAATCAGACACTGAAGGCACTACAGCAGAAGGCTGAGATCGGGTTTCCTGATAGTAAAAATATGAAAGACTGAGATAAAGATACTTCTGCTCCCAATATTCCCTCCTGGAATCTACAAATCCAGCAGATGAGAGGCCATCTGTGTGGATACCTTGTGATGCATTTTAACACTAAAACGGTAATGGAGTTGCACTTCTAGGGCTTCCCTTGCCAGCAGCCATCTCTGGAAATCCCCTGTAGGAGTGAAAGGATAGATAAGGACAGTGCCATGGAAACAGTTGATCCTTCCTTTATCTTTCCTAAATAAACTAGAAAGAAGAGACAAGCTTGCAAAAGTGAAACTAACCAAATCCTCCCAAAACGAAGTATTTTGTGCTCCATTTTAGTGTAATAATTAAGAATTATGAGAACATACAGTAATAAAATGAGAGCTCTTTTATCATTGAAAAAAAATGTTATACCACTTCTTTTTAGTGAGATCTTTAATATCAGATTCGGTGTACACTTTGACACACCTTTATCCTTCTGTTTCAGAACTATTTTAAAAATAAAATAGGCTATACTTATGGAAAAAATCTGCTACGTTCTTCTAGGGCAAAGATTAACGCAGAGCAGTGCTGTAGCTCTACAACTTTTTCCCAAAGCAACTTTTGAACATCATGCAGCAAGAAAGACATCAGCGAGGAGCTGTCACTACCAAATCATGAGCCTTACACAGTTGTAAGTTCAGCAGAAATTAGAAAGCTCTGCCTCCTTCAGAAGAGATATTTCACTGTTTTAGCTAATCAAACGCACCTTGCAATCAGGGGCGCTATCTTCTGGTTCAAACTGCTTCTTCCAAGGAACTTAAGCTCTCATTTGAGTAAGAAAAATATAGTCTGTTTCACCACCACTGAAAAGATGCTAACCCTTGCTCTAGGTGATTGCATTTCTTTTTCCTGAGCAATGCTGGTACAGTCTGTAGGCGGGAGAAGGAAATACATTTGCTGTGCTCCAATGCGCCTTTTTTTTTTTTTTTTTTTTGTTCTATTTAAAAACAACTAACAAGGTTGGCTTTTCACCATGATCTGCCTTCGTTCATGATTGAGGATGGCGGTCTAATTATGACTAATTTAATTTTATGTTTTTGGTAAATGCACACCCTGTGCCCTGCATACTCTGGGCCTTCCTCCCACTTCTGTACCTGCATTGTCCACATCTATTGGTGACGCTTTGAATACAGCCAAAGAGCATCCATAAACTCTCTGGAGTAAAGGTTCAGAAAAAAACTGCAGAGAATTTCCAGTGAATATATTAGAGCCATGACAATAAAGTATCTGGAGATTCTGAGCTACAACACGAGTGTCATGACTGCTTGAGAATATGCACGTTAAGTCTCTGACTTTCACAAAGATTATTTAGAAGACTGTGCTGATTGACTTTAATAGCATCACATGAACTGTTCACTGCATGGGCTGCACACGCAGGCACTTCCAGGATAGGTTTTCTGTAATTGCTGCCACCATGTATTACAATTCCTTCACCTGTGCTGTCATAGATAAAAGTTTGCAGATTGACTCCTAAAGACATTCTTCTATTGATCAAAAATTGACGTATATCAGCCTAGTCTGTGAAATAAGGAAAAAAAAAAAAAGAGATCATTGATTAAATGACATTAAAAATAACAAATGCCTATCTGCCTCTAGACAAAGACTTGCACCAGAAGGTCAAACCGTACCATATAAGGTTCAAAACAGATTAGGGGTGTCCCCACACAATTTGCAGCCAGGACATTAAATGAGCAGAGGACACCTGGTGCAACTATGGGAAACAGGCCCCACCGCTGTAGAAAAATGTACTGAGCCAAGACTGAAAGCAGCAAACGTATGAACTCAAACATGACCATACATCCTCTTTAGTGGCTTCAAAGGTTATTTTAAGCATTAAAATGCTTTTCACTTTCACTTTATTTAAGAAAACAAACACGGAAGTCAAATACACAAATACACACTACAGCCACAGTGATGAGGTTCCTCAACTAAAGACAGTTTTAGGCAGAAGGGCAGGCTAAATATTTTTTTCATTAACCTTAAACCACAGTTTATACACCTTGTGATTGCTAGTTATGTTTTTACACTAAGCTAAACAGTCTAAGACAAGAAAACCTATTTTTTTTCCCATTCCCTAGCTCTGTTGAATTATACAGACTTTTTGTGCAAATGTTAATTATTTGCATGTAAACTGTAATTCTGTAATGGACAGAGAGATCAGTTCATGTAGATGCAATGACAATGTCAGATACTTAGTTTACTTGCATCACTGGGTATTGTAAGTCTTAAATGACTTCTGTCTGGGGAAATATAACAAAAAATAACTTTCGAAAAAAGAAACTCAGACCATTGAAGTGCAAAATGAAACAACGAAGCAAAATGTAAGTGGATGTAAAAGGATCAGTTAGACTATAGAAAAGCTTATTTAGCAACAGTAAAAACTTTTAAGATTCACTACTGTTTTCAGACTAAAAGTATAGCCTTTATGTCTGTCACGTGGTATAAAGAAAACTGATTTTTCAGATTGAACAACGAAAGTACTCCAGTAATGCATACTCTACTTAAACGAGGATGTTTGCTTATCATGTTTTATAATGGTTTGTTTGTAACAAACTTATGAATATTTGAGTGACAAAGGAAAGGTTAAAGTATTAGAACAATAAAATGGTAGTCTTTTCCTGGACAAAGTGTACATTCATTTGAATGGCACGGCACCCATGTTCAGCATACAACTGTGCTGCACAAAAAGCTGCTGGTGGAATTAAGAAATGGGTCTCCTACCTTAGATGAAAGCACAGTCTTTCATCTTTGAATCATGCTTGTGTTGAGAGACATGCTACTGTAGCACTAACTTTTCTATAAAATGTCAGTGTTGTGTAACCTATTGAACATTTATTTCTTAAATTAAGTGTGGAGCTCCAAAATCAAACCTAAGTAAAAAGCACATGTGAAACTATTGAAAGAAACCCGTTATTTCTGGGAAAGCATTATGTGTCCATCTTTTTGTTTGAATTTTTAAACTTTATTGTGATTCCATAACAAAACTAAGGTAGAAGCATCATTGTTTTTCTTGATGGCACAGAGAAGCCAGATCACAAGTAATGTTGGCCTTGATTCTGTAAACATTTGTGCACACGCTTATCTTCTATACCGTTTGTCTCATTGAACTCAAGTGGATTATTTGCATTATGTTTTGTGCATCTGCTTTTGCTATACTTGAGCCGCTGTTGTAACATACACCTTTCTAGTGTTGATAATTAAAAAAACCCAAAACTCCAGTTGTGTCATCTTGGTAATTCTTTTCCATTTTAGTCTCAAAGCGGACAACAGGGCCTGCCCACCCACTGCTACCTCACTGACAGAGAAAACATGAACTTTCACACAGTTTATCTAATCAGGACTGTAGTTCGTGACCTAGATCCTCCAGACTACTGCACAGCCTGCACCATGGCCAGGCCCTTCTTTTCCCACCCTGTAACCCAGCGAGAGTTGACAGGCCGGGGACACAGGTGATGTGATAGCCCCTCCGGTTGCTGGGCCGTTCCTCGGGGGAGCGCGGCCGACCAGGGTAGGTCTCCATAGTCCGCCGGGACCCCGCGGGCTCCTGCTTCCGCGGTGTCACAAGAGCACTCCTGGTGTGGCTCGGCCCAGGCGGTGGGCAAGCTGGGCGCGCCGGGCCAAGACGGGCCGCCCTCTCCCCTCATAAAATGGGGGCCGTTGCCCGCCGCGTCCCCGGCCGGTGCCGTTGCCTCCGGCCGCTCTAGGCCCGCGCAGCG
>VWZK01004109.1:147349-329544 GCA_013396935.1 Baryphthengus martii | reverse complement strand
TGAAGAAAGAGGGTGAGACAGGGGTGCTACTGGCTGGTTTTCTTTCGAAAAAAAATTTTTTTTGGCCTGCACGTCTTCCACTCTGCTCCCGGCGGCGGTTAAGGTGGTGTGTAAACAGGTTCTGGTGTTCCCTCAGACGTGTTTGTGAAACAAACTTGAAACGGGCCGAGCCGTTTTTCCGAGCTCTGCCCCCGGAGGAGAGAGAAGTCTTCCCCTGCCCGCCGGGGTGGCCTTTTGAAGCTTTAGCGTGAACCTGACCGAGGGAGGGGGAGTGTGTACAGGTGCGGGCTGGGGGAGGCCGGTGGCACAAGGTGACAGGTTAGGGATGAGACAGAGGGGGACACTAGAGCGGTGGGGAAGGGTGCAAGAGTCGGTGTTTACGCTGTAGTTAGCGTATGTGTGCGCTCCTCACGGAAGCGAAGATTTGCTTACAGGTATCTATTTTGGAGTGGTTTTCTTGTGAAGTTGCAGGTAACTTTGATTTGGAGGCTTTGTAATATGAGAGAATGAAAACATGCCTGTATTAGATGTGGATCAGCATCTGCTGCTGGTGCACGTCTAACACAAGCATGTTTTCGTTTCTGCTGGAAGTCTGTTTTATCAGGGAAAAACTTGTTTCCAACTCTGCACAATTTTATCCCCAGGGGAAGATAAGAACTTTTTGCCTCTCCTTGCCTATCTACGTGTGACTTGATTGTGTGAGGGAGACATTCCTGTGTGCCTGCACAGCAGTAACATCTGGTGCTGGTGACTGGCTGCTAGTCTTAACTCTTCATCTGGGGGAAGGGAGTTTTAAGATGATCAAACCTGCTGTCACATCAGTTAGTGCTTTATGTTTCTGGAAACTTGGATCTGTTTCAGAGTGTTAAGACTTGTAAAGACCTACGAGAGCAAAATAATTGTTTAGGGTTTATATTGCAGTGGCATCTTTGCTTGGACCTGGAAGAATTGGTGTGTGTATGTGTGTTGATGTACTTAGAGTTCTCTCATAGTGGCTTGTTAATAGAACATGACTCGCAAGATGTAGTTTTGTGATTCTGAAGACTATGTATGTCTTGGAATTGGAATATCTCCCTCCCCCCTCAACTTCTGCTGTTGTTTATGTTAAGAGTTCAGCCAGCATGCTAAAATTCTAGGTGTCGACTGCTTCTGATTTTAGGAAGGGATTTGAATACTTGCTATCATGAGCTGACTGACTTGACTTGCAAGTGTATTTCCGTTTCACTTTCAGGAAGCTGTTGATAAAGCTAAGAGTGTAGTAGTAGATAAACCTTGCCTACATGTGTGTTCTAGAAACTTAATATTGCTGTCAAAGTAGTCATTGCTGTTTGTTGTAACCCATTTGTGTGTTAGTTCTAACAACAAATGAAAGCAAAAGCCCTTAGCTAAGAACTGAAAAAGAAAATCCCTGGAATTTGTAAAAAATTTGATTTGAATTCTCTTTAAAATAATTTAATCTTAGAGAATTGTTATTCAGTAGAAAAAATACGGCAGTTAACGTGTCGTGAAGCTTGATGCTAAAATCTGGTCTCATAAGTGGCTTTTTGCACCTGAAAATCGTGGTCTATACCTCAGTCCTTTCACATGAGTCGTGTGTGCCTGCAGTGGAGTGGTAGCTCTCAGAAGGTACTTCTAAATGTATTGCTGTCTAGATAGAGATTAGCTCTGAAATTAGAAACATCACTGCATTTTTAACCTCTGCTGTAGCTTTTAAAAAATTGACTTATTTTTGTGTTGGTGCATAGGTCTGTCTGTTGTGTACTAATTGCAAAGTTGTAACCGCATTATAGCTTTAGAGCAATCTTGTATCCTGACTGTTTATGCAAAAATATCATGCACCTCCCTGTAGTTACAGACTCAAGAAGCGAATGGAACTTAAAAATACACCATAGTTGAATTAAACAAGAGTTTTCTTGCACCTGGCTTTCTGACTTATCTGGAAACTTAAGAGAAACATTCAATTAATTGTTTTGTTGTGAGGTTGTATAAATAGTGCACCTAAGCTTCCAGATACAGAATTTTGTTCTAAAGTAAGTAGATAGCTTGTATATAACTTTTTAAATCCTGTCTTCCCTTATAACTGTGATGTGTTTGGATACAGATTTTTAAAGGCACCTCAAAAAAACCCTGTGTTCTTGAAAAAAAAAATATAAAAAAATTCTTAAAGTCTTGGCAGAGTATTTGCCATATTTGTTGTGTGTGTTTCTAAATGTTAACGTAGATAGAAAGCTCTGTGCCAGTTCATATAGAAGTACAGTACCATAATAAGTCAAAACAGTATTTTTTCCTCCATAAATTTACATGATTACTCTCTAAGTGATAGTCTTTCTCATTTTAAAACAAAGTTCATTAATACAGTCTATACATGAATTACAATGCTTGTCAAAAGCCAAGTTCAAGTTAAGTTAACTTTATTTCATCTGGGCTTTTGAGGTATAAATAACTAAAAAATTGTATGTTCTTCTATGCAACAGAGATCTGCTGATATTTTTGCTTGAAATTTATCCTGATGTCTCATATACTGTATTGAGCAGTTCAAAACAACCTGTTTCCAGTTGCGTTTCCTGAATAGGGTCAGCCTTTTTCTTTTCTTCTTTTTATTTATTTATTTTTTTTTCAAATGTGCTTTAGCACATATGTTCTGTGTTTGCGTGTGTTGCATCGGTCTCCTGACCCAGGTTTCTGTAAAACCATATGAACAGCTGAAAGTTCGTGGGTAGTCTCATTGACTTAAAAGCACCTACTCGCATGTTGACAGTTAACTTTGTGCATGAGAGTTTTCAGGATGGATGCTGTATGTTGACAGCTAGCTATGCTTTTATTAAGCATTATAACAGCGTAGGAAGAATTGTGTCAAATGAAATTATTGCACAGCAGGATGTATAAAATTATCCGTATGGAATTATTTTGTTTTTAGAGAAGGTGTGCGTGTACCACACATCATCTGTGATAATCAGTAAGAGATTTCTACATAGGATTTAAAATCACTCCTATCAGCAAAAAAAAACCCCCAAAACAACCAACAACCAAACGTAAAACATAAATTAAAAGCAATCTGAACATTTAGTTTCTTTCATTTATAATACTCTGCTGGAAATTGAGTTATTTGTATTGTGGTAGTGTGTATTAGCTCAGTGTCTGGTCTGATTGTGTAATAGCCCCCAAGTTGGGGTGTAAATGAACCATGCCCAAAGAGGTTGCCGAGCCTCCCCGATTTGTCTTGAGATAAGTGTTGGTTGTCGGTAGTGTTACAGAAAAACGCGCATTGTTTTTTCCCCTTGACTTACTTGCTCTGCCATCTGACCACATTTTGCGCTGCTGATATGTTTAATCTCACAACTCTCTGTATTTCCTAGAATTTCTTTCAGATTATGCTGGTAGGTTAAAACTTCATTATAATTGAGACTTTTTTCAGACATGTCTTTCTCTTGTTGAGTTGCTATGCAAGAGTTGTTGATCAGAAATTCATTAGTAAGCAAGCTGTTGTTTCCTCCTGTTCTTGTTTTGGTTTGCGGTAATTTTTCAGGGGGTATTTTTAAGTATCATCTTGTAACCCATGTGACTCAGGATTCTTTTTGGTTGCAGTGAGGTGTTTGAAAATGCCTCAGAAGTTCATTAAAGTTCTGCCTTCAATTTTTTTATGCATTTGAGGTCAGTGATGGTTGAATATAGTTGACTGAGGTTGTTGTTTGTAAAAAGGTGTAGTTCATTTAAAATGAAAACTAGTATAAAATGCTGGTGTGTTTCTGAGAAGTAAAATGGAAATTCCTACTTTTTATTACTCTTGCTGAGCAGACATCAATCCAATGGGTTGAGTGTGAGTGTAAGAGCTGGAACATGCTTTCTTTGAGTTACTTACTGAAGGGATAGATGGCACTGGGTAAGTCATTTAACCAATCTATAGCCAAATTCTACTCTGTAGCAAGAGGATAACTCTTTCCCGTGTTTTATTTGCATGGTTCAAGACTTCTGTGGAACTAGGCACCGATAGCAGTTTACATGCCTAGTTAGAAGAGGCAGTGTTGAAAACTGCAAAATGGTCCTATACCAAATTCAGTAGGTGGCAGTTATAGCGTTTGTCCTTACGTGTTTCAGGATTGTATGTCCACAATGTTTTCATTACAATCTGAATACACATGTATTTGATAACAATAGCAAGGAGGTTCCAAGCACCAAAAAGAAGCAGTATGACTAATTACAGTAAAGCAATCACCAACTATTTTAAATTCTAGATTGTTAATGTTTAGATTTGTAGGCAACTTCTTGACAAGCAAGTTTTTCTAAGGCTGCCTTTGCCACACAGACAATGATAATATGATATCATATATTATCTTTTCTGTCTGAGCATTATAGGAAGATGCTCCGTCCTAGTGCAAAATAAGTAACGAATGCTTGTGTCAGTGGATTGTGTACTTGTCACACAGTCTATAGGACCTTGTGATTTTTTTTTTTTCTTTGAGCTTCACTGCAATAGTATTTTTCCCCTTCCAGCCTACTATAACCTTGCATTGTTTGAGGTAGACTGACTGTTCTTTGTAACTATTTTTAATGCTTTTTTTTTTTGGTTCTAATTGTGAAAACTGTTCCTGCAAAGGAAGTGTTGCCAGAGCATTATGATGGTGGAAAAAAGGTCTGCCAACCTTCCTTCTGTTGCTCTGCTGTGTAAGGGACTTGTTCAGGTATGTGCTTGGAGTCTTTCACCATCCAGGAGTAATGCAGTTTGAGAAAGTATTTGTTGCATAGAAGTAAATTTTAGAAAATACGTATAAAGCAGGAAAATAGCTGTGAAGCAAGTATTTTATGTAATGACTAAGTAGGCTAAAAAGTATAGGTCCTGTCTCTTCTTGAGAGTTTATACCATGCTTTGTGGTGTGGAAAAGTAGAAATCTGAAAGGTTTTCAAAAAGAAATCAGAACTGTACGCAATATCAACTTTTTAAAGACTGAGGAAATGATGAGTAATTCTGAACGTTAAAAGTACCTTGAAATATTGTGTCTACCTGTAAAACTGCAGTTAAAAATCTTTTTATAGGAGATTTGATTAATTTGTTGCAATGTCAGTACTGTACTTGGTACTTTGCTGTGTGGTGTACCTTTTTCAACATGTCAAAAGCATCATCATAAAGTGTAAAGGTGCCTTACATTGCAATCTTAATTTGTTGGTTTATTTACTGAATGCGAATGAACATTTCCAGTAAGTTGATTCTTAGATCAAGATCAAATGAAGATCAGCATTATACATGAGAATAAGTGAGAATAAGTGAAGTAAATTCAGGTTCCTGTGCTATTGTGATATGGAGTTAATTTTAAAATATAAATTTCTTTTAGGAAGTTGTTTGGCACTTTAGGATATGTTTTGGGCAATAAATATAATCTGTTTTCCCCCCCGGTTCATGGAAATTCAGTTCTATATGTATGTTATGGGACACCTATGATGAAACTGGAAGTATTCCAAATTTCTTGGAAGGATAAAATGTAGTTTTCACGACACTGGTGCTCATCTGAGCTTTCCTTGCCTCAGGTAGGTGTATATTGTGACTACCAGCAGTATATGCTTGATGACAAGTAATATTTTCATAACAGTTTAATTAGTAATTTTCAAACTGTTGATATTGGCCATGTTCCTAATCTTATTTGTCTCTGAAAAACAAGTAACTCTTAGTTTTAAATGACCTTTTTTTCCCCTGTTTAAAGCATCTAGCAGTTCTTTTAGGGTCCTAACTGTAGATTGAAGTTCAGACCTCCCTTTGTTAAATACACTTCTAGACTGAATTAATTTTTATAACAGCAGCTTAAAAAGCCTTGAAAAATGGGATGGCCAAGTGTAGGTCGGGTTGCCAACCAGGAGTGACTTGTTGAGAGCAGGTGTGTTTAACTGTTCCTTAGCTGCAGCACATGTGTGTCCCAGTGTATAACTGCTGGACTCTGCTATTCTAGTGAATACTTGCTTCTGCAGAGTCCAGTTCTTAAAAAAAAAAACAACAAACCCACAACATTTTGAGAGGTGTATTTTAAAACTCAGTAGACTGACACTGTAGCCTGTTGACTACACTTAATGTATTTAGCAAAGAGCCTGAAGAGGAATAACGTAGGCTGCAAATGAATAAGCAGTGGTAGTAAAATCTGTTGGTAGTAGGATGCGCTTAATGGATTGTTTTATGTCTGTATCTGCAAGAAATAGGCAAAGCAATATTGATAAATTCAGGCTGGGTTATTTTGAAGAGCAGTGTGATGCATGATGACGAAGTTAGCTGTAATTTTTTTTTAAAAGGAGCAAAAATGAGAGCAACAGTATAAATCAGAGATGGTGAGGGAAGAGCAAAGTTTAATCTAGGCAAATGCTTGCTGGGTTCATTCTGCAGCATCTAGTACTGTTTAAAGAAAGTAAACATCTAGGAAACTTTGATTCCATTTTGCTCAGGAAGTGTGATTTATGAGATTATTTGGTTTGTCCCTCCTCACAGTGAGAGTATATATGTGCATGTATATATAAAAATTTAAAGTATGTATAGATAACTCAGATTTTTTTTTTTTTGCGGTAACTCAAAAGTTAAGCGTTTAACTTTATTTCCACATATAAATATAAATTAAAAGCAGATCAGAAAGAGAAGACTCAAATTGTAGTCCTGCAAACCTCATAAAATAGTGACTGTGTAAAGGAAGGAAGTCCAAATTAGTGCACCCTCTTGGAAAAGGGATAAAACTGATTTAGTATATATTCTGTCGGATGGCAGCTGGCTTAGGCAGCCTGTGAGCACACGCAGACTTCCAGAGTGTCTGCACTGTGGCTTTCTTTTCCCTGGAGCACCGGGGGGAGAGTGTCTTGAAGAACTGTGGAAAAGAAGGAAGTTGAGGATTATGATGGTGTGGAGGAAGTATTAAGAAACCGAAAAACAAATCTGTAAGAAAGTAGTTTGTGCTAGTTCATAGAAGAGAATGTGTCTATGATTAATAGTGTGTTGGTTTGTGGGTTTGGGTTGGTTTTGAGTTTTATTTTTTTAATGAATGCAAATTAACTTTCTTAGTTTCAGATGGTTCAGTATTTTTGGGATTGGCAGTAAAGAACTCTAATCTGAATCAAATCTGATATTCTGCTTCAACTGAGAAGTTGTTCTTTGTGCACGTTGATGTAACTGTCCATGGCTCTGCAACAGATTCCAGTGCAGTACTTAATTTTGTAATGTGCTTCTAAAAATAAGTGCATAGTCTTATGTAACTCTTCTTTGTATTGTTAGCACCTAGAGGCTTCATCCCCACTGGTATGAATTGGAACACATCCTACATAATTTTTGATTGTGGGTATTTGCATCTAAAATATTTTCCCTGTCAATGTCTGTGGCCAAAATGTAACTTTACTTGTGTTTTAGGTCAAAACAGAGACATCTCTTGTTTGTTCTGTTACTGTCTTTACAAAAATTAATTTTTCTATAGAGTTATTCACTGACATCCCAAGTGGTTCTTTTCACAAGGTCCTCCTCTTTCCTTGAGGGATTCTGTAGTTCAGTGAAGAGTGAATTCAGAAGGATCTGAGGTCTGAAGAAATAGATAGTTGTAAAACTGAAAAGAATAAAGTTTTGCAGATGTTTTTAGTTAACCTTAAACAATCACATTCAAATTACTTAATTTCCTAGCAGTGTCTAGGTCAGGTATCCAGAACTTTGGAGCAGACCAGCCGTCAGACCTCCTTATCAACCATAGAGGTCGTCCGGAAAGATGCGTTTCAGTATGAGGGTTACAGTTGGCAAATTATGAGTTACCATTGTCCTTCCTGCGGCCAAGCAGCATATATACATATCCAGATCGGTAGCTGTGTGCCATTTGGTGAAGGGTCTGAAGGATAAGTCCTATGAGGAGTGTCGGAGAGAATTGGCCTTGTATAGTTTGGAGCAGAGGAGGCTGATGGCAGACCTTATGGCTCTCTACAACTACCTGAAAGGAGGTTGTAGCAAGATGGGTGCCGGCTTCTTCTCTCAAGTAAATGACACCAGGACTAGAGGAAATGGCCCGAAGTAGCACTGGGGGAGGTTTAGATTAGATATTAGGAAGACTCTGTTTACTAAAAGAGTAGTCAGGTGCTGGAATGGGCTGCCCAGGAAGGTGGTGAAATCACCATCCCTGGAGGTATTCATAAAACACATAGATGAGTTACTTCAGGACATGGTCTAGTGAGGTGTTTTTAAGTTTGTTTGGTTTTGTTGGATTTTTGGGGTTGACAGTTGGATGCAGTGATCTTAAAGGTCTTTTTTCAACTGTGACAGTTCTGTCATTCTGTGATTTCTGCATGGATAGCTTTTGTTTCTAATTTGGACTTGGGTTGTTCAGTAGAAGAGTAGACAAAACCTGTAGGAGATAGCCTGCTGTAAGACCTGTCATCCTGTGCCTTCTTCCTTTGGTTGTGGATCTTAAGAATCCCTCTTGACCCAGCTTGTGTATTGCATGGGCTGGGTAAAAATCATAAAGCATTGCACCACCTTTTCTGGAGTGGGTACCATCCCCTTATCCTGGTCATGGGAAGACATTCCCTCCATGATCTCTTGGGGAACTGTTAAGTGTGCCTGTGAGGGAAAGGAGAAGGATGTCCAACACAGAACCTGTGTTATTCAGACTTGCCTTGTGAATAGCAGTGTGGGGTTGTTTGGTTTTTTTTGTTGTTTTTTTTTCTCTCAGTTCTAGGCTCTCCAAAGAGCCTTGGGACTCAGCTGGAGCACTGTGGCTCTGGAGGAAGGAAGGACATTTGCTGGCACTGGAGGGACTCCCACATGCCATGTTCTGTGTGTAGAAAGGCCAGGACTATGCTCTAGGCGTGGTGGAGCAGGATGCACCTCTAGTAGGCAAGGCAAGGAGCAAGAGGGCAGGGGTGGGGGAAGCATCCTGGAAAGGAAGAGCTTAAGCAGGTCGGGCTGTTGTTCAGTGCCTGGTGTGTCAGAGCAGGCCTAGCCTGTCGGTTATTACTGTGTTTGTAGAGGAGAAATGCAATGTTTTGATAGTAGATATGTTCCTCTGTTCGGTTTGGTATTGTTTCCTCTTTTTCTGGAGTAGTAATCCAGGGAGCCAAACACAAGAATAACACTTCAGTTGTGTATTGCAGCATTTTTGTGTCTATTGTATTTATTAAGAGTGTATCCTGGAGTTTCTTCACCAGAGCTGTTGTCTGTCTGCCCGCTTGTAAAAGAAGACTGCTAATATTAAGGAGGCACTTTATCACTGAGGCATTTTATCACTGAGTCTTCGTGGCCTGGTTTGAGCAGGGCTATGTAGGAAACTTGGTATCACTAGGATCGTGGAGGTTTGTTAAGAGAGAGGAGTTTTGCAAAAAGAATTTCCTACTTATTTTTGTGTAAAGAGTCAGTACGTGCTTTTTACTTTAAATGCTTAATTATCCTGTTAATAGAATTTACTTTTGTGAAGTTACTGTGTTTATCCTTCACTCTTCATTGATGAAAAGTTTGAGATTTTTTTGGAAGATGGTGTAACTCCTCTTTCCTCTCTAATTAAGAAAAGCTTTGAAATTTTATATCAGGTTTATTCAATGTCTGCCTTTTTGACTTGCAACTTTGAGAATGAATGGATAGTCTTTTCATTGACTAATGCACGGTCAGAATGAGCTCACATCCCTTTCACTGCACTCTGTGGGGGTATGTTTTGATCCTTCTGAGGTATGGATATTTTGGTTGTGAATGTGTTTTCTGTGAGAACTCTTAGTCACTAATAATTGTAGTGACACGCTAAAATATCTGTTGCTGGTTTTACTGGAAGGGACAAAGTGTATAAAACTGCAAGGCAATGATAGATTTCACTTAGAAGGTAAGCTTCTGAAATTGTTGTGCATGAAGAGCATTTAAATTAATCCTGTTGTCAGTGTTAAATTCTAATACTGAAGCAGGAGGAAAAAAAAAGTAAAAATGGTCTTGCCTAATCAGTTACCCTCATGCTTTGTAATGTCAAACCTAGAGTACATACCAAGTTTTGCTTTGGTGAACAAAAGAAAATTCCCTTTGGTGATGTTTTTATTCTCTCTGAATGCATCTACCACGGTTCTGCCCACATTATCCTTTTTTTTTTTAAATTTTTTTTAATATTTTTTTTTTCCCTGTTTCCTCTGAAGAGCCACACAGTATTTGTCTCTGAGGTGACAGTCCAGCGATGTTAGGGTAAGGATGCTATCTTGAAACAAGATGAACAGCTGCTGATAGAGCGGGTTCAGTTTGGGTTCCACAGCAAGGTCTTGTCACTCACTGGAAACCTCACCCCAAGTTCTGCTCCTGTCAGTGATCTGACCTCTGTGGATGCTGGCAAACTGGCAAAATAAAATTGAAAAAAAAAAAACCAAAACAAACAAAAACCCAAAAAACTTACAAATGGCTAGATTACTACTGGAAATATGTCCCTTGAGTAAGAATGAGACTCCTAGTGATACCTTGTAATTAAACATCTGTTATGAGGAGCTAATTTAAATTTGGGGTAGATGTATGAAGTGATAGCGTTAAAAACCTATGCAACACTGCTGAGGTGATCATACTGCTTGCATATTCATTTTGTAATATTTCCTTTACATTTTTTGTGACATCAAATTAAATTTTAGCTATGAAAAGTTAAAATTTTTTTCACGTAGTGCGAGAAGCTTTGAATTTGTTTACTCTGTACATCTAGAAAGGAGCAGCTATGTTTCATCAAGAGATGAAGGCATATGATGCTGTGAACTTAATTTTTATCTGAAGACAGGATTATAGATAAATGCAGAACACTTTTAAGCTTGCCTTTTTTTGTCTCCTGTGCTCCCAGAAGGCCTCCTTTTTCTGCTTTATGTGTCCTTAGAGTTTGTTTTGGATTTTTTTTTTTCCTTCTCTCTGTACTTTTACTGTTTTTCATCTGTTCTTTTCACTTGGTTTCTTTGGTTCCCCAGCAGTCTAAGATTGAAAAGTGAAGTTTTGGATTACCTCACTGTTGCTGAGACACTGGTGCTTAGTCTTGGTATTGTCATGTCATAAACTTGTCTCGTTTTCAGTTCATAAACTGCGAGTGATGTAGGTCACTTTTTATAAGAGCATTTGAAGTTTTGTTGCAAACGAACCTCTCCCTCAGTCAGTACATAAAAGCCTGCTCCAGTGACTGTTAAAATTGCAAACTCAAGGCAATCTGAATTTAAGAAATGCTGGAATAAAGAATTTTTTTTCCCCTGTCTTCAGTCAGATCCCATCTGCATATCACTATTTATATAGTTTTTTGATCAAATGGTGTTTTTCCCAGAGGACTCTGGCCTCATTTGTTAGACAGGATGCATTGGCTCACTGAGGGTTTTCTATTTTAATCCCATTGTTCAGATCATGCTATCCAAAATTGTAAGTAAATTCTGGATTAATGTTTTCTCCCCAGTTCCTAATTACAGTGTCATGGAAGGGTTTTGAAAAAGTTTTGGTTTTGTATTGCTTCACTGAGGTGATAGCTAAAAGAGAAACTGAAATATTGGAGCTATGAATGGTTAATGCTTCTGCATAGACTCTTGAAATATGTGAAATTTAAACATTTTAGCTAGACACATTGTTTTCTTTCTATAGTCTCTGCATCATTAATTAGAAGAGAGTAGAGGTATATCTTGACAGTGGCCCTTGGTCCGTTGGCTGTACACAAAAAGAATGAAGAAATGCAGAAATACTGGGTTCAGGGTTTGAAGGTCTGCACGCTGTAGTGGCTGGGCTGTGTCTTTGGAACTCTCCACTTTCCCATCAACATCTTACACATCTGTCTTTTTCTCTCTGCAGTCTCTTTTTCTGTTCCTGTTCTCAGCTCTAATTACTCTTCTGATTTCCCTGTGTCCTAGCTGTCCTCCACGTGGCACCCAACTGATTTTTAAGACCGTTAAAGTTACTTGTCTGTCCTAGGATGTAGTGTCCTTAGCTATCCTGTGGCTGGCTAGGCTTACGTCCCCACCATGGCACAGAGGTCTCATGCAAGAAGGTGAAGCCTGTTGTAGATCAACAGAGAGAAGTTGTAAAATTCTGTAGGCCCTCAGTGTAACCTGTGAGCACGGTGGTGTTGCAGAGCCTTACAGCTGAAGCAAACTTGAGCAGATCCTCCTTGCGGTGGTGCACAGTGCCTTCCTTCCTCAGACAAGAACACGCCCTGCTTGTCAACATTGCATGGCATTCAAATGCTAGAGCATCCAAACAAACTAGATTTTAAAATGTTTTCAGTTGGAGGGGGAATATTTTCCTGTTTAAAAACATTCAGAATGACTGAACTATTTTAGCTACTTTAAAGAAATATGATCAGTTCAGCCTGAAAGATGATTAAAGGAGGTATTTGGGTGTAAAAGACTTGTGCATTCTGTAATGTGGCCAAGTGAATGAATATGGGGTCTTAAAAGCCTTGTCTGAAATTATCCAACACAGTATTACTGCCTGTGCTGTCTGTAACAATGTAAGCTACTCTTGAAAGTAAAACCAAATTTGTATGTTTTCATAGTTTTTTCTTCTTCCAAAGAAGAGCATTTGAAGGCAATTTTAAACAGGGCCTAAATTAAAGTGCATTTCATGTGCATGCAATTTATTGTGCAGTTTTCTGAGTACGGAGTATAGAAGAGCTCTAGAAAATTTATGGAAAATTGTTAGTCTATTAGTGTTGGATAAACCTCCGATTACAAGATTGTTTTCAGAATTCCTAACTTTAAAACATGATACAGTTTTCAAAGTGAGTTATCTGCCCAAGATTTCTTTTGAAAATGGCACTGGAGTTAAATGCTTAGAAAAAGTACTTATACTCTCTTGATTTTGTTTGTTTACTTCCTTATGAGAGACATCAGTTGAGGAGAGAAGCTATATCCATAGGAAGATTAACATTTATGAAAATGAGTTGGAAGGCAGGAGTGAGGTGTAATGTCATAGTTAAAGAATGACCACCATTGCTACATGAAAAAAAAATGAATTTTGTATTGTAAATTAGGATTCTTTAAGGATATAGGAGGATTATGTAATGAGAAAAAGGGTGAAGCAATTAAGAGAAACTTTTTGTTGCAGGAGGAGTGAATGCTCGTAGGTGAGGTGAAGGTTTTAGTTTTATTTGGTGTGTTCATTTGTGTTTAAAACTATTGTGAAAATAGTGAAGATATCCATTCAGGTAATACAGGACTCTTTCTCCTCTTTCTGTTTTACTAGTGAGGCAGTTGATACCGGGATGCAGCTATAAATCTTTGGGTGTCTGTTTAACATCCAAATTTATCCCACATACCTTTCTCCACTTAATTTTAATGCTTGAGGTGAAATTTCTCTCTTCTGATCAGCCTGGCTAAAATGTAGGCACTTAAGCCTCTGGAAGTCCAGGGAGGAACTCGTTACGTCTCCTTGAAAACACAGGCCTATAGCAGAAATGAGCATTTGCTCTCTGAGTAAGTGTAACCGAACCGAGTATGTGTGCTACTGTGCTGTGTATAAAAGATCCAACAGTCAGTGTAAGCCTTGCTGTGCTCTTTTCCTGCTCCTTTTCAGACTATACTTGTGGCAATAGACATGTAGCAAATTTACGTATTATGCAAATGGGCTGCAGATCAAGAACAAACAACAATTTTTACTAGGATGGACTAATAATTCGTAGCCATGATATTGTGAGTTGCTGGAGTAAAGCTTCCCCCTTTATGCTTCAGTTTTGAGGTAGAGATATATTTTTCTTTTTATACAGGTTTTGTTTTCTGCCTGTAACTCAGGGTTTGGGTAAAAATCTTCCTATATAAGTAGGTAGCAGTGATGCCAGACTTGTACTAAAGCGTTAAGAACCTAAATAAGTCTTGTATCACTATAACAATTAAAGTATAATGTACTAGCAGTTGTGAAACCTTTGAATAATATTTTTTTTTTAAAAAAGGGCGGCATGCAACAATGTATAGTCAGTATCCCTGACAGAATCCCTGTGGGGTGAAGCATCCCTGTGTGCCTGTGTGAGTAGTGTTTATTGAGATCACAAATGAGAATGTGGTTAGCATATTTTTCTGTAAGGCATCAGGTCTGGACTCCTACTTTTTTCTCCCCTCCCTTCCCCCCCTCTGTCAGGCCTGTGCTGTGGTGCTCGTACTTCTCGGTGAAGGGCCTGTATTGAATTATGGTTTGTTTACTGGCTCTTCATTGGTTTCTTGCTGCCTGCTCCTCAGGCGCAGTGCCTCTGGGATTTTTCCTCTTAAACCTTCTTTGTCTGGGAAAACAGAGCCTACAGTTTATAATATTTATTTCGATTCTTTTGACTGAAAAGGGATAGGTTTTAACGTATAGTTTTATAATACTGTGTAGCGTTAGTGCACTTTTGTTAATCTTGCCGACTCTCAGTCTGTTCTTCCTCCTTCCGATGCATATAAAAATCATTGCCAGTTTTGACTAAAACTATGTTTAAGTGAGTTTTGAGCTTATTTGTAGAGAATCGGAGCAGTAGAAATTGGTTTAGAGGTAGAATACGCAGAATAAAAAGTTTGCGACCTGTATAGGTTTTGCTCAGTAAATGACCCTGTCCTCTGGTCTTGTACTTAGTTCTCTTTAGATCTATTGTGAAAAACCCTGTACTGGGCCACCATGCTAGCAGTATGAAGTTAGCCCAAAGTGCACTGACCTTGCTATAAAAACTTACTTAAAATATGATGTAGATGTCTTGTCATCAGTTTCTGTGTCCTAACAAAGTTCTGAATCAGGCTGCATTGCCTTTCAGGTGTTGTTTTTTTAAAATATTTTTTTAATTGAAGTTTTGTTTGTCTATGTCGAGTATGTAATATACTCAAGAATCACTGGGGTTTAATAGTGTTAAAATTAATCTTTATGATGTGTTTCTTTACATCGGCTATTAGAGTTTACAACTGTAGAAATGTGCTTGATACTGATGGGCTTACTATAAGCATTTACTGTGAAAACCTTTTTTTTAAAAAAAAAAAAAAGAATTCTGGATCAGTAAGAAATGTAATGGTAAAAAATCTAATTTTCTGGAAAGAGGTAGATGTGGAAATAGTTAAGGGAGCCTCCGTTAGGGCAGCTCCCTTATATATCATGTAACTGACACATGTTAATCATGATGCACTTCAAAGGAGTAAACTACTGTGACAATTTATTTCATTTGGGCTTTTATCTTGGAATGTTTGATCATAATTTTGGAAGGCTTTTACTCTGAAAGAGGAGCATGAGTGGGTTACTTGTATTTAATTGAAAACTTCTTAAAGGATTTTTTTACATTGGGGCCATACTAAATGACATTAAATAGTAACTATGCCAATTAGAAAATATGATGATCTTTTATACTTTAGTTAAAACTTTTAACTTACATTTCAGGTGGTTTTGAAGATTCTTGAAGGGCCATTTCTTTTGTGTTATGTATGAGCCTTGGTGGATTTAATTTCAGTGTTAAAACCTTATAGTTTCTCAAGATTGCCGGTAATAGATTTAATAGTGAAGATGATTTTTTTTTCTTCGATGTGTTACAGAGAAGCCTTGAGATTTCTGGAGTTCTTCTATTTCTATAGTACTGTAGTGAAAAGTATATGTTTACTCTTGATTTACAATGTGAGTTACAATCTCCAAATTAATAGAGTATCAAGAATATATTACAAAGTTGGGCAGTCTTTTTTTTGCATATAGATTTGTTTTGAGCCATACTGCCTGGGATTGTGGCTTTGCTACGTTTTGCATTCCTGCAGAATTTAGTAAACAGTTGTCAATTGAACTTCTTCCTTATAGAATCTTGTTATCGGAAAAGTGAAATTTGGGATTGTATATTGAAAGATGCCTCAAATCCACAGTGTCGTTTTTGTTGTACCAAGTTAATAGTTCAAGTTGTTATCCTTCTGAGAAGGATAAAAGGCAGAGTGCCTACGGTATCACTAGCTATTGCAGAGGCCTCTAATCCTGACCTCAAGATCAGAATGGTGAGCAAAGGAGATACTGAAATTAAAAGCATGATACCCTCTTAAAAGTATCTTTGGCCTGTGTCCAGATAGGACACTGACTG
This sequence comes from Baryphthengus martii, assembly GCA_013396935.1. Taxonomy (NCBI): domain Eukaryota; kingdom Metazoa; phylum Chordata; class Aves; order Coraciiformes; family Momotidae; genus Baryphthengus; species Baryphthengus martii. The sequence continues at coordinate 313,576 of VWZK01004109.1, read as the reverse complement.
TACTGTCTTCTATTTATTTGGATTATTTGGATGCTTAAAACTACCTGATGGACTTCCTAAGTAATTTCTCTGTCTAGCTTTCCTCGGTTAGCTCAAAGGACCTTCCCATAGAGTTGTTATGGAAAGGAAGTGTCCAGATCCAGGGATTCCTCTGCTATGGCTGAGTTAGGAGGGGCGCAGCTGATTCTGGATCTCCTGTCTTGGAGATCAGTGTCGTGGAAGGTACTAGTATTTGATGAACAGATACCGTACAGGACTGTAGAAGAGTGTCCCCTGAAACACTGTGTAAGGGTTTATAGAGCAAGAGTCATCAAACTGTTCTTCATTTCTATGATTTCTCTGATTCCTTGCAGCTGTTCTTGGCAGCTTGCTATTCCGAGGGCATAGAGGAATAAACTTTGTCTCTTAGAATTATTTCTCTGCCTTTCTTAAAAATGCCACTATTACCATTCATAGCCTGCAAAAGGCATTTTGTATGGGAAATGAAAAGCATTAAATGGAGAGATTCTAGAAAAAGTGCAGATATGTAAAAAAAAACCAAACAACCCAGCAAAGACCTTGGATAATGTGGGCTGCTCAGGGCAGTGTAATGTTTTTGTTTCTTTTAAGGGAGACAAAAACTGTTTATGCAAGGTGCTGGTTTCCTCTCGGAAGAGATTAGGGAAGAACGATCTATACCTACTGTTTTACTTCTGTGGTGTCGGCCTTCTGAGTGAAATGTCAACTGCAGAGCAATGGCTTTGATACAACTCCACCTGAGCAGACACTGCCACAAAGGGCTTTGCTGCTCTTCCCCCCCGCCCCTTCATTTGTAAAAGTTTCCTGACAAACAACGGCCTGCCGGCACAAGTACCTGTATGACAGTGAAATGAGCAAATAAACATCAACCCAGGAGATCTTGCCAGTTTGTAAACTGGCTATGAAGTTGCTGTGAGAATCTGTGCAAAAGTTGGTTGGCGGAGCCTGCTCTGATAGATCTGGAAAGTCATTTTCACCATTCATTGCTAGACAAGCTTGCAAGCGCTGCCTTAGGCTTTAACAGTTATCTCTGATTTCCAGCAAGGCAGCTGAATTAAAGAGAACTGCTACATCAGGGAAAGACAGGAACAAGTTTCTAAAGAGATATTGCAGGTAGTTTGCTGGGCTCTTCTCCAGCTTAAACGTCATCTAGGAAGCTATTGCTGTTCTTGCTCCTTCTCAGAAAATTAGATTTTGAAGGTCACAGATGGAATATTTCATAGATGGAGCAAGATCCTGGCTTGCCAACTAATTTAAACATGTCATTGAAGTAAGATATTTTGCATCTGTTCATGATGTGACTAATGTGATACTTCACGGAGTATCCATTTGAAATTGCCCGGGTCGAGGTGAAGTCCAAGATCCTTTTCGGTACAGGAAGCCTTTTTTGTAACTGTCTATAGCAAAGTATACTTTGTTTGCGCAATGCTTCCAGAGTAATTTATGCATTTTTGTTCTGCTTTGATGCCTACTTAAACGTGAATATCATGCCAGAAATCAAGTGGGTAGAAAGGTCCTGGTGTTTTTCGTATCAGTATTACCTTTTTACAGGAGTCATTTGGTAAGCTGCTAACCCAAAATAGAAAAAAGGTCTGTTGGGATAAAACTGCAAAGTGAGTTATGACAAAATAAACTTCATGGCAGAGAAGCTTCAAATCTATCGTCTTGCACTTCTCTTTTTGTTCTTTTGTTTGTATGCCTGTCTTATCCAAAGGTAGCTTTCTGATATTTTCCGAACAGACAAATTACTTCTCAGCTTAAGTGTATCTGTTTTCAGGAGCCGGACCTTCCACCTCTCTAGCAGCAAGACCTAAGTCTGTCCCTTAGCTGCTGCAGGCTGAGTATCCATTATAATAGGCTTACCAAATTTATTTCTCTACAAATAACATTTTTTTATAGTAAATTCTGTTTGTCTGACTTCCAAACTTTAGATAAGAGAAACAGAAGGTGCATTCCTTACATTCTATGCATAGGGAAGGAATGAAGGAGGGTACCTGTGCTTTTCAGTGAAAGTATAAACCTGTTTTTTTTTTTTTTTCTCTTCTGTGTAGCAAAACGTGCTAATTCCTGTAACTTTCGGTTTGTTTCCACTCTGTTTCTTAAGGTCTGCCCAGTGCTAACAAATACACAGTGCAGAATTTTAGCTTTAGAGACTCATTCTACTTCGCTATGTGTATTATCAATAGCTTGTTTTATATTAATCATCATTGTCAATCTGTGATAATACTGTCAGCCCCGTTTCCCCCTGTCTGTTGCTTGTGGAGTTTAAGTGGTACTGTCTGAGACCTCTGGAGTCTTCCCTTGTCTCAGGTGCTCTTTATGCTCAGCAGAAATAAATGAAAATGGGCATGTCACGTTCAACTCAAGGGGAACTCTAAAATTTAGAGGCCTAATATTTAGCCATCTTTTTTATGTAAACAAACTGCTCTGTTATGGTTTTTTCACATCACTTACTGTGACAATGTATCGAACGTTCCAAAGATTTCATTTGCATATCGATACTGTAACTTAGGACCTATTGGGAAGTCCAGACATGTAGGAGAGCAGAGGTTACACCAGCATTCTTTTGTGATTGAGTTGTCATAGAAGGTTTTCAAATACCTTTTTTTTTTGTTGTTGTTATTGTATTGTTAGAGGAACTATTTTGAAGAGATGAAAGGCCACCAAATATGTAGCAAGAAAAATCTGAATATGAGACGGCCTGGGGATGATGCTATTGAGAAATAAAAATATTATATATTTTACATTTAAATAGATGTAAATATCATTATCTTTAGCATTAACTTTGGAATTTTTTGAATATTTTATTATGCATACATATCTTTTAATCTTAATTACATATACTCATTCAAGCTCATCTCAGGGTGCTCATTCCTTCCAGCTTAATTAATTTCAAATACTGTAGGAGAAGGGTTTAGCATACATAGTAACATTCGTAATATTGAAATTTGATTTAAAGCCTTAACTGTTCTAATATACTTTCTCTTAAGAGAATGGTTCTTAATATATTGTAAAATAATCAAAGCAGTGCTCTGTATAGCTCTGCTTATAAGAGTGCCTGTGTAATGACACATTTTTAATTACAAGATCCTTGTTCTTTCAGTTATATCTGTGCTTACTTTGGGAAGTGAGTTGTTTTTCTTTAGTTGTCATCTAAATATTAGTTAAGAACTGATAAGTGGAATTCTGTTTTGGTCATCAACGGATTAAGAGTGTGAAGTGTCATAGTTGGTATTGAAGCAATAGTTTGACCTTAGTTCTTACATTGTCATCTGTAACACATCAGCAGAAGAGTTTGCCATTTAGCTCTTGCAATTTAAAGAACAAAAGGCTGAATATTATTCTGAGTTGAGAACTGAACATGTTTGTCAGAGAGGAGGTGAATAAGCTTCATGTTGGTCGTAGGTACTTTTGAATTTACTATTCAGGAATAAAGAAGAGTTTTCTAATTAAAGGCAAAATAACTTGGACACTGATATCTGGAAGAGATGTGCAGATGGGTTAATTGACAGTGCTACCTTCCTCCTGCCTATAAGGGGAATGTAAAATCTGGATGAGCTTTGGGAGTGACTGTAGCCATACTTTCACATGTTAGATGCCATTAGTTGTTTGTTTTTTGTTTTTTTTAAATTTTGCTTGATAACATATAGGTACTCCATGAAGACCACAATATTTTAAGTTTTTATTTGTTGCCCAGTGTTGAAGCATAACCAGTAAAGTACAATTTTTTAGTGTACCCGGCCAAAGCCAGTTATGCAGGTAAATGTTTAGTTATGAAAGACTATGCCGTAATATTTTATGTGAAAACCAGCTTTGCTTGAAATTCCTATGTGAAGGATATGTTATTACCACAGCTGTAGATCATAGTGCATGGTTCTTTTCTTACATTTTTCTCCTTGAATTTTTTTTACTTGCTATCTGTTGAGAATAACAGGAGGGCAAAATGAAGGGAAAGGAAAAAGGCTCCTCTTCAACCCTCTCTCCAACCTTAAAAAAAAACCAACCAACCGAAAAAACCAAACAACATGGGGAGGGTCAAACTTAGTTTTTAGATCTTAAATTAGAATAGGCAAGGTCTGTTGGTATTGGTAGGATTCCCTGTGTGTAAAAGCACCTGCATTCCTGGAGAAGCTGGCCCTGATCCCACACTAAACAGCTTAAGACATGAGTTCTGATTTGACTTCAGTGAAGCTAATTGTGTGTATAGTTATTTTCACTTGAGAAGTAGGTTGTGTGAGAAGAGTGACTGAAGGGCGCTGCTGATTGTTTTAAGCTGACATTTTCTAATAATACATTTTGAATACTTTATTATAAGGCTTTTTTATTCATATACTTTTTTTTTCCCCCCTTGCATCTCAATTGCTGATCTACAGTTTGTTGCTGAAACTCTTTTGCATGTCAGCAAAGGTATCTTGCTAGTCTGTTCTCCTCCTCCTGTCCCCTCTGCTGCCTTCTGGCTCTTCAGGGGTTGAGTTGTTTCTGCTGCTGCTGCTGAGGGCTGATGCGGTTGGTCTGGGTGCGCGGGAGCGCATGAGCAGTGCGCAGCATCGATGGACAAACCGGGCAGTGCCAGTAAGACTGAAACCAGTGATCTGCAAACCAAATAAGCAAAAGTACTAACAATATTTTGATTAACTTTTGCTGGTGATCAGGCACTTGTTTGCCAGCAGAGCTGACAAGTGCAGAAGCCACTGTTTCATGGCTTTAACAAAGTCCACAGTAGGTATTTACTGGAGTCACATATTCTTGTCTCTCTAAGGACTATGCGTATGTTAAGGGTGAAGGCGTGTCTCCTTATCTATGTAATAGTAAGTCCTACTTAGAAGATATGTAGCTCTTTATCATGAATTGCACTGCTATTTTGATCTGTTATTGTTGCTGCATTGCTGTAAAATTGCTGTGCTAGCAACCTAAAATAAAGGCATTTTGGAATTACCTAATATCCACTTAAATGACAGTAGATAAATGCTTGAAACGTTCATGAGATACTGCACTTCAGTGCTGGGTTAAATGCAAAGATCAGAGAGAAAGGGTACACCTATGTCTGGGCTGTATGGTTTGTTGTTTTTTTTTTTTGGGTAAATTAAACAAAATAGCTCTGCATCAGTGCTTGACTCTGCTAGACTAGCACAAGCGCGTGTTTGTAACTCCACATAAACACAGGATGCTTGAACAATTAAGGAGAGAAAAACTTGGAGAAATCATAATCCGTTAGGTGAAAAAGAAAGAAATCCAGTTTCAGTGTAAAATTTAGTTTAGCTGCAGTGATGTATGCTGACCAACTCAAAGAAGAAAGCAGGAAAAGTGCAGGTGTGCTCAGCTGAGTGGTGTCAAGTGGTGGTGTACTCCCAGTGTGCAGCAGAGTTGTTGCTGTCAGGACTATCTTTAGTTCCGTTTCCACAGACACCGTGCCAAGTGCTGCTTGTGTGGTAAAGCTGGGGCTTGGATCTTGCGTCCAACAGCTTGGGAAATATTTAGTGAACTTGTTAATGTCTTTATCCAAACTTCTTATTGAATGGAATACTCCTTTTAACTACACTAATTTTTTTTATTTTTTTTTTTTAAAGTTACTTTGGCAGGTTTCTGACAAATGTGAGCGTTGTTTTACTTTTTAGGCATGAGCCACGTGTGTTTGCGCAGAGATCCTTATATGCCCACAACTGCTTGAACCAGAGACCTCCTTTATAGCTGGTGTTTAGCTGGAGTATTCTTGGTGCGCTCTCTTAGTTGCTGACAACATTTTGTTATTTTTGTTTTCTTCCCTGAGTTGGGCAGTTTTTCACTTGGAATTTCTGGCCTTTAAATCTACTCACCCTGCTTGTCTTTGGTATTTGTGGTAGTGGCTTGCTGGTCTCCTCAAGCTGCGTGTGGTTTAGGGCCCAAAGATGGTGGCTAGGTGCAAAAGCTTCTGTTTACCTTTTTCTTGAAACAGCAGATGAGATGGATGCCTCTTCACTTGTCTGGGCATGTGCTCCAGGCTGTGGATTTGTGCTGTACACTAATGGATTTCTGTCATCCACACATCATCTGGGAGTAAATAACTTATCTTTACAGGACAGGTCTTCTACTGTCTTTGTCCTTGAGAGAGAGCTCCGCTCCCAGGTGCTAGTGGGATGCTGGCTTTAACTGCAGACACTTGTAATATACTGTGTAGCAGGAACACAAAAGGAGGGAAGGGGAAGCATCCCGCAATCTCACGAATGTTCCACAGTAGCAAGGCTGTTCTTACCTGCTGCTGTGTCCAAAGCACAGCTGCACTTTGCTGCAGACTTCTGCTTCCTCAGCTGTTGGAAAGGTAGGTTTGAAGTTCCAGGCTTCTAGGAGGATATTTTTGATATCACTTTTATGTCTGACTGTCTTGACATAATCAGAGAAGTTTTAATAGGCAGAGTTCAGGGATAGATGTTCTAGGAAAGCCCATGATGTGCAGTAATCCAAGCATTTTGGCAAAATGCAGGAATATCTATTGCTGAGGATCTGCTTTTTAATAAACCTGTGCTTTTTGGCCTGAAAACAGATAATCTTTCATTTTATCAGTTTCTAGCTCACAGTGACATCCACTGAGAATATTTTTTCCTTTTTGGTTTGTGTTTTTTTTTTCCCCAAGCACAGTAACTATTTACACCGCTTGAAGACCTCAGCTTCATATTTTCCTTACTTACTGTTGAGACTTGCAGAAAAATACTGCCAGAGCTTGAAGGCTTCACAAGTGTTAACCTGCAGTACCTATGGCCTATCTATATTCCCTGTGTTGATATTGCTTTAGATGTCCCCGCAGGTTTGTATTGCCTACTTTGTCCCGCCTGTCTACAACTTCCTTTCTTTAAATTAAAAAAAAACAAACAAGTTCTTCTGTTCTTGATACCCTAGCCACAAGTCCTACCAGTCATGCTACTATTGTCCTACATTCACTATCTTTCCCTTTCTGGAGACATAGTGTGGACTTTCACTGTATACTAGAGAAAGCTTCTTTGTGCTTCACAGGGGAAGGATTTTACAGCCTGTTTTTCTAATATGAAAAAGGAAGAGAAAAATTGAATCACTTTAGACTTAAACATTCATCTTCTTCCCTCGATTTTCCTAAGGGCTTCATGACTGGCTGTTCTCCTGGCCAGTCGGCAAAGAAATTGGTGTATCTCTTGATTTCAAGATACTGGAATGAAAATACGGAAGTGAGCATCACAGAGGAAGTGTGTTTTTTGTTTTGTTTTGTTTTTTTTTGTTTGTTTGGTTTTTTTTGGTGATGCAAATCTACTAACAGTAAATGATCTGGTTGATTGGCTTCTTTGTAGCACTAAGGTATGATGACATCGTCTTTCTTTTCATAATAATGATGTGGGATCTTTCAATGAAGAGACTTAATAAACTATTCTTGACTTGAAACATCTGTCTCTATTTTTTTTCCTCAATAGAATCTTGCATTGAGAAAATTTTGTAATTTAGTAACATTGTAAACACCTATATTGCCCCAAACCAGATAGTTTATTTTGGTGTTTTGTTTTCTTTTTTTTTTTTTTCCAATTCCTTTTTGACCATATACCCATTTGGAGTTCCTTTTATCTGCATTTTTCTTCTCGTTTTGAGTTAATTCAGCACTGGAAATGGTTCACTACTTGTGTAGTGCTGACGCTTTAGCCACATTTCACTCTTCCTTATGTACCATGTTAAGATTATTTTCTTTCTAGTATGTTATTCAGAGAGACTGCTTGTGTTCATTCTTAACATGGGTTGTTGTAGGGAGCCCATGTTATGCCTGTGCAACGTGGATGGAGTCAGTGTGTTTAGAATGCTGCAAATTTGTGCATTTTTGTGGTGACATTTACTTGCCTTTTTTATCTGTTTAGCATCTGAATTCTAACTAAATGAATGTTTCATCATTTTTAGTCATCTTTATTAAAAGTAAGTAGTCTTCCCATGGAAGAATCACTCCTCAGATGATGTCTTCAGTGTATATACCCATCTCAGATACTGAGGAAGACAGCAGTTTGTGCACAGATAAGAGGTGGGGTGGAGCAATCCCAAGCACAAATACAGGCTGGGTGATGAGTGGATTGAGAGCAGCCCTGCAGAGAAGGACTTGGGGGTGCTGGTTGGTGAAGTGCTGAACGTGAGCTGGCAATGTGTGCTGGCTGCCCAAAGAGCCAACTGTATCCTGGGCTGTATCAAAAGATGTGTGGCCAGCAGGTGAAGGGAGGTGATTCTACCCTTCTACTCTGCTCTGGTGAGACCCAACATGGAGTACTGTGTCCAGCTCTGGAGCCCCCAATACAAGGAAGCCATGGACCTGTTGGAGAGGGTCCAGAGCAGGACAACAAAGATGATTGGATCCCCTCTCCTGTGAGGACAGGCTGAGGGAATTGGGCTTGTTCAGCGTGAAGAACAGATGGCTCCAGGGAAATCTTACAGCAGTCTTCCAGTACTTAAAGGAGGCCTACAGGAAAGCTGGAGAGGGACTTTTTATAAGGGCATGTGGTGATAGGACAAGGGGCAATGGTTTTAAACTAGAGCAGGGTAGATTTAATTAGACATTTCGAAGAAGTTCTTTACTATGAAGGTCGTGAGACACTGGAACAGGTCGCCCAGAGAAGTTGTGGAAGCCTCATCCCTGGAAGTGTTTAAGACCAGGCTGGATGAAGCTCTGAGCAGCCTGGTCTAGTGGGAGGTGTCCCTGCCCATGGCAGGGGGATTGGAACTAGATGATCTTTAAAGTCCCTTCCAACTCAAGCCATTCTATGATTCTATGTGGATTTTAAAGTTATATTGTCAGAGGTGCAATATGAGGAGGAATTAGAAGTGAAAGATGGAAAGGAGTTGTCAAATCATACAGGCTAATGAAGAAATCTGAAAGGAGCAAGCTGAAAAATGTTATTGAATATTGTTATTGTTAGCCAGAAACTGAGCATCTGCCTAGGTTTTATGACTTTGAATACTCTTCCATTACTCTTCTGCGAACTTTTTGGAGTGGATGGGATAAAAGCAAGAAGCTTACATTATAGGAGTCATATATTATCAAATTTAAAAAAAAAAAACAGAACAACAAAAAAACCCAAAACCTGTTAAGTGCTTACGCTCTTGTAAAGCATTTGAAACCTGTAGTGTGCAGGGATATCCATGTACACATCTATTTGTGTATGTATCTTTATGTATGGATTGGTATACCGCTGCCCCCCTAACTTTGGTGGAATGAAAATCTTTGTTCTGCTAGGATTGTTTGGTCATCTGCGTGATGCAAGTGAACAAGAATGTGGATGTAAGGTGCCAAGTAGTGAAGATTATAGGGTTTTTTGTAAAGTAAACTGTACAGAAGAGTATGCAGAAATGTGACTACTTTAGCCTGATTTTACCATTGATATGTTAAAGCTACTAATTAAAAATTTGTTGCATTATTTTTCTTTGTAATAGTCAGATGGTGACTTTTTCTGAATGGAAACTGTTACTGTATTATGGACTTCTGTGTGGAAACGAAGGTCATCTTTTTGGTTTTAGTTCTTGAGGAGGTTAAAGGGGAAACTGCTACCAGAGCAAGCATTGAGTATTTCTTTTTCCCTGCTTCCCTTTATCTGCCCAGTAAGGAGTTTTAGAAACTTTGTTCAGTATTTCTGTGTGTATGTGTGTGCAGTTACCAAGTGTGACACAGGTCATGTAGGTGAACTTGTCCACAAAGTAGTGGTGGTTCTGCTTTGATAGTTGTCTCGCAATCAAGTTAATAGTAGCAGTGTCTATGCTGAAAGATAATTCAAGATTATGAGTCCTTTGTGTTTAATGTTGGTTTTCTGTTAAGTACCTTTTCTGCAGTTGTTTTGTGCTCCTGCCAAAGTTCTGTATATTTGAGCAGTTTATAAATAATGTTTGATTGCTTTAAGTAAGATCATTGGTGTCTCTTCTACTTGAGGCTCTAAGTGCTGCTAAGTTCCTAATGGCAATTTAGAGCCACCTTTGAAGAGTGCAAGATGCTGTTGAAATAGAGTGTGTGAGAGCCTGAGTAAATGAACTGCAGATAAATACAGTAAGTGGTAAACTTTGTTTTAGATTATTCTGCGTGGTTAATTAGGTTAATTAGATGATGGTTGCATTTCTGCGTGACGGATATAACTGTGATAGTGTCTTTAGTGTGAGCCATTAGAATTCTGGCATGATAAATTTAGGATTATTGGGTTTGTTCCTCAGTAGGATCAGAGCAAATGTGAAATACACTCTGCTAGATGCAGTGAGTAGGTCTGCCTTGCTTATAGTTAATTACTAACAGGTTTGATGTCTGGTTCACCCACCTCTTCAAGCTCCTTTTATAGCCAATGGATAGAGTTCACTGTGGGGAGTGATTCCTCTCCTGATACTACTTTTGACTGACTATAAAACAAGCCCCAGTGTTGCTTTTGAAAGCAGGATTCTTCATGCAGCTGTCAGTTTCTGATCTCTTCCATTACCGACAAAGACCTTGTGCTGCAAATTTCCTTGGCTTGGTGGAGCATGCAAAAGGGCCTCATTACCTAGGGAAACCTTTTTATTTATGCATTACTAAAGACGGGAGGAGAGAACTATTTCTCTGTTAAAAAAGAATAAAAATTTCTCTCAATAATTTGTTCCTGAAAATGACTTGAAGTGGTTGGGATTAGGATCACTGATCAGCTGAAGGTTTTGCAAGTATGTAAAGTTAAAGCAATATAAGAATATTTGAATTTGAAGGAAGATGCTGAAATGAATTTTCAACTATAGCAACGGGAAATCAAGAGTTGAAAATAATAAATCTAAGTGCTGCTCAAGACTAATGAGTATAAGACTAATGAGTATGAGACTACAGAGAAAATGTATTTCAAAGCAGTTCTTCTACAGGGAAAAATGTGGGCAACCTTCTCCAGCATTCAAAATGTTAATATTAAATTAATGTATCACAATTAGAAGCAGACTTTATTATCTGACCTTAGCATAGAGGAAATGTTATGCAAAATGATGTGCATATTTTAATGTGTTTTAGGATGAACACTGTTTTGACACTTTTCTGGGATTCGTAAGTTAAATAATGAAATCTTTCCACTGGTGACATACTTTCTTTTGTCCTTGCTGTATATCACCTAAGGTCTTAACATCACAGGTGTCTTTGTTTTAAATTTGCATTATTACGTGTTAGAATTTTGCATGCTTGAAGTAGTATTTTCCACCCTTAACATAGGTTTTGTTTTCTGGTTGTTTGAGGTTTTTTGTTTTCTTTTTATGTTTGTTTATTTGGTTTGATTTGGTTTTGTTTTTTTTAAGTTAGGCTTGGTTTGTGTGGAAGCAGTTGTCCAAGCTATGATGTCTAAAATTTGAAGTGGAACTGAGTCAGTATGAATACGGCATAGTATTCCTGAAAATCCAAAGACAGGGGGTAAAAGCAAAAAAAAAAAAAAAAAAAAGAAAGCTGGTGTTTGATAAAATGTGTGAATTTTCTGTCAAATTTATTAATACCCATTTTTTCTTTTTTGTTCTTTTTTTTAAAAAAAACAACAACCCAAAACCCCAACAAAAAAAACCTCTGAATTGTTACCTGTTTTTCTGTGACCTTTACTCTGTGTCCAACTTTCTTTCAAAATAAGATAGCTCTTAGAGTGTGTTATCTTTGTGCTTTTTCAGTTGGGTTTTTTGGTTTGTTTGGGTTTTTTGTGAAACTTAAGTACCTAGCAGTGTTTGGATTTTTTTTTTTTCTCTGTTGAGTGGAGGGTCAGTAACTTGGTTGAGGTTTTGGAAAACTTAAACCAATGCTATAGGTTTGAGGTTTAACATGAATATTACTCCTGAAGCTCGAGCTGGAAGAGGTTTAGCACAAAACAAACTGCTAAAGCAATCCAGTACTCTCCTGTGGTGGAGCAGAAGATCCAAGTAGATACTGTGTATTTTAAGAAGAGCTTTTGGCACGTGCTGGTGTGGTCTATATAATTAAGATAAGGAGGTCTATCGTAGACTGAAGTTACTGCAAGTTGTCTGGAAACCTGTAGCTTGAGTACTTCATTAGGAAACTAGGTGCATTTTCTTCAGCCTAATACTTATCAATATTTTCCTCAATTATTGTATGATCGAATAGGAAGCAAATACCCATTTTACATAAAAAGACAAACGCAGAAGTGACGAACAATATGAATGTATAATGAGTGGTACCAGTTAATTATCAGGGAAGGATGTAGTGCTTGTGATGAGTAATAAGGCATTCAAACTAGCAGTACATTGTTGAGGGAGAGAGGGAAGCAAACCCTGTTCCAGCATGTATATGTAGGAGCATGTTACTGTGTTCAAAGATGTTAGGACCTCACGTGGAGTACTGTGCTTGGAGAAGTATGTTAAGTATTAAAGGACTAAAAGGAACATGGGTCTAGCAAAGATAGACCAGAAGAGCAGAGAGGAAGAACTGGAGCTGCTTTCTGCTGGGAATGAGTACAATACTGTGCCTCATGAGCACGAAAGGAGAGGGAGAGGAGAAGCTGTTATTTGTTCTCTAGGAAGGGATAAGATCATCATGATGATTGTGTAAAAGGGTTTCTAGGAGGTTGGAGGGAGTTTTGGTGCGTGCGATCTGATGCTGGGATAGGTTCCTCAGAGAGGTTGTGTAAGGTCTGTCATGGGTCTGACAGCCAGCAATGGTGTTACCAAGTAGGCAATGGTTTCTGCCTTCTGCAGAAGTGAAAGTTCAGCAGGAGCTAGGGACTGCCATCCAGGAATGGAAGGGGCTGCAAGCCTCTCTTGAGTGTGAGATACATCTCTGCCAACAATTTCCCATTTCCTGCAAACTTCTTAATCGACAAATTAACATCTGATTTGGAAAAGAAGAATGCAGCTTAATGCACAGCTTTTGCACCGAAGAATTCTTATTTCTCACAAAACAGGGCGAACAAAAGCTCTATAATGGAGTGGAATTACAGTGATTTTAATAAGTATGGAATTTGTGTGTATATATGAAATAGGCTAATATTTGTATTAGCCTGTTGTCTTCTAAATATAACAATATACACGTAACAAAATTTTGAAGATTGGCATTTTCTTGTTTGAAATGTGTTTTCTTTCAATTTGTTTTGGCTGTAGCTCTTTCAAGTCATATTTTGATCCTCAGCTAAGATCTTAATCCCTGTCCCAGGGATGATAAGGCTGGAGCGTTGTGGAATTTCATCAGTGCTGTTTGAATTGGCCTGGTAAAGATTGCAGCATAATGGCAGGACATTTTTCTTCTGCTGGAACTGAACACAAGGTTGCTTTGGTGTAGTTGATGCGGTAAAGAGGTGAGAGAGGAGCTGAAACCCAGCTACTTCTGTGGCGCTGCCTACAGAGGCTTTGCAACCCAAGTCCCTTCCCTCCTTGGAAGGGAAAGAGAAGGTCTAGTTTTGTGCTGAAATTGTGATTATACCCTAAAAGCAGTTGCTTATGCTGTGATTAACTTTGTAATATCTATTCAGGAAAAGAATATAAACTTTTCTCTCCAATTGGCTCTTAAGAGTTTATTATATTTGTATATCAGATATGATGTGTGCTCCCACCAATAGGTTTACAGGAATGGATGAAAGAGATGGTTGACGTGTAGCAAGTCTGAAGTTAATGAAATAAAATGCAGTCTGAATGATTACAGTGTTAGAAGAAATGCTATTGTCAAGTGTACTGATGCTAGAACTGAAATACTAAAATTTTAAGACAGTAAAAAAGCAGCATTACTGAGTGTGGGATGATGCATTTGCAGTTTAGAACCTACCTGGAAAGGGATCTAGGAAACTAAAGTTTTATGTCTGACAGTGTTGGAGCTCTCTAAGGATCTAGTCGCTTGTCAAGCAGAAAGGATCAGTCTGCCTATATATAAGACTTCAGTGATATAATTTGTGGTTTTAGGGCAAATGTAGCTCTTACAAAATTGACTTCATCCAAAAATAAACCTGTGGGTTTTCCACGGTATTTGCTAGAGTATTTCTGTTTTGTCAGGTGAAGAATCAGTTGTCAGGCACAAACTTACACCAGTGGTGCCAAATCCTACTCACATTGGGCAGTGCTACTGCTTTTTGCTAGTCTTGGTGGAGGGAGAGTGTCTCTGGATTATCTGGTGTGGGCACTTGACTTGAGGCTTGGTCTCTTCATACAGCCAGGCAAATCTGAAACTTTTTACTGGCTTTATTGATGGTGGAAGGAGGAGAACAGCAGTTTGCCTGGTGTCCCACATTTTCTTTGTGGGACGTGCACCAGCGTGGTGTAGCCACGACAGAGATGGCAGTTTCTCCTGCCTTGCTTCCTCCCATTTCCCCACCGTTGGCAAACTGTGGGTTTGATTGCGTGGTGGAGCCATGGCACTAGGGCCACACTTGAGTCGCTTGGGGACCACAGGGCTAACTGCTGTGAGCCTGGAGAACTTGGTTGAATTGCTTAAAGCTGAAGAAAAAAAAATTGCAGAGTAAGTGTACGCAAATTATTTAGAAAATCTACTTGGAAATTTTGCCACTCTTCTGAGGTGAGGAACCTTGAGGACGTATTGTGAGAAGGGACGATGGTGGAGTTTTATCCTGTTGCTGCAGTACCCACAACTGCTTGTACTTGTACTTCTGAGTATCACTCTTAACAGTATCAATGTGCCTTTTGGTTGTTTGGTTTTGGTTTTTTTTGGTGGAAAAAGTATATTACAACTTAAATATTGCATGCGACAGTTGATTCCTTCGCTAGCTTAGGGTCCTAGAATGCTGCTCTGTGTTCAAGGCTCGGGTGGTGTGGTTTTTCACCAATGTTGTTGTTCATTTCCTGTACCAGTTACAGCCGGAACATACTGATTATGGAGATCTCAAAAGGTCAGAGCTTCTACTATCCCACTTGGTTTTTGGTGTCTTTTTTTTTTTTTTTTTTTTTTCCTTTCTCATTATTTCTTCAGTGTACCAAAATTTCTGTCAGGAATGGTTTTTATTTTCTTCCTTCTCTTTTGGATTTGGAAACACGGATTCCGTGCTTTTAGCTTCTGGTTGTGTTTTTTCCAGTCATCTCTGAAAACTGTTGGGGTATAAATTTGTGCTTATTCCCCTGCTGTCCCAAGAGTGGTTCGGAAGCAGTTCTGTGTTGATTGTAAGGAGACAAAGTTCTCTTTAAGGTGTACAATATAAAGAATCAGCCTGTGTTCAAGTTTTATTTAGTTTAGCGGAGAATAAAATACTGCTAGAAATAGTGTGGGGAGAATTTATGATTTCTTATGTGGTTTTCTTATGAGTCTAATTCTGGATTATTTTTAGAATAACTTGTCTTTACAGGATCAAGGCATCTGTGTCTTTCTGTTTGGACAAAGGATCTGTAGATAGATCTCTAACTTTTTAGTTCATATTATGAACTCCTTCTGGGGAAAATAAATACTACTGACTTTTTTCCGAAGTCTCTAAAAGAGTACTAACTTTGTTTTTAAAATGTATTTTTTACAGTTAACAGGTCCTGCTTTAGTTTGTGATTATTGCTTTTTATTGCATTTGCTTTTTCCTTTAATAATACTCAAAAGCTTTTTATTTTATGTTTATTTTTATATTATTTTCAATGCGTAAAATGTTTTGAAATGGATTTTTTTCCCATTTATGGGACAATAAGAATTGTAAGAAGCTTGGACGATACCAATATATTTTTACTAATAATGTTTTATTAATCTACTTCATTTACAGGAAGTGGTCATCGGTCAAAATTTGCTTACCTCAACAGAGACAAAAAATTAATGGGCAAAAGTGCAGTGTCTAGGTAGGTAGCTATTTTCAGTGCACTTAAGGTTCTTTGAGGAGAACCTTATTCTAAGGGAGTGGGATAGCCATCAAAACACAAGATTTTGCTCTTTAAAATATTCAGATAGTAGATTCACCAATGAGGTGTTCAAGGAAGTGATGCTGAAATATATTATTATGCTTCTAACTTCTATGAGATTTTAGTAAAAAGTGTTATGGGATGCTGCAGATGGGCATTTGTGTAGTAGAGAAACTGAAACAAGTATATTTACTTTTTATATGTGCTTTTTAAAGTTTCCTAAATATTCTTCTTTCTGATAGTTTTCCCAAATTTGAACGTAACTTACCTAATAGAAGTTCTAAAGGGACTGGGCATAGGCATCTTTATTTTGTTAGCTGTTGGTGTTTTACTACGTCCACTGCATTGCAATGCAGTGCAATAATTGTTATATTTCAATATATTATTTCCATTTGCAGTATTCTGTAATCATAACACAAGTTAGTCAAGGTTCCATGATTGTAACTTTGCAGCAGTCGTACCGTGCAGTGCGTGGGTGAGTTCTGCATTTTGGCATGTGAATAACCATCACACTTTATCTCTTTTTAAAAAAGAAATAATATAAGTCCTTGATTAAAACTTTCATTTTAACACAGTCTGCTCTACAAATAAATGTTGTTTGGAATCCCTAGTGTTCCTTCAGCTCAAATGGAAAAGGCTGGAAAAAAAAATTTCCTGAAAAACAACTTGGTTTTGTTCATACAGAAATGTATGTTGTTAATAATTAGAGTGGGTGTTTCAGTATAGCATTGCATTTAATTCAATAAAATCATCTTTGAAGATGGAAGGTTCAATTTCAGGACTGGTCTGTTTTATCTTTGCATCACTAAAGTAAAAATTCAGTGGCTTTGTTTCTTACTGCAAGGATTAAACTATGGTGCTACGTAATGTATCCAGTTTTTATACTTGTGGGCTAAAAGTAGAGTAGGAAGGAGTTTTACATTTCTAAACAGGGTATTACACCATTTTAAAAGTAAAATTTGTTAAATTCCTGTGAGTTAGGGAGGAATTACAGTGGACTGCGGACTGAGGATTAATTAGAACCTTCAAATTATTTGGGGGAAGAGTGAAGTGAACATAAGATGACATAGAGTTAAAATATATGAGTTAGCTTCGGAGTTTTGCCATATAGCATGTTAAAGTAGCATGGATATGTTCCCAGGCACATGTCATGACATGCTTAAGATTCATTAAAGTAAGATGAGCAGAAGAGCCTGTGAACCTCAAGGATTGCTTTTGTGATTACTCTGTTTTACATTTTGGCAAAATGCGGTAGAATTTAATGATACACTGTGGAAAGTCCCAGAAGTAATTTTGAAGAGTTTTTCCTTTCATTTGTCATATATTATTTGTCATGCTCAGTTAGGCTTCAGTTTGAGGAATTAAATGTGAATGTGGACTTCTCTTATGTGCTCCTAGCTCTTGTCCCAAATTGGTTGGGAAAAAGTTACATTTGGCACAGGTTGATTTCTTGTTCCTCAGAATAATTTATCAGTGTGTTGCTTTTGCTTCCAAGGCAGTTTCCAGACTGTTTTGGCTTTCCTAGAGCAAAGCTGGGTAAGTAGTTTACCATTAGAGACCGTGCCTTTTCACTAATAGTTTCTGAGAATTACTTTTGTGGCAAAGCGTGTTTCTATTCAGTTTCCCATGTAGTGCTTGAAAGAAGCTGAGGTCTGAGCAGCTCAGGGTGTGGAATTACAGATCCCTACACAGGTGAAGGCTCAGCTTTGAGGGCCAATGTTTAAACTGCAGCAGTGGAGTGTGCAGACTGGTAACTGGGAGTTTGAGAAGTTGCAGTTCAAGATATCCTTGGAATCAGAAAGAGAAAAGCTGCCCTGACTTAGTTGCTGCGATAAGGAATGCAGGTGACTCTTCTTGTTTATGAATGTATTTATTCTGAACTAGGCAATAGGTGCACATCTTAAAGCCAGGAATCCTTGAGATAGATGCAGGCACTAGGATATAAGGAGTAAGGACTGGTATAGCTTGAGTGCTCCTAGGCATGTGATTCAGGAGTGGCAGCGCAGCAGCCCTGCTTATTTAAATTTGGACTAGATCTGGTACTTCATGAAGCAGTACCAGACAGACCTGTTTTGAAATACTGGATTCACAGACAAAAGTCATTTATTGAGAGTAGTCTTCAGCACTGTTCTTTTTGAAGTATTAAAAAAGGTTTGCCTTGTAATAGAATCCTGCTTTAGTTGTCCGCTCTTCTATCTCTGTTGTCTCTTTTCACTCTAGCGCTAGTTGTTGAGTACTAACTAGTTGTCTCTAATGCTTTTGATACCAAGAAATTTTACAGAATCCTCTCACAGAAGACTATACCTAATCTATGTTCAGCCTCCCTTAAAAGTGGGTATTCTAGAACAGAACTTAGAACAGAGGGATGGTTTTGTGAGAATGTTTTCAGATGAGGATTTTTGTTTAGGTTAAATCCTTGCGAACAGATTTGTTGCTTTTAACAGAAATGAACTAGTTACATTTCATAGACCATAATTTAGAGGATACGTCGGTCCTAAAGTGTAAGACCAATTACAAAAGTCAGTAGTCTTTACAGAAAGAAACTGGAACATCCTTGTGAAGAACAACACGTGAGCTCTGGTCTTAATGAGAAGAAATTAGGAAGCATCAATACAGAGCAAAAGGTCAGATGAGAATTGTTAGAAGTCACTAGGTTCCCAAAGGGACTCATATTTTTCATATTAGATGAAGCACCAGCATTTCTTCCTTAAAAAAATATTGGATCACTGTAAATAAATGAGATTTGAATTAATTTTTTTCTGAAATTGATCAGAGTTGTGGTAAGAAAGAAGACTATTAAACTGGTAAACAATAATAAGAGAAGGAAAAGAGAACTGACCAAGGATGCCCTTCCTACCCAGAAAGTAAAAAGTCTGAACAGTTTAATTTCAATCTTTTCTCTGTTAATGGTATCATAGACTTCATAGGAAGCCCAGAGAAATGAATACATAGAGCATGCAGAGAATACTTTCAGAGTTCAGAGAGCCATAATGAAAGTGAAAATCTTTGTAGAATTACTTTGTTCCTAAATAACCTGAAACGGAGAAGCTTTTAAGTTGTCTAAATTTGGAGTATATGTTTTAAAAGAAAAGTTACAGCTGCTCAGTTTTGTCTTCTTAGCTGGGACTAGGCATGGCCAAAACAGCTATCTAAGCAATTACCATGAAGTTTAGCAAATTTTTTAAAAACAACCAAAGCACTTCAGGTCTTGCAACTTGTCTCTGTATGTTCTTTGTGACTTTCTGACAGATTCTTTTCCTTTCACATGATTTTCTTATAGCACTCTTATTGTAGTATCTGAACCATAGATCCACAGGCATTAGTGAATATTTTGGTTTTTTCAATTGAAAGTATTAGACTGAGGGTTAACACTTGATGTGACATGAGAAGCATGTAGGAAACAGTAGTTAAGATCTTTTAGGATTCATGGGTTTGTTGGGGTTTTGTTACTGTTCTTTCCCAATGAAAAGGCAGTTGAGGAGATAAAAGAAACCAGCACACACAGCTGCTTCCTGGCAATTGGCACCCTGCAGAGTGAAAGTGGGGTGACTTGCTTGGTTGCCACCCTCACCTGTGTTCTTGCTCCTGTCGCAGAGGTGACTGTACCCACTGTAGGGATTGTTGGACAGGGTATATAGCAAATCATATGTGAATTTCAGTATAACTTGTGAAGAATGGATTGGTGGTACCTCGATTGCTACTTGTGTTCTGCCCCTGGGGAAGGGGCATGATGGAAAAACTTCTGATGGCAGCTGTATGGGCCGCTCTAATTCAATCCACTGCCCCGTTTGATCAGTTACATGTTACGCTTGCTTAATTATGTTGTCCATCATACAAGGATTCATCCGTCTGATAAAGTGAATTTGGACAACAAGGTGCTTAACTTCTTCATTTCCGTAAAACATTGATCATCAGATGCAGTTTCTTGGTTGTAAGATGCTGTAAATTCACACTATGACTATTACCTTGTCCTATGGTGTGGTGTAACTGTGTCTAACCATGTAGCAAAGCTGGATCAAAAAGCCAACTGGCTGAAAAATTAACAAGGAAGCCAAGAGCAGAGCTGTGACGTAGACTTCACTGCTATGAAAGCTTACGCCTTGTGAAAATCCTACTCAGTGATGATTCACATTGTAGTAAATATTTAAAAAATAAATAAATAAAAATCTTCCTGTGTAGCCCTTTAATGTAACAATTGTCTAGTGAAAGTGTAGAAAGCTTCTTTCTGTAACTTCGCAGTCCAAAAAACTTGCATACCATCACATCTTTGTAACTGCAGCCTGTAGTGGATCATGGTTGTGTTTGTATTTGTCCTGCCTGTTAACTTACTTGCAGTCACTTTTAAACTAATTTTAGAGTATCCTAAACAACCTTCCTATTCTCAAAAAGCTCTTTGAATCTTAAGGAAACTGCTTTTTACCAACTATTAGTAATATATCTTTTTTTTCTTTGGTTTGCTTTGAAAACTGTCATCAAGTATTTAGTTTGAGTCTTCTAGACCTTTCTCTGCAGCTGCTTAACAAAATTCATTGCTTCTGGAGTACTGACTAGAGTGTGAATGGATCCTCCCTTCCAGGAATCTCCAATTTTGGAGGCAGATGGTTTGTCTGCAATGGATTATATTTGATAACAGTTCAGGTTCAGATTCCTAAAAAGTCATTTGTTTGAGAGTGAATTTTTTTTCTGATTTCACATAAAAGTGGGTGATCCGCCAATCTTGTC
Organism: Baryphthengus martii; assembly: GCA_013396935.1. NCBI lineage: Eukaryota > Metazoa > Chordata > Aves > Coraciiformes > Momotidae > Baryphthengus > Baryphthengus martii. Next base: position 293,077 of record VWZK01004109.1, on the reverse strand, counting down.
AAGTTTTTTTTCTGTTAAGCAGAGAGGTTTTGATGTACAATTATATTCAGTCTCTATATGGAATATATTTTTTGCTCTTCTGTTCTTACCTGTATGTATTAAAAGTATTACCACTTCTAAACTAGCTTTTTGAAGCTAAACTCTGGACAGAACTAGGAAAACATAGGAGTTTTCTGTCTATGGCCAGGTTTTGGAAGTTGTGAATTGTGCACGGTGCTGCTCTCTGGGCTGTTTATGCGCACTGCCTCCAGGAACGTTTTTCTTCATACCAATGAGCATTTTGCTAACCTCTCTCTTAAAAAGGAGAAAGATTAAGAAAAGTGGTGAAGAATACATTTAGCAGTGCAGTAAAAAAGCTTATGACACCGCAGAGATTCAGAAACCATTTTTTAAAAAAATGACAGTAATGAAGCAGATCAAGCACAAAGAATACTTCAGTATTTTTAAATGCGTTTGCCGTTTTTAGAGCTAATTATTGTACACTTCCTGTCATTGAAAAAGAGCTGCACTGTGTGGGTGATGTTTTCTTTAATATAAGAATAGTTACAAATTTATATAATGTGTAACTGCCTCCAGTTATCCGGTATATAGGTTCATGATTAAATGTATTACACTTCACAGTCTCACCAGCCTGACACTCAGACATAACCATGCCTTTAGAGTATTCATTTGAATTCTGAAAATGTGGTAAAGAAATCAGTCTTTCTTTGTCTTTCCTGAGCAAGATTTAATGCTGGAACTATGTATCTTTTAAGAAAAACTTCTGAGAGTCCTGCTTCACGATTGTACAGGGTGGGGAAGGGATCATATCACTCAAGAAACAAGAACTTTTTCCAGAACTTGGCAGACCCTGAGAAGACTTGAAACAGTTTGGCATCAGATTGTGATGCAATGATTTAAATCCCTATGTTTTCCCCATCTGCAATATTGGTAAAATGGTTTGAGACTAAAACTGAACGGAGTGTTTTGCTGTTGCAACTCTAGATGATACCAAAGTAATGCTGCTGGTCAGGGTGACTTTTGAATCTTATGAAATCAGATGTAGGGAAAGAAAAATCTGAAAGTTGAGGTCTTGCATTTGCAAGCATTTCGCTAACTACAAAACGTGCATTGTGACATTGCGAGCAAGACTATATATGTTAGCTGAAGATTGAGTAGTAGAAATGGTAAAATAGTCCTGTATTTTTTTTAATGACAACAGAGTAACAGGAAATGTAATGCCCCGTTGCTTTTTTTACCAGACTGTTGAGGGCCTAAACATTGCTCTGCTGTCTTGGAGCTCTAAATACATGCGACTGTTTTCTCAGAAACTGTGAGGAAGGTATGAGATGGAGGGGACCATACCATGTCTGGGTTTTGGGCCAGGTCTAAGTAACATGTGCAGTCTGAGCTTAGACTGCCAATTTAGGGTAGCTCTGTTTTAAAATGTTGTGGGATAAAGTCTGTCACCTCAAAGGGGAATTGCTTTAAAGTGAAAAATGACGTGTTTGTTCAAATATCAGAAACTGAAATAAGTTTACAGTATATGTTGGGTGAGTTTTACAATATGGGAATCTGACTGACGTCTACCTGCTTAAATGAGAGAATGCATAGCTAGATTAATTCATTTTTTGACAACCTTGCTGGAAAGTAGAATGATTGAAGAGGTTTAAATTAAACATGTGGAAGATTGGTACTAGTGGAAAGGCATGAGAGTTGCATTTACTGCTTTCTTAATAGTACTTGGTGATTGTGTTTGTGATAGCATGGTAGAGATCTCAAGAGTCTATAATATATCTTTTCCAGTATGGAATAGTATCTAACTCTGAAAATTCTTTACTAACCTCAACACTTAAACAATAAAAAAATCAATGAAGAATTGCAGTTCAGTAATTTAAAGTCTTAAATAATTCTGGTGTTTTTCCATTATCTTTAAAGACTGAGCAAGTTATGTCCTTGTTCATTGGATATGGTATAGAAAATTCAAAGTTTTTTTTGTCATACCTATTTCATGGCTGAACCGCGCACAGCTGTAATCACAACATACCCTGGCTGCATAGTCAGAAGGTTACAAGAAACAGGCCTTGGAATATCCTGAGAAACACGCATCTTAAGGCTTTAATTAAAAAAAATAATATATAAATAACCAAAGCATAGAAGTCTTTAATTTTAACTTTGCATGTTTGCGTTTGCCCTGAAGAGGCACAGACTCTCTTATGTTAGGAGGACACGCAAAAAGCTGTACGTGATTTTAATTTTAACCTGTCTGTGCTCTTGGGAAATGTTTCTGCTTTTGCAGAATGTGCCATTAGTCTGGAGAAGCAGAGTTACTGAGAAGCAAGTATGCTGCCAGGAAGTTGTGGCAGCTTGTAAATATTTCTTTCTGTTCAAGGATTCAATATATTAAAGGTACTTAATGTTTTGAATTTTGCGGTTGTATTTTAAGGTAAGACAAAATGTTTGATGTGCTGTGTGTGCAGAATGAATTTTTTGGCCTGAATATTCTCAGCTATTTCTATTTTTGGAATACTTGTGGAAAAAGGTGGAACCCTATGTTTCTTAACATTCAACATAAGGTAAAAATAGTGTTGTTACCTCCTTGAGGATGCTTCAAACAAATGGTGAGCAGCTTCCATTCCACACTCTATGTGTGAATGTAATGTAAATCTTTAAAAACTAGTTGTGCTCTTTTTCATTTGTCCTCCATCTCATGATCTCTACGCCAAAAAAAAAAAAAACAACAACAAAAAAAACCCAACAAAAAAACCCCAAACCAGATAAAAACCCCACAAACTCAACAACGTACCTATTTTTTTCCTGGCAAAAGCTAAAGTAGAAATGGGTCTAGTACTGATTTACTTAATGTCAACAAACTCTATGGGACTAATGAAAGGGATAAAAAAAAAAATAAATTCCTGTTGCTACTTCATTAATCATGATCTACATCTGACTGTATAGTGCTTAACTGCAGGAAATGCTTGGGAAACCAGAGCTTTTTTAAAACACAGTGTTTTAGATGAACCAAACATGAAAGTTTTAACTGTATCTGGGAAGGAATAGATAGGCAGTGATGTTGTCTTAGAAAGTTAGTGGAATCGATTGTTACGCAAAAAAAACCCCAGATAACCTGTAGTATTCCTGGAAAGAAGAGCCTATTCAAAGTCAGTGTGGAAACCTCCTGGCTGGAGCAATGGTTACCCTTCACTGAGCTGAAGCAGAGATGCAGAAATCTGGCCTCCTGGCTGAAAGTCTCAGCTGAAAGGAAATAGAAAGTCAAAAGAATCCTGTTCTCTAATTTTGAATCTTTTATTACTTTCCCAGAATAGAAGAGAGTTGATGTGATGAAAATGGCTGAATCCTGAAATCATGAACCAAATTTGAATTACTTCAAAGTTTGTTTTTTCCTCTCAGTTTATAAGCTTGATTTCCCTATCTTGATAGATAGTGCAGCAGTTTTTAAACAGATGAACTGCTGTCCAGTGAAGAGATACAACCTACCTAATAGTTACTGCAACATACATCATTTAATAATACTTAATATTTTACAGAAGTACAGATCTAGAAAGCTTACTAATGGACATTTTTGGCTTCAACTGAATCCAGTGTGTGAGAACAGTTAAGGAATTCTGCTTGAAGAGTATGTAAGGTAATGACTCTACAGAGAAAGCTGGAGCCTTAGCTAATAAAATGATATCAGCTTGGCTGAGCTGTGATACAAGGGACTACATTGAGATTAAGAGAAAAGGGAAAAACGCTCCTGGTGATAGAAAGTGCACACGGTTATCTCACTTGCTCACTGACAAGCATATTGACGCCATCCTCCTCATACTGCTTGAGAGTCTCTTCTCAGCTGTGCTATCAGCAGCCATCTTCCCTTGCCTGCGAGGTCCAGCAGACCTTCATGTTTCCAACGCATCCACTCCTGTCCCTATGATATCACCCCCTGCCCTGCCAGTGTCGTTGCTGCTGGCAGTCTTCAATTTTGCATCCCCTGGAGGGGTAAAGCCTCCCTGAGACCTTAGGGAGCGTTGTTTTCTTTCCTCACCACCAGCTTTCCTCGTGAAAGTTTCTGATAAGGCAAATGCATGAAACTCAGTGAAGGTTTTGAAGCAGTGATATGCAGTTTACCTGTGAACTGAAAGGCTTTAAACAGTACAAAATGAGTAAGGTGTTTGGCTATCAGTACGCGAGCTGTTGTGAGTGTGCCACTTTAAGGCTACTGTATTTTGATTATGTCTTACTATTTACCCGGCTTAATATACCATTTTTTTGAAGTGTAATATCACACTAGGCTGTCATGTAACTAATGGTGTAGGTATCTTAAGAAGAGCGACCATATAATGAAGCTTGCAGATTAATTTGTAGAGTAACAAGTGGCTGTCAGTTGTGAAGCCCCCAAAAATAGACCTTTCGTTTGCAGTGGTGTTGGTGATTAAATACATATCTACTCTCCACATGGACAAATGACTTTTCTCGCTCTCGGTAATTGGTAGCAAGGAGTTGGCTTCTAGAATGGTTAAGGGCTCTTTCTTGGGGGGAGTGTCAGCTATTAACACACTAGTTACAATGGGCATAATTCAGAAAAATGGTTTCTGTTTTATTTCAGTGTAAAAAAAAAAAAAGTTTGCATGTTACTTCGCCAAGGATTTTCTTCTTGTATGTATAACTTCTTAGGGGACTTATCAATATAAAAGGTTTCTGAGATGCTCCTTATTAATGAAACCTTTATATCATTTCTGTAATACTGGGAGCAATTACCTCTGCTTCACAAGTGGGACCTTAGAGAGAGCAATTGGCTGGCTTGGACTAGATTAGGACCTGACTTGTTTTCCAGGTTAAGCTCTGTTGGTCCATGTGTGCATCATCTGAGCTGTCTGTTTGTTGAAAAAAGGTGTCGAGTGGCTAGGAGTGATACCAACCATCAGAGTTGGCAAAGTACGTCATGTTGATATTGACGCTCTAACACTTGGTAGACAAGAAATATTTTAGCATAAGAGGTCTCGTGGTTGTGAAGCTAAACTCCAGCCTCCTTAATCTTAGTTAACTTCTTGTTCTAATTGTTATTAAAAGTTACGTGTTTTGTAAGTGTAATGACTATTGAGTATCAATGAAGAATGAAAATCTGTCATGGTTTTGTGGTGGGATTTTTTTGTGTTTTTTTTTCTTGTTTTTCCTTGAATCGTTCTGAACTTTTTCATCAAAAATCATACTTCATTACTTTGCATTTTTAAACATAATTATCCTACCTGGGGATTCTGTGAATTAAGATGCTAAAATTCCTGAACTGGTTTACTGCCAATCTGATTATAAAACAACCTGCTTAACTCTCTTTATAGGAGTGCATTGGTCTCTTGAGGATCTTTTCTCTGCTATATGCCTATAGACGCACCATGGAACATATACTAGCGTGCTGGTTTTAAGTGGAATAGAGTTAATTTTCTTCATAGTAGCTGCTATGGGGCTGTGTTTTTGATTTGTGCTGAAAACAGTGTTGATAACACAGGGATATTTTCATTATTCCTGAGCAGCTCTCATACAGCATCAAGGCCTTTTCTGCTCCTCAGCCCACCTCACCAGTGAGTAGGCTGAGGATGCACGAGAAGCTGGGAGGGGACACATCTGGGACAGCTGACCCCAACCGACCAGAGGGATATTTCATGCTGTATGACATTGTGTTCAGCGTTAAATCTGGGGGAAGAAGAAGGAAGAGGGAGATTTTCAGAGTTACAGGGTTTGTCTTCCCAAGCAACAGTTACTCCTGATGGAGCCCTGCTGTCCTGGACCTGCCCATGGGAAGCAGTGAAAGAATTCCTTGTTTTGTTTTGCTTTGCTTGTGCGTGTCCAGCTTTTGCTTTACCTTTTGAGGTGTCGTTATCTCAAGTGTTTTCTCACTTTTACCTTTCTGATTCACCCCCTGTCCCACCAGGAGGGAGCAAGTGTTGGGCTGAGCGGGGCTGAGTTGCTAAGTGGAGTTAAACCGCAACAACCAGTAGAAGAGCTGTCCTGTTTTGGCACATTCTGGCAAAGAGGGACTTCAGCAAAGAGAGTTGATAGTAACAGGACTTGTGACAGCACACTGGCATTTCCCTGTTGAAATCCCCTGTTTCTCTTGCTTATACAAATTGCAACAGCTTTTTCGGGCTGAAACTGCGTGTTCCCTATATCTGCTTCACCTTGTTGTCTTGGCGCTCCTCCTTGAGTTTCCAGCTGAAGTTACTTAAAGTATAACTAGTTCTATGACTTACTTCATACAGAAATGAGTTCTTAGAGTAGGAAACACAAATATCTTTAACTGTTGGGTTTTTTGACATACTCTGCTTTTTTTTGCCTTCATGAGAAATGCATAGAATCTGTCACAGTTCTGAATTTTCGAGAAGAACAATTTGCATGTATTTAGGATGATTTTATTTTATGGGTTCATTTCTCCAGTTACCTGATCCAGCTTTCAGACTGCACGTGTATCCTGTGAGTTTGGCCATATGCACAATTTGCGGCAATTTTTATCAATTTGCTCTGAGTATTGCAGTGTTTAAGAAAATACCGAATTCTGACTTCTTTCTCTGGGGACTGGAGAGGAGGATTTTGTTATTTCTGAAGAACTTAGTGCAGTAGCTGGTTTCCTAATCTTTTAAAGCTGGGCCTTAGCATTGTATATGCCCTATTAAAGAACTCTCTAGAGTGCATCTGAGTAGATTTAGAATTTCTAGCTAGATAAAGTGCCTATTTTTTTTTATTTCATTAAAAAAAAACAAAACAACAAAACAAAAAAAACACCACAAAGCAACAAAAAAGGCAAACCCAGGCACAAAACTGGAGATAAAATTCAAATAGAGGAACTTGCTGGATGAGAGGATATCTTAATTTAATGTTATGAAAGGGTAATTTCTGAAATACAGCAAAACTTTTGTAAAACAAAATCTTCAAAAGCAGTCATGCAGTCCGTATGGCAAGCTGCAATGTTACTCAGTTGTAAAATCAATTTTTAGTTAAACCTGCAAGCAGTTTTCAACCAGTGCATTTCTGAATTACCTAATGGCATGAGTCAAAGGTTGTCAAGTGGAAGAAGTTAGGGAGTTGTCATTCTGGTATCTTTCATTGGTGGTTTTTCTTGTCGTTGAGGTGTAAAATACTGTCTGAGAAACTCACAGAAAAAACTTCTGAGGAGCCTTGAGAAGATCTCCTGGCTGTAGTAGTAGTAAGTCTATTATGAGAATATTGAAAGCAAATGTCACTATTTTTCTGGAATGTAATTTTTGTTTTTGCTTATTTATTTGCGAACTTACCAGCTGAATTTCTGCTTTCTAAGACTCACCCATTTCTATATTAACCAAATACTAGTTTTCATAGACAAGTTTACTGTAATGGACAAATTTGAATTTCTAGTAAGTATCTCTTATGTGGTTCTTTGCTTGTTTGTTGGGTTTTAGTTTGTTTTCCCTTGACAACATAGGTACTTCAGAAGCTTGTTTCGGTTTCTGAACTTAATTTTGGTTAGTCTGGCTGCTTAGAAATTAACCGAGTTATTCGTTAATGGTATTCCCAAGCTACAATCAGTAAATCAATGTGATACACAGATAGTATATATTTACCTGATAATTGTCTTGATGAATCATCAGCTGAGAACTTACTTTAAAAGTTACTTTTTGTTTACAAATTGAATAGTTGTTTGGTTGTTTTTTGTTTTTTTTTAAAAGTGTAACTGGGGAGTGTCTTAAGTAGGTAACAGGAGCATGCCAGTACCTCACTTATTTTCAAGATTCTTACTGTTGTTCACTGCATGCATGCTTAAAATAGTGATGAATTTAGAAGTATGAACCAACATGTTACCCCCTAACATTACTGAGCACAATTGTCACTTCTTTCTAAAATACAATCATCTACGGTGAAACCTTAGAGTTGGAGGGCGTAGCACCGCCAAGGATAGAATGTTTTAGACTAGTAAGTCAGAAATGCTATGTTAAATTAACTAGAACCACTCTTGGTCTTGAGTGGGCTATAAATACTACAAATAACTGGAAGCATCAAGAGAAAGTGGGTAAATACATGAACCTCTTGAATAGCTTGTTGAAGGTGGTATATTGGTTTGGGGTTTGTATCTTATTATTGAGTAAATAATATTATTTACAATATTATCAGACAAGTAGTAATAGTTCCTGATGAACAGAATTGTTACCATGTCTTTTTGACAGATAATCCAGTTTCATGTTCTCCGGTATGTGTGTGGGTATGCATATGTGTGTGGTTAGGCAGGACTTGTGACTTCATTGCCATCTCTACAGAGGATGTGCTTCTGCTTCTCCTCAGGTCACATCACTAAATAAGATGGAATGCATCTGGCATCTTTTTGGTCTCTCCCCACAGCTGATTTAGATGGAGTGCTAGTTTGCTCTTCTGGTCACTTGTACAGATGCTTCTCTGTTTCTCATCTTTGAGATGTCTTTCTTCTGTGTATTTGGATTTTGTTTAATGATGTATCCAAAGATATTTCCCGACTGAGTACATCTCATTGATCAGACCTCTGAAAGGCATCCACACAGCTTAGTGCGAAGCTGCATCCCCAACCAGTGTTGGTTTCTGACATCTTCCAAGTCTTCTGCCTGTAATTAGTAGGAGTAGAACCTGTGGGAATCTACCCCAGGATGAGCATGGTGTCTACCTTTACGAAACTGATTGGAGCTTCTTGTAATCTTAATTTTCTAGTTTAGCTTTAGTAGTTTCAATGTTTGTTTATTTTTATTTTATTGTAGGATAGTTTTTCTTATTCCTCCTGTGCTGTTTTATTTCAAGAGTGTTTTAAAATATTAATTCCATAATAGTTAAGGATGGTTAAAGGTTTTAAACAGTTAGTGTGTAGATCTTGGTCAGGAGAATTTCTGTCACTTGTTTGATGTCAGGGACTGTACTTTTCTGGTACAGTTTGTATTCAGCAGAGATTCAGTTTTAGTGTAGCTTCATTATTATACTTTACAGAGCGCTTGAAAAATTTTACTTTTTAGATGACTGTTCTTGGGAATATGAGTGGAGGATAGTCTGAAACTGTGACTATATGTTCTTTGTTTCTTTCACATTCCAAATTTTTGTCTGGAGTTCCTGCATAGAAGTTGCTGTGCAGCGTGTCTGTCATAAATCTTTTTTGAAAGGAAAGACAATACAGTGTTTTAAAGAGACTGGTTGTATCTTGAACTACTTCGAGACTTGACCTAAATAAGTGTCTAAATCAAATAGTTGCTTTGTGGCTATTATTTTCTATTGTGGACTGTGAATTTGGAAAACAATCAATTTATGAATCATGACACAACTACTCTGAGGTTGTTTTAAAGGCTATCCAACCTGCAAGGTTTTTGGCAGATTTGTGTCTGATATGTTGTGGTGATCTTCATTTCAGTCCTGTATATTTCTGAGATGTAAACTTAAAAAGGCTTACATAAGTTTAAAAATGCTTACATAAGTTAAAATAATATAAAACTAATTGTTAAATATGGACAAAACTATTTTACTGTTGTATTCTTACAGTGAGTACAAATCTGTGCCAGTATTAAGCTCACCAAGGAAGAAGACTTTAACAAAAAAACTAAATATATTCAAGTGTTCCATTTTCATAGATTCATAGAATGGTTTAGGTTGGAAGGGACCTTAGGGATCATCTAGTTCCAACCCCCCTGCCATGAGCAGGGACACCCCCCTCTAAACCTGGTTGCTCAAGGCCCCGTCCAACATTGCCTTGAACGCTTCCAGGGAGGGGGCGTCCACAACCCCCCTGGGCAACTTGTTCCAGTGTCTCGCCACCCTTACTGTGAAGAATTTCTTCCTGACATCTAGTCTAAACCTATCCTCTTCCAGCTTGAAACCATTACTTCTTGTCCTGTCACTACCTGCCCTTATAAAAAGTCCCTCCCCAGCTTTCCTGTAGGCCCCCTTCAAATACTGGAAGGCTGCTATGAAGTCTTCCCAGAGCCTCCTCTTTTCCAGGCTGAACAGACCCAACTCCCTCAGCCTGTCCTTACATGAGAGGTGCTCCAGCCCTCCGATCATCCTCGTCGCCCTTCTCTGGACCTGTTCCAACAGTTCAATCTCTTTCCTGTGTTGGGAGCTCCAGAATTGTACTTTTTCCATGGTTACATACATGTTGATACTACAAAGTTGTTCGAAGGGCTAAGATAGCATAAGCATATAGTTTACTGTAGAAGTAAGTTATCGCTCTTCTTGGAGAAATGGAGTGACTTTAATTGTGCAATGAAACAAGCGAACAAAGGTTCTCAACTTCTAGTTCTGTTTTGTCGTTCTTTCTGAAAAATAAAATGCATCCATTTGTACTGGCATGTACTAGCTTTAACTTATGACTGACAGGTAGGGATTTGAGAGATGTACATCTAGCAAGTTGATAGTGTGTATTCTTTTGTATATCAGCTTCAGGTTGGGCCAAATAGGAATTGCCTTTGATGCTGAGAAGTAGGACCATAAACAGTAGTGGGTTTTAATAATAAATTGAATTTATGTTATCTTTTACGAACTGATAGTATTCCAAATTCTGTATTTTGACTTAAATTGCAGGCTGATTTGATGGTTACCAGCATGTGACTTTTGATAGACACTTAACTTTTTGAGATACTTATTTCTCACTGAAAGGCTGACTAAGGGTCACTGGTGTGGATACTTGGGATATGCCACGTATGTTACCTTGTGTGAGAACATTGATTTGTAACGGAAGAGAAAAATAAACTAACCTTGCTTAGTAAGACCTAAACAGCAACATCAAAAGCCTTAGTATATAGATGAGAGGAAGCTCCGTAACATGAAACTGAGATTACAACTTCTAATTGCTCTCACATAACGATAGTGTGTATGTTGGCAAATACTGTAGTCATTGGAGGAGCAGGAAATGAAAGATATTGCTAAAATTCCTAAAAGTGTTTTTTTTTTTTTTTCCCCAGCTTGTATTACTGTATATAGTGTTTGCTTTCATAAAGGTGATGGATTTAATCAGTTGTAACACAATAATTGACTTTTCTGCTCTATGCAAAATTAAAAATAGCCATTTTCCAGAGAGATTTTGTAGTGTCTGCTTAGTTTAGAGTTGGCTGTGTTACTGTCATGAGTGAGCTCTCCTTGAGCGCTACCTGTTGTAATATTGCAAAACAGAAACATAATTAGTTATCATGTTTTAATACTATAATTTGCTTCAGGCTGTTAAACTAATTTAATATACAATCATATCACCTTATAAGAGATTATAGAGAAGATAGTTTTTTGCAGAATTTGTAAGGAAAAATTATTTATCAACATCTTTTCAGTTATTGCTAACAGACGAGTTTTTGTGTGAAGTATACTATGCTGCAGTGTTTCTTGCAATGAATTGGGTTTTTCTTGAAATATGTATTTTTTAAATTATTTTTTTTTCCTTCAAATAAGCATTATTGGTTGTCATGTGTTATGTACTCAGCTGCAGGATGAAGGTCAGTGACCTCAGCAAACTGCTTATTAGATACTTCAAGTTCTTACCATTTGTACGATGCTCTTAGTTCCTCTATAGTGATGGTTGTTAGGAAATGTTCTACAGAAGAATTCAAAGATTTTGTCAGGTTTATGACTACATTTTGCATGAGTAACAGTAACTTGAAGCTATGGGCAAGTCTGATTTTTAAACATGACGTTGTTGTTCTTTGAAAGAAGCTCTTGTGTTCGTCTGATCAGAATTGGACATGACTGGTTAGTTTGAACTCCATCCTAACATGTAGCTCCTTCCCTTCCCTTTCCTCTGTTACTGCCAGTATTTTCTAAATAATATTTGTATATGGTTCAACCGTTGGGAGTTTAAATTCTGCAATATTATGCTGAAGGATGAATCGACAGACGTGCACCATTTTTACATTTTTAATGAATGGTTACACTGCCAGTGTTTCTTGTGCAACAGAAAACTGAGTTCCCACAGTAGAACAGGAAAAGTAGTTACAGGATTAGGAGAGGTATCTGTGTGAAATTAGGCTGAGTAGACAGAAATTCTTTACTTAATAAAATTGCCATGCAACTGGAGTAGAATACCACTTTGTGAGATTGTACTGGAGGGGGTGTGTGGGGTGTGTCTGTATAGATGTATGTATGTGAATGAGGAACTTAAATACAAGAGCTGATTTCTACCTTTCATCTCATCAGTCTAGAGCCTGTGAATGCACAAAACCTCAGGTCACTGTTACTTTCCAAAGGGTTTAAAATGTGTTTATAAGTGCTGCGTGAACTTTGCTGTATTTACATTTGCAGCTGATCTCTCAGTCTATGAAAAAGCAGCTTTGGTCTTTGTGTACGAACTTGCCTGGTGACTTCTAAGATATAAGCAACAAAGTTCCACCTGTAGGTTGCCCATGTTGGGCACAGCTCTAGTTATTCTCACACGTGCTTATAAATAGTAGTACTGCAATGGTATTTTTTTCAAATATTTGTGCATGTGCTTGGAGCATGACTGACTAATTAGTGTTGATAAATACTGGAATAAATTAATGTGGATAAAAAGATGCTTATTTCTAACTTGGCAACCGCCTGACACTCTGGTTGCATAAACCTGTTGTAGTATTATGAGAGTCTGAATGCAGATAGGTGCTCTGATTCAGAAGTTTGCCAGACAGTCACTGTTACTGGCAACCACTGGGAAGCAGATCGGTTGGCTGCTGGTGTTAGCCTAAGGACAAGCAAGAAGCAAGCAGCCTGGCTATGGCAGCTGCAGCTTCAGTCTAATCCCAGTTCCTGCCCTTTCAGTTACGGGTCTTTAGCAGCTGCCTCATTTTATCGTGCTGTTAGTTTTGTGACAGGGCTGAATAGCAGCGTGAATTGCAATGCCACGTTTCTCTGTTGTGATCCGTGCTGTGGTTCATCCTGAGAACAAGTGGCAGTTCTTTCTGGTGAAGTGCAATCCTGTTAGGGGTACAGGCAGCTGCCAGAATGCCCTCCAGTGCCTGTGCTGCTTCTTGGTGGGAGCGTGGACAGTTTGAGTGCTGCACGCGACTGCTTTGCTTGGCAGCATTGAACGGCACAGAAGAGCTTACAAAAATGCTGCCGTGAAGAAGTGTCAGTCTCTGCAAAAAGTTTTTGAAGGTCTTCAGAATTTTTGGGCGCAGTGATGCGGCTGGGTTTTAGGCAGGGCTCCTCAAACCTTCCCCTGCAGTTGCAGCCTGCTCTGCTCACTGGAGTTCATCAGCACAGTCCCGTTTAGGTATCATGGAGAAATGAGTTGCCAGTAAAAATGGCAGTATTTAATCCAATTGTTAAAAGTTTGTGCGTTGCTTTTTTGAATAACCATGCTCTTGTGAGACTCCATATTAATATCACTGCACTTCATCAGTCTTCAGGACATAATCTTGATTAGTTTTTGGGCCACAGTCTTACACAATTATCAATATAGAGAAGTTTTAGACAAGTTTAGTGGACAGCATTTAAAATATATTTCAGCCTTTCAATATATAGGCTTTATATTTGGACATACTAGGTTTCCTGCAGCAGCTTTAAACATACATTTTCAGACTGAAAACTCTGACCTTACCCACTGATTAAGAAATCTTTACAGAGCGTGTGTAACCAGCCATGTGCAAACTTTTGCAGAAGTAAGATTAAGTGCTACAGGGTCAAAGACAGAATCGTTTTTCTCCCCTTGCAGTACAGGGACTATATATATAGCTCAGGGTTAGGTATTATATCTGTGCAGTATGGTATATGCTTCGATGACTTGCTTTCTGTCACAAATTTGTTGTTCTGATGATGTATCACAAGAGAAGATTACGTGACAAAAAGTCTTCTCTTATCCAAGGTATTGTTAAAGGAGCACCAAAATTTTTTTTGGAACTTGTGAGAAGCTGCCTTTTACCTTCTCAAGAGCAGTAGTTGATTGAGAAACTCAGCTTCTCATTGCTTGGGGTAGCTTCACCAAAGCATTTCACTACCCTTTTTCCAACAGTTAAAGGCAACTGCTCATCTTTCTGCACTTTGCTCAGGCAGACCAAAGGACAAGATAATCCCCTTAGCCTATTAAATGCCCTTCCCGTCTGGTAGGTGATAATTGCATTGTAAGGGGATCAGCATAGTGGGATATGCTTATAGCATAATGAAAGCTTCACTACAAGTGTGAAAGTCAGCTGGATGCATTCGATCTGTTTGGGACCTTGTATTTGTACATACATAAAATACAAGTTTTGTCTGGATTAGATGTGCAGTACCTTTACATGTCTTCACGTGTGTATAACAGATAATAAATTTGTTTTGAGACATCGGTAGTCTAAATATCTGAAACTCTTGTAGGAGTAGTGGAACAGGCTTTTGTTTAGCTGAGTGTCTTAGGGCAGTTCTGTGATTTCAGCTGTATGAAATGCATCCCAAGTGTTTACTTAAAGCTCCTACAACTTTGAAATCATGGAGTTAAACTGCTACTAGTACAGGAGCACCCATGTTATTAAACACTGCCTAGAAATCATTGTCAGTAAAGGTGAAGTTTGAATAAACCGTGCTGAGGAATATCAGGGTAATTTTGTGTCAGTAGGGGTAAGAGGATTTCAAGCTGAAAGTAACTCTCCTTGCAGCCAACTGGAATAAATGTTTTGAAATTTCATTTTAAAGCATCACCCTAGAGGTAGTTGAAAATGACTCCAGAATTTTTTTTTTTTTTAAATCGTCCTATGGTTTGGTTTGTTTGTTAGTTTGTGTTTTTTCAGCTAATAGTAGTGAAAACATTTAAGTATTTGAGCTAAGTGCATTTCATAAGCTAACGGTAACTCTACTTCCTTACCTTTCACCATGTTAAAGATCTGTTTGCAAGTGTGTTGTGCAGGGTGGTAGCTTGGGGTTGGTTACCGTCCTGTGGATTGTCCTCTCTCAAGTCTCACTGTACGATACAAGAAGCTGGGTGAGTTGACCAGTGGCTGACCAGTAGTTGTTTCACTGATTTGAACATTAACCTGTTAGGTTAAACCAGGATTTGGTTAGCCCACACTGTGCTGTGATAGAGGCTTGTAGCCATGTAGATTTGAAACTAAGAGGTGTGTGTGTATTTTTAAGTAAATAAGAGAGTCAGGTGTATAAATACGTTCTTCATGTAGTAGATGCTGTAGTAATATTGTCTGACCTTGCTACAGGATTAAATTTTCTAATGAATTACATTTCTGTGACCAGCTGCGTGGTTCTTGTTCCTTTAGTTTCCAGTTCCTGACTTAGCAGCTCTGTCTGTGCGCGCGCCTGTGAAAGTAAGGACACAATAAATCTAGCAGGCTTTTTAAGGGCCGTCTGCTGTAACTTTGCCAGTCTGTGATGAGGTGGTTGAGTGTGGTTAAGCTCAACCTTCTGTTACTTAATCATGGCTCTGAGTGCTCAGTGTTGAGTAGAAAGCTGCTTTTACAAAGTTGCGGTGATGAGACATGGGAGTGATTATTATTCCCCCCCTTCTTTTTTGTTGTTTTTTTTTGTTTCTTTTAAGATGACTGAGCTCTAAAGAACATTCCTTAATTTTCTTCTTTTAGATTAAAAATGTTTACCTGAGGAGAGGAAAATATGAGAAATTTGTTCTTTCATTTTCTGACATTCTGTAGTTTTAAATAAACCTGAGTGAAAGGTCATGGGACTCAAAACAACTAACAAACCAACACCCCTTCAAAAAATGAAGCGTGTCAACTCTCCTCACCACAGTCCTTTCTGAAATATGAGTTCCCATCACATGAAAATTGCACTTGAAAGAACCATTATGTTGGCAATATACAGAAAGTACTTTAAGAGGAATTTTCAAATGTTTAGAAATGGAGTTGTTTTAACAAACCTTACTTATATTTACTATATATAACAAGTGTGTAGCAAACCAAATTGTTTATGTGGTATCTAATAGTTTTTCTTCTTATTTAGGTGACAAACAGCATGTTTGGTGCTTCAAGGAAGAAGTTTGTAGAGGGGGTTGATGGTGACTACCATGATGAGAACATGTACTACAGCCAATCATCGATGTTCCCACATCGGTCAGAAAAAGATGTAAGTTGAATAAGCTTGGTTTTTCCTCTTTCAATAGTGAGAGTTTCAAGTGCATGAAATGTACATGAGGAGGGGCTTCATTTAACTTTAAGCTGTGCATGACTCCATTTTCAGTGGCAAGTACTTTAATTTTAGTGAGTTTATACATGCAAACTTCAGCCATGCACTTGCCAGGGGTTCATCTTTAAGAATTATATTTGTAAGTTAAAATGGGTTATTGATTATATCTTGCTTTTGTGTGTTGTGTCTGCAGTGTTTTTGTTGTGGTTTTGCATTTTCCATTGTCAACCATTTTTAGTTTCTGAAAATGCCTTCTGCAGCTTGTTTGTCTACTCAGATATTCTCGTTTAGGTATTTCTGCCTTTTGTAATGACACAGTTACAAACCCAATCATTCTTAAACATTTTTTTCCCTTGGTAATACATTATTGTATGTTAGAACTGCATTGGCATTACTGAAGCGCTGCTTGTTATTAAAATTAATTAGCCAGTAAAGTATTTCACTTTTATATGAAGTGGCACCTAGAAACATATAAAAGACTGAAAACATGACTTGGAAGTACATGCCACCTGAAGATCAGTAATATCAAATCATGACAGACTTGCACTTAGTAAGCAACATATAGACTAGATTTTATTTTTAGCTTAAAAGAAAATAATTGTAAAATCCCTTCAGACTTTCAAAAGTATGTCATTGCTTCAAATCTTCCTCCATGACTGTCCAGAAATATGGCAGTCTGATAGCAGATGTCAGCATAGTCTTGATACACCTTGGCCTGTGTAAACATAAGCACAGTATGTGTTTCCCATTCAGTATCATGAATTATTTTGAGAAATGTCAAGTGAGCCAGCAAAGGATTACAGCGTACTACAGTGTAAAGAAATTGAAATTGGCTGCCCTTTTCTGTTTGTCCACTACGTATGTGCATGTACCACACAGACACAATGAAATACTTGTCATATTGAAAATTTGCTTTCTGTGAGCACTAAGAGGAGCAGCTAGCACTCTATAAAATAGTAGACACTACTTCTCCACAGTATCAAAGTCTATCTTCTTAGGTATTAAATCCCCACTTCTAGATTTGATGCATTGAAGGAGAAGTGATTATGATGTAGTGAGAAAGGTAAAGTCATATGAATGCCGTGCTGTACAGTGTACACAGAGAAAGCTAATGCTTGGCGCATTGTTGACAAGGTGAATGAGTGTTTTAGTTGCCTACTCTTTCTGTAGGCAATGTTGCAGAAGTGGATCTTAGAATGGGACTTCAAGAGAAGGAAGGTGGGTGTTCCAGACATCAGGAATGACAAATGAGAAATCATGAAAGCTTGTGGCAGAAGTGGCCAAAATGGGGCAGAGAAGCCGCTGTAGTTGGCAGAAGAGTGATGTCGTTCCGACAGGAAAATGGAAGATTAATTTTTGCAAAAGCTTTTCGAAGGTTTATTTCCAAATCGTTTTTAAGGGCTTTTTTTTCCCCCCTGCAGCTTCACTACTGACAATTACAACTTTCTGAGTTTATGCTTATGAAATCTTAAACTATTCTATGCTATTGTAATGTTCTTTAAAAGTTGATCAGAATAAATATATGGTGTTGATATTGACATCTGTACACCTTTTGATCAGTCATGTACAGTGAATTGTATATTCTGTATTACACGTTCCTTTTGACATCTCGTTTGGCTCACAGTAGATGAGAAAGGTTGTATTCTTTTCATTTCCAACCGATTTTGCAGCTTTGAAAACCTTTTCCAATTGAAAATAACTGTATTTTCAAAGCCTTTCAACTGGTATTCTGCTAAAGATGCTGTTCTGTATATGAGAACACAATAAATTGATTGACTGTGTTGTTATTTGGATAACACTTAGCATTGACAGATAACAGTAATTTTACTCAAACTTTTCTCTCAGTAAACTAATAAAGATTAATTTTCAAAACCTGGATCCAGTTTTATGAACACCTGAGGGAAAAAATTTAAAGAATTCTACATCTTGAAACACTTGGAATCTTTCTGTCTTCACTTTTGTATTGAAATGGAGTAAGTAAATGTGGGGGATAAAATAAAGGTAGAAGCAGCTTTTGGGAAAGGAGCGAATCACTTCCTATGTTCAGAAAATCTAACTGGTAATAAAAGATTAAAACATAGCATGGACAATGTGTTTGTAAACTTACTGAAAAATGGCAGTCTTCATGCCTTTTTGTTATAGTAGAATGATCTAAACAAGGTACAGTTTCACTGCAATTTAAATTAATCCTCTTTTTCATTTTCAGTTTCTTTTATGTCTTTACTGAGAGCAAGTAAAATTAATGTATTGTATATTTTAGCAACAAACCTGTAGAAAATGAGATAAATTTGAATTTCTTTTTCTCTCCAATGGATCACATATGTACATGATTTTACTCTTTCATCTATGCTCCATTTAGCTGCTGGAGTTCTTCAACCTGAAATAGAGTGATTTTGAGGGAAACCCTCTGTGAATGACCTTCTTATTCAGGAAGGTCTAAAGCTTGTTGTAGTATTTACCCTCATACGGGGGACTAGGTGTTTTTAGATGAGATTAGGTTTTCTCAGGGCATTTAATGCTTCCTGTTTATAAAATGAGTGGCTTTGCCTTGAGTCATCACAAACCTTGCTGTGCTAAGTAGGGAAGTAGAACAGAGTATATCCGTGAATGCTCCATCTATGAATTCTGCTACGCTGAGGGTCAGTGCCGTATAACCAGGTCAATAGTTCTTTGGCAAAGAAATTTCAGAAAATAGAGCAGTTTAAGAAAATAGTTTAAGGTTTGACATGAAACAAATGTGGACCTGTAACATAAATTAAGATGCACTTAACAAGAGGCACAATGTGCCCACAAAGTTGTGACTGGTTTCACCAACTTAGTTGAGCTGCCTGTGCACTCAGCAAAGTAGTTGAGGACAGGGGTGCATGTATTTTAACTAAGACAGAATGACAATGGTAGAAATTGGTGACTCAAAGCCTTCATACACTTTTAAATTTACTGTCTTCAGATGGGCAAAAAAAAGAATGACAGTGAGCTTTGAGAAAAGGTGAGACCTGTTCAGTCTGAACTTTGATTTCTCATATATAAGAATTACAAGGTTTAACCAGTCTCATCCAATCCACTGTAAATGCCTATGTGAGAACATAAGATCAGAGCATCTTCTGTTGTTCTGAACTGCAGTCATAGATCTATCAGTAGACAGATGTGTCTTTTGATGAAGATCTGCCCAAATTATGAGGAAATTTAGGAGATTTTTTTTTCAATAAATGCTTTTTCCATTTCTTGACCCAGTGCTTTGCTGTTCATTTTCTCTCCTGGTTGCTCAATAGATGATAAAATGTTTACAGTAACATAGTAATAGTTCTTCAATTTCCCCATCTAATGGATCAATTTCCTAATTTTGTTCTCCTCTCTCAAAAATCTAAATGTTTTAATGAATTCTAGACTTTCTCAGTTCGAAACTGGTGTCTTTTGCAGCTCAGTTCTTTAAAAATGTGGCTTCTTGTGAAGTCAAGTATCTTTTAAGCAGTTGGGGCAAGTACGATCCAGCCTGCAGATAAGATTTTGCTTTATCAACTATTAATCTATCTCTCCTAAAGAAGGAAGTCCTCAGGTTTGGATATTGAGCACAGCAAAATGACTTATTGATTCTGACAGCCTGCTTTCCAGAGGTTTCTTCCATCCAGATTTAGTAGAAGCATGTCTATGATGGATCAAATTCAGGTGTTCTTTTGTGATGAGACCATTACATGAAGGCAGACATTGGGGGGTTTGTCCAGTAATGGCTGTGATGGTGGCAATGCGATGAAAGTGTGGTTAAGAAGCTGTTATCAAACTTCCATTAAAGTAGTTTATAGAACTTTTACCTAACTCTTAATGTGTTTTGAAATATATGGTCTTATAAAGAGGTAGTACTTTGACAAGATATAAAAACCCTGAAATGAGACTTGGCTTCCCATGGAGATTGAGATCCAGAATCTTGCTAAGTTTGGGAAACTAAATATGAAGGGTTTAATCAGTCTTCTGGAGACAGCTTTGGCTTTAACGTTGCTGAACACCATGTTGTTCCAGCTGGATTGTTGACTTTGAAATGCTGTTCGTTTGTTGTTTTTGTTTTTTTTTTTTTAGGATTCTAGGAAAACCTATGGTATCTTTTTTCCCAGTACAACTTGCTTGGCATTTGCCTTAAGCATTGCACGAGAGTTTGTTAGCTTAGTCATAGTTTAACTTCAGATGCTGCACGTAGAATTGTTCCTAAGTATTGAAGAATTCCTATAGAACCCTCTTGCATTCACCCTAATGCTGATTGGTTGAGTAGAGAGCTGCTTTACGTTAACGTAACTTGTCATAGTCTGAGTAGTTTTGATCCATTTGTGGAGGGAAAACCAGCTCATTTAGGGAAGAAAATAGATTAATGTCTTTAATTATAACTGACAAATGAATATTTTTCACATGCATTAGTCTGCATGTAAACATACCTGTCTTTAAAAATGGATAGTGGGTTGATTTACGTTGATTTACCCTGCTTGCTTTGTGAAACACACGGCTTCAGCTTTTTTCCTTGAAATATGAGTTTCAAAGCAACAGAGTTCACATTTATTTAACAAAAAGAGTTGGAAAGATTTACAGGGAGTGAGATTAGAAACAAATTGAGGGAGATTTTTGTGTTTTAATGCAGTATATCCTTTCAGAGCTTATTGTCGTTTTACCTATAGCTTGTGTTTTCTGATAAAGTAATACAGTGACAAAAAGTTTGGAAAGCAAAATACAACACTTCACAGTATCACCTGCAAATCTCTACCTGGATGTATTTATCAAAGAAGTACCTGATAAGCAAATTTTACTTAGGAAAGTGGGGTTTTATACTGTCATGCAGTTTGAAAAAAGTATATATCTGAATTAAAATTATTTCACATCACTTTTCCTTGTGACATAATTTCAGATTGTAATTAATTTCATTATTGTTGAGTATAGTGTATAATTTTCACTGTGGATGAGCTTGTATTTAGAATTTTTTTTGTTTGTTTTTCTTAATAGAAAATCTGGCTGGTAGTTGTTGTTTCTGTACTTCATCTAAAAGCTCTATTTTACTGCGTTTCCACTTACAAAAAAATATTATATATCATTGCTTTATGTCAGCATTTGAAGGGATTCCTTGGACCAGATTAATTCCATGCATAAAATCATCTGCCCTTTTCTTGTAGGGGGAGGTTATAGTTTCTTGCACTCATTCAGTTCAATGAACATACTGTATTGTAATATTAGTGGTTTATGTGCTTGGTGGGTGAGGGTTGGCTTTTATGATTTTTTAAATTTTTTTTTTGTGGTGATGGTGGTGTGTGGTTTTGGTAGGGTTTTTTCATTTTTCATATGCAGCTGGTTATTTAATTGAAATAAAATACTTTTGTTGTCCTAGTTCTTAATTGCTTGTGGCATTTTATGTAGCAGCTTTCAAGGGGTTTTCAGTAATGTTTTGACTCTCTAATGCACTGTAACATCAAACTAAATGTCTCTACACAGGGAGAGTTTGTTGTTAGAGTTTGAATTTAATAGCCATGTTAACCTCATGTTAATAATGTCATTGTCATTCAGGGGCATTCTTGTCTTTAAGATCTTGAGATACAGTGCAATTCTACCTCCTTGTGCTTCCTAAGTGCCACTGGAGGCAAAAGACCACAACCATAAATGATGAAATCTGAAAGATTAAGTAAAATTTCACTTATTTTTCGGTATTATATTTAGTTTTTTGCTTCAAAAATAATTTATATCCGTAACAATTTTCACTTGCAAATAATATGCTGCAATTGTAAGGCTTTCGAAATTTCTTCATTGGTTTACGATTTTGAGATTTGGAAATATTTTCTTGTAGGAATTTTGTGAGCACTGTTTTAAAAGATGGTTTGTAATTTAGAGGAGGACTAGTAATACTACTAAAAAACTAGCAGAGTGTAGAAAAATATGTACTCTTTTAATCTGTTACTTGTTGGCTTGATTTATTACTATTTGTTACATCAGTATAACCCTTCTTTTGAGGCTGTGGGGCAGTTGTTTTGTTATTAAATAGTGCAGCACAGATGGCAGATAACCAGAAAAAAAGTAGTGCAAATACAAAATGATGCTGATGTTTGCACCTCTGAGAAACTCCTCGTTTATCAGGCCAGATATTACTCGCAGACTTATTTGCTTATTCTAACACATTTTGCCTTTAGGAGTTGACTTTGTAGCACTCGATCGATGTATTTTCACTTCAACCTGCCTTGCTTTTAAGAAAGTGTCTTTAGGCTATAAATGCATAAGGGAGCAGAAGTGTCACTTTACTGAGTTTTTTTGGTACCACCATACCAAGGCTACTGCAGCGGTTATGGTGACGGGCAGCTGTCCCCATGGTAACTTGGGGGTTTGCAGGGTGCTGCAGGGCAGGCAGAGGTGGGAACCCCATCAGCCAGCTCTTCTCCTGGGCCTCTTCCGGTTGCCTTCCTCTGCTTTTCACAGGGAGGATGCAGCCTATGATTGTCTCTCAAGGGAGTTGTAAAATGCAGCAGTTCTGCCAGAACTGTGAGAAATTTAAGCAACTGCTGGTGCTTTTTTTCCAAGATTGTTGACACTTAAATGAACTTACTGCAGTAAACCCATCAAGAGTTAACAAAAGCAATTACAGTTGAAATCTCATTCATCATTAGGGGTAGGAAATTGCCTGGTAGCTCATTACAGCTTACTGATTTTTGGTGTGGACCAGTCCGGGAGAATTGGGCCATCTGCTTGCATTATCAGTTAGTTTGAGTTTAGATGCAAAGTCTTCCATGATCAGAAGTGTGCTGTGACTACTGAAACTTGTAAGATGGTTTTCACGTCTTAGTTGACTGTCATCAACTGAGTACTTCAGCCTTCCAGTACAGAAGTACACCAGCAGAGTGAAGTGCACCCTTCACATTACACAAGGTCTTGTTTGCTCAGTTGTCTCCTTACCCTATGGGAGATGCAAGTCTTGGGCCTCCTCTGTCTCCTAACAACAAGTAGAGGGAAAGTCAATTGAAACAATCCGTCTAGTTCAGTCATATGAGGTTGGAATAGAGGTAGAAATCCTGTGCTGTTTCACAACTGAGTTTTGTAGTCGTTAAGTACTGGGAAGTTGATGATTTACGAAATGCTGAAGCTGGAAGAGTGAAGGATTTTTTTTTTATTTTTTTTTTGTGTAATGTGTGCAGCAGAGCTTACTGGTGTCAGAAGCTTGTTTAATGATTTGCTTGACTCTATTTAGGATTATTAGTCACTCGTTTCAAAAAATTGATACTACATAGATACTTCCAGAAAATGCTGTTCATTGACTGATCTCAATCCTTTGGTATGTTTTGCTTTTCAGGGGTTGTTACAGGTATAATTCTGAGCATTTTTTTTCCTAAAATACTGATGTGATTGGCTAAAGCTTAAAGGATTTTACCAATTGGAAGAGGCTTTAGTCAAATTAAGGCTTAGACTGCTTTTGTTTTTATTAAGATTATCATGACTTTTGGCTGTTGTAGGCTAAAAGAAATTCAAGGGCAACTTCCAGCCACCATTGCAAGTACACTTTTGAAGAGTCGCTGTTTTATGTGTCATGTGACTAATAGTCCAGTCAGACAAAATAATGATTGCAGAAGACCAGAGGAAATGCTATTAATACTGCTAATGGCATTCATCGTGAATCTTCGTTATCTTTGGTATACAAGGTTTGAGTAAACTGTAATAGTGACTTAGAGGTTGTGAATGCGAATATCCTAGTAGCATAGGCTAAGGTTTTGGCTAATTTAGTTGTTCTGTTATTTACCTACATTGGATGGAGTAATTAAAAAAAATAAAAATAAAAAAAAATTGAAAATGATTCCTTACTTAGCTATCACAGGAAAAAGTAATTAATACTGGGGAGAGTTTTTGGCGTATTAAAAAGTAATCTATAGAGAGACTGAGATAGTCATGCATCATATTCCTTTTCCATGAGATTTGAGAAGTGCTGCATTTAATTAACCTGGAACAGATCTACAGAAACTTTTTATTTATTGATTCTTGAGGCTTGTTATCTTTGATGCTCTTAAGTATGTTACATCTTTAAGACTAGTTGTTAGATGTTTTGAATTTAATACTTGGCCTTTATTTTCTATAACTGTTTCTCTGCAAAGACTTTTGCAATTAAGTTTTCCCATAAAAGCAGACGACACAATACATATGACCTACTTTGCAATGTTTCAAAAGAAAATTCAATTTCTCATAACCAGTGTTCATTAAATATTATTTGCCATTCCTTTTCTTTTAAATGAATTTAAAGACTGAAGCAGAACTCGCTGTAGAAATGGTAGGATTCTTTTTCCTGTCTTTCACATAATGTAGTACCTCTTAGATATGTTATTTTAATTTTTTTAATTATTATTTTTTTATATCCAAGTTAACATTATAAATATTTTTATGCTGAGATTTGTACCATATTCTGCTTATTATATCATATGCCATCACAGCCATTTTTTGAATGCCCTGAGCAGCTGTTCTTACGGGATCATCTTTTTGGCTTAACTGTTTTGCTTACCTGTTCCAAAGCTAGTAGTACTCTTTGACTGCTGTTTCTATCTCAATGTCTGGTTGGTTAGGGATTTTTTTTCACTTGTCTGCCCTTGCAATTGTCTCTGAAGGTGTCTCGTAACTCTTTTCTTTCATTTTTCTTCTTACCATGGCCTTAAAATTTGCCACACCTTACAACATGTTCTAGGATTTTTCCAACTTGTCAAACTTCAGGATCAAAATATGCTGGAAGAGATGTTCCAGGAGTGCACCAAACGTGTTCCACTCACTAGCAGGCAACTCAGTTCATGGCATCAGTTGTTCTAGTCACGTCTCTCTCTAGTTAGAAATGCATACAGTATGTATGTTAGGCCCTCAGAACTATCTTCTTTTAGAAGTGCACTTCTCTCTGGCTGCATTAGTTGCTGATGCAGATGTAGCCTGCAAACTTTGCTATATGAGTGCTGAGCTGAAGCCACTGGTAGTTATTTAAATGTTCTTTTTGTTTACAGCCAGTTCTTCACTAAGAAAGGAGAACTTTGGTCCAGTTTAGCGTGTATTGTGGTGGTTTTTTTTTCTGTAGAGAGTTTTTGTCTTCAGACTGCTTGTGCATGCAAGCGTGGATGTTTATTGTTGTAGTTTTACTAGTATTACTATCAAATATGTGCACTTTGTTCAAAATATGTGTGAGTATATAGTAGTTTGGGGTTATATTTCTGATACATTTTCTGATGATCTGCAGCAATTGCCTGCTGTAATTTCTCTTCTCGTGCCTTCTGTATATATTCAAAAAATTATAAGTACTTTGTGATTTATGGACATAAATGTTACTTTTGATGTTTAGTGTCTACCCTGCATGTTTTTTCTCATTTCTATTGTCTAGATTTCACCCCAGAATAGACAACTTGCAGATTCAGTTTATAAGGTTTGTTTTACATCTCTCTGGATTATGTCAACAAATCAATTTGCAATTTATCACAGTAAAAATTACTTTGATTTTAATTCTTGATTCTCAAGTTGAAAAAGCTTGAAATACCCTTTTGTGTAAGAATTCAGACATTCCTTTCCTTGAAACCATTCTAAAATTCAATCCAAGTCCAGACTACTGCACGAAACAAGCAGATATTTGCCCATGGGTTAGTTAGCATGAGTAGCATATTCTGTTGTGAGCTGGATAGATTAGGTCAACTAATAAGTCTTCTTGCTCCAAGGGACAGTCAGCTATACCTAATGTTGATGAACATCTAATTTGTTCTTTAAAAACATCCAAGGATGGATGTTCCAGTGCTTAGCTGTCCTTAAGGTTGCAAGAGGCTCTTCTTTTCTGAATATTTAGGCTAAATCTCTAAGTTTCCCAAATTTATTAATACTTAACATTTCTGTAGCAACATGGAGGGTGGTTAATTCTTCTCCTGTTACAGCAGTGACTGGAAGCCATGTCTCTACCTCAGTTGCCTTCTTTTTGGAGTATGCAAACCAAAGTCTCAATCTTTCTTCATAGATCATGACTTATTATTGGTTAGATTTTTTTTAGATCTTAATCTTCCTAAGAGTCTTTTTAGTTTGTCACATTTCTTGGGTGATGTCTGAAAGCTGACAAGGAAGATTTTAATGGAAATATTTGGTAGTATGCGATATGTCTAAGTGGGCACAGTAGAGCAGGAAAGATTACTTCTGGCATTTGTTCAGCTTACCTATTCATATGGCATATACAAGCATGAAGCTGGCTCTTAGGGCAGTGCATTATCATTTTATCATTGGAGTCTTAGCTGGAGTTCACATCGGTTTCTCTGTATGTGCTGCTACCTAGCCACTTATTTCCCACCTTTTGCTGGTGTGACTGATAACATGAAACACTGCACTCGGTGTTCTTATCCTGAACAGGGATTGATCTGCTGTTTGTCACAAGTAAAATAAAGTCAGGTTTTATGTATGTAAAGTCCTTCATTTTTGCTGACGTGTAATACAGGGTTGTACTTGTTACTGTGCAGATATTTTGGGGAGTTTCTAAAACTTTGGATGACGTAAATGGAGTTTTCAGTTGCTGTTTTGGCTTTATTGGCAAAACAATATACTGTTTTAAACATTCAGGGCAAAATAGCACAGTATCTTTGTGTCTTTAACCTGCTATTCTTCTTACATTGTAGATGCTGGCATCGCCATCGACATCAGGTCAGCTGTCTCAGTTTGGGGCAAGTTTATACGGGCAGCAAAGTAAGAATTCTTTTTTATTGATGATATCTTTATTTTATACTAAATATGTTCTAGTTTCATGCTCTTTGGATAGAGAACATGCTTATGGCTTTTTCTGGTGATTGTAAAAAAGATACTATGTCTCCTTGTGTGCTTGTTTTCAGGTTTTTTTGAAGATACAGTTTTGCTTCGCTTAGTGTGGAGTTTTGCAGTGTTCAGGATCCAAAGTGTTGTATATTGACACTGTATACCTGTTAAATATCCAACTATAATCATTCTATAAAGAATGTCTGTGATTTAACTGTGGCTCTCTGAAGGAAAAACTAAAGAAATTGCACTGGGCCAAAATGAGCCTAGTTCAGTAAAAGATGTAAGGAATTAGAAGGAAATTATAGCTTAAATTATAACTGATGTTTCATGCTCTACAGGAGCAAATTAGATCTTGTGTATACACGTGGCAACTCACATTTGGCAAAGCATTGTGCCAGCGAGATTATTGCATTCTGCACCACTTGTTTTTTGTTTTCCATACCTTGAAGACTTTTTTTTTTCCCCTGTATCTGCCAGTCTTGTGTATGTCATTGCAATAAAGCAACGGTCGCAGTGTGTAACATTTGCCACTGAATTTAAGGGCCAGCGTTGAAAATTGAACCTCCTTGTAGCTGAGAGAAACATCCAGAAAGTGACTGAGAATATTGGAGTTAGACAGTTACACAAGTAAAAGGTGTTTGTGAACATTTATCACTGTAGGCTTTTGAATCTCTGCAACTTTCTTGCCAAGTGCATCGGATTTAGATTCTAAGACAAAGTGTCTTCAAGAATACTTAAGAGAGTCCGTATTTTTTATTTTTTTTTTTTTATCTGGACAATCTGAAAGCTTTGTCTATTAGATGCATGGCCTTCACAACTTCTTTCGGCTTTCTTCAAATAGTTTAAAAATATAATGATTTTTTTTTTTAACACTATCTCAGTAGCTGTTGATAAGTCACCATGTAATATAAACTGATATTTGATTATGCTACTGAGACTTTTATGAGCAATTTCTCACCAGTCTGGGAGTCCTGTTTGGCTCTTGGCTTCTTGGGTCCTGAATCTGGCACTGTTGGACCTTTCAGTCTTAACTGTATGGAGATAGTGAAGCGGTTTATTTCTTCTCTTTATCACAGTTACTTGTTGTTTAGTTGATGAAAAAAGTTAACCTTAAAAATTTGTTCATTCAGTTGGTTGTGGTGCCTAGGATATAATCTCTCCAACATGAAGTCGTGCTGTCTAAAAGCTGGAAAATAAATACTATCACAGTTCAGTTTCTACAAAATATTGAGAAAAAGGGGTGAGAAACTTGCATTGAAGTCAGTGCTTATGGTTAAAATTCTTTTAGGGAAAACAGAGCTGGTAATGCCTATGCACATTTAGATTGGTAGCTGTCAGTCATTAAGCAAGATGTCATGTTATAGAATAAATATAACTTAAATTTAGTGATTAGTCAGAAACTGGCCACTTCAGTGATCAGCCTCCAATATAGCCCATGCATATCTGTTGTCTCAGTGGGAAAAGGAAACGTAAAACAAAAAGATTTTTTTTTTAAATTTTTTTTTTCTTATAGTGAATGTCAACTGCCCCTTGCCAGCCACAGGAATGTGATTCTACTTTAGTTTTACAGCCCTTCTTGTTAAACATTCTAGTTTAAAGAAAACCAACAACAAGAAATAACTGTCAGTGTAAAACCTGCTTTGCTGAAACAAATGCTTGCACAAAATTAACCTGAATATTGTAATCGTGCTTTTCAGTGTACTGTATCTAGTTTGAAAGTATGTACATTTTTCTTTACCATTTTAGTTTTAAAATTCCATGTGATTGTTATTCAGCATGAAATATTATTTATAATATATATTTATGCTCATTTAAATTATTCTGATGCAGCAAATTGCCAAAATATTTACAGTGAGCACTTTGATATAATCAGCATTTAATGAAGTCTTAGGAGGCTTGTTATAGCAAGTCACACTACCTCTTAATTTGAATATATAAATTTGAGTGTTACCAATTTTGAATGTTATTGCAGACTTCTTGGATTGAAAATTTTAGGATAGGACAGACAGCAGTTCTTAGTGCAAGAGCTAAATGACTGGAAGGTTTTTTCAAACCTTGTCCATGATATTAACCTGAGCATATGCTATAGCCATTCTTTGCATTCTTAGTATTTAATCATGTTATGCACTGATATATTCAGCTCTTCTGCTGGGGTGATCTACTTTGGGAGAGTGCTGAGTCCTCATATTATTTCTTTTGTTTGGTCTGCACGATAAGGTTTTGAGTTCTGTGAGTCTACCTCTGCAGCCTTATGCCAAAGCAATAGGGACCGTTACTTAGAGCTATTACATTTGATAAGCTAAGTTTGTTTCTATTGATATGTTGCACTAAATGACTCCCTTGTCTTTGAACATAATTCAGAAGCTTCATAAACACAGAAAAATTTTGAGAGTGGTTAATGGTTTTAATGGTTGGACTGGATGATCTTAAAGGTCTTTTCCAACCACAGCGATTCTGTGAGAATGCTGAGAAACGTCATAAAGTTTTTGGACGCTTTGAGACAGGGCAGCAATGGGTTATCTTTTGCTGATTTGAGTTAAAGTAATTTTTTACCTCACTGAAGTGCTTGCTTTTATTCTGTAACACTGAATTGTTTATGCAGAAAATACTTTTCATCACAATGCTGAAAATCTTCTGTATACTTTTAAACACTGATAGAAGGCAGTTAATATTCTCTTACTTTCTTTTCTCAAAACATTGAGCTTAACTTGATCATGGACACCGAAGTTCTGGTATCAAAAAGAAGCAACTTAAACTTCACAGAAAACTGGCCTAAAGTATTTTGTTGTTCTAAAAGCAATGTTATTGTTAACTAAAAGTTCATAACTTTTTTTTTTGTTAAAGATTTGCTAAATTTTTAACAAGGCAGATCACTGTTCTAAATACTGACCAAATATATATTGGTTTATTCAGAAGTAATTAATGTACTACTTGAGTGCAGTTACTCGTTTTCTCAAAATGATGCCTTTTTTTGAGATAACTTCTAGATTTTCGTGTCCTCATCCAAAAATTCAAAACTGAACCCTTTCTCTACAGTATACATCTATCTCAAAGGAACAAAATTTTGTTAGTGACTCAAATACAGAAATTCTTAAAGAGCCTGAGTTTAACAGTAACGGGGCAAAATTTGAGATAATTTGGCTTCTACTGTGCAAACAAGGACTTAGTTTTCACACTGCACTTTCCTTCAGTCTTTACACCTTTTTTGTAGGTTGTCAACATAAATTGTTTCCATCTACATCTGATGGAGAAGACTTTGTTCCTGATTGCTCTATATCTCCACCCCTCTGAATTTTTTTTCAATAGGTGCACTAGGCCTTCCAATGAGGGGAATGAGCAACAATACCCCTCAGTTAAATCGCAGCTTATCACAAGGCACTCAGTTACCGAGCCACGTAACGCCAACAACAGGGGTACCAACAATGTCACTTCACACGCCTCCATCTCCGAGCAGGTATTTATTGATAGCCAATATTTCTGCCATTGTGTCTTTCTGCAGAGCTCTTGTTAAATGTTCTGCATATTTTGCCTCAACTACTTTACAGTCTGATTAATAAAAAATAAAAAAATAAATAAAAGAAGAAGAATAGTAATTTCTGTTGACCACTGCCTGTGTTAGGAAAATAATACTGTGAACCGGTAAGGACTTACTGTAAGACAGTGTTTGATTTTTCTATGTAAAGGACAAATTGCTGGCAAATTCTGCTTCAGAATGTAAGAGGCTGGTTTTTGATTGTTGTGGTAAATGTATGCTTGAAACTTTTGTATGGATGTCATACACCCTAGAAGAATATTAAGGTAGTAGATCTGAAGTGCTCGTTTAAAAAAGAGCTGTAACGCCTTTTCAAATGCATAATGCATAACTATTTATCTAAACCTGACCAAAAGGACTTGATTAGTATGTAATGGGTCATCTGGTATTTCTGAAGTAATCCAAAACTACATTAATTATAGAGAGTAATCCAAACACGCTGTATTGACGCTAAGCACAAATTAAGTTGCAACAGCTCAGTCTCCTCAGTACTCATAATCTAAATGAGTAACCAAATACTATTGTACAGATTCATCTCTGTGAATGGTTTTTCTCTTTCAGGGGGATATTGCCTATGAATCCTAGGAATATGATGAACCACTCCCAGGTTGGTCAGGGCATTGGAATTCCCAGCAGGACAAACAGCATGAGCAGTTCAGGGTTAGGCAGCCCCAACAGAAGCTCTCCAAGCATAATATGTATGCCAAAGCAGCAACCCTCTCGACAACCTTTTACTGTGAACAGGTAAGGCTGTTTAATTGGATCGTCCCTGTACAGCCGTGAACATGCTTAAACGCTGCTCTGGAAATCTAATTTTTGTCCATTAGAGTAAAGCTCAAAAGCTGCTTTGTGTGTTCTCATCTCCTGACAATAAACTTTGAACCTGCTTTTAATATTCACACAAGCTTTTTGAGGCCTTGAAGCTAAATTCTGTTTCAGACTATTGAATTTCTACTGCTGCTTCTTTATGTGACAACAAGTTTGATGGTTTTGAAATATATCTTCATTTTGGGGTATATGCATCCATTTTAAGACTGTTTGTGTATGAGTTTGGGAAGAAGTAAGGCAGAATTTAAAAATACAGTACTTATTCTGGAAGGATAGTTAACTCATTTAGACACAGTAGAGACCTAGTATTTTACCTCTTTAAATTCTGCGGTGATGTAGACAACAGTAGTTTGCCGTTGAGTTGCCATTCGATTTGATGCTCAGTTGGATGCCAAAAGCTTCTCAATCACTTCCACTCTTTTTCTAACTCTGGGCAAGATTCTAACATCCTGAACTACTAGGCTTTAACTGTGTTTTGGTGCTGTGTTTATGCTTAGTTCATACTGATAAATTTCTGGTAAGAAGTGTGTCGAATCTAATTACTAAAAGTGTGTAGTCACAGCTTTGCACAGCTGACTGCTTTCCAGGCTTTGTTCCACAGCCTCACGATCTCTGTGCTCCCAATTTAATCCTTTTTCTCCCTTCAGGACCTTTCTTAGGAAACTGACTCTTAGACAGGGCACAAACAAGCTCATGGCAACGATACTTCACTTTTCTTAGTGGCATTGGTAAAAGAGGTTACAAATAACTGTAGAGTATGCGTTTTGTGGCCTGATATCTTTCTCATCCTCGAAATTCTTAACAGTGTTACTTTTTGCTTTAAAATCAAATGAAAGAAAAGCCCTTGCATGAGAAACACTGTCTGTTGTCAGGCTAGAATATACGCTCTCAAGATGGAGTTGGTCTTCTATTGGTGCTCTCACCAGGTCTAGAATTCACAGAGGATACCAGGAATGTGTTTCTTCACATGTGGGAGGTGCCAAAGATCTGGATGTCTTTCAGATACACCACCTTGGAGGAGCAAAGCAGGACAGGACCACTCATGGCTAACTGTTCCCTTCCTTGATGTTTCAATCGAAAATAAAGAATTTAGGGCTGTTTCAAATTGGAATGAAATGCTTCAGATTTGTAACTGTGGAAAAAGTCCGTGTAGGTTTCCACTTGGAAAATGTTTGATGTTTTTATTTACAGAAACTTGTAAAACATCAACTTCCATACTGTTACAGGGAGAAAGTCAATATTGTGGTTTCCCACACAGCAGAAATTCAGAATTTCACTCAGCTGGGGCCTGCCTTTGGTCTCAACATCTCCGGCTTGCACAGAATGAAGCAGATAATTTGTGAGGGTGTCATTTCCACCACAGTAGTCCTATATGGTGTTTAGATGTCTTCAAACGGTTTTGCCTGACTATACGAAGTTTAATTTAGCTGATGTCCTTGTGTGGAAGAGACCGCCCCTATGCCTGTAATAGTGCCATACATACATGGTGACGGTTGCACACCATAGCTGTTCACATTATAATGGAGGTACGACAAACTTGATCTCTCCTGTGATGGGACTTCCCACCTGCAAAAGAATGGATTACACTCTGACTTTTCAATATTGCATTTACTGCTACTTCATTTTTCTGTATGAAATTACTGAGCAACAATCATGTTTGTCATAATTTGTTGTTGACGGATGTCTTAAGACACAGTGGCTATTAAAAAAACTAAGTTATTTCAAACTTATTCCAGTTGTCTTGGCTGAACTGCGCCTGCTGCTGCTTAGAATATTCAGAAGTAGAAAAGAAAATAAATACAAACTGAGTTTTGACTAATGTGAGTTGCTTAAGCTTGGAATAATTTAAGTGTCTTAGGTTTGGGGTTTTTTTCCCTTAATGTCTTCCACTCAAAATTACGAAGTGTGTGTACCCCTTTGTCTGACTTCCTGGATTTTTTTCACAGTATGTCTGGATTTGGGATGAACAGAAATCAAGCATTTGGAATGAATAACTCCTTATCGAGTAACATTTTTAATGGAACAGGTGAGTTTACCCTGATTAATGTTGATCTTAAAGTGACATAGAGGGATTTATTTATTTATTTATTTTTTACTAAAGAAATCTGATTGAAAATACTTTGTTCTGCTGGAGTGTGAAAAAACAAAATTGCATAGAAATGTTGCTCCAAGAGTGGTTCTGTGAAACTGTTACTACTTCATAACAGTAGATTTGAATCCTTTTGAAGATGAAGTGAAAGTATTCTGTAGAGTACTCACTGTACATCACATGACTACGTTATACCTAATTGGTTAGAAATGCAAAATAGCTTATGGAATTGAAAAGGGAATCAGAGAAGAAAAGATATATCCATTTTCTACAAAACTGTTATGTAGGGTAAAAAGTGGGAAAAGTTTGGTTTTTGTTTGTTTGTTTTGTTTGTTTTTTTTAAATCTCAAGCTCCTTTTGAACAACTGGCTTATGTGATCCTTTTGGTCAATTGCTTCAGCTGTGATTTTTTTTTGTCTGGGAATTAGCTCTTCACCTGAATTTAATGAACTAGAGAGGGGAAAATATCCTTGTGGATAAATGCCTCTAGATTTGTCCATGCTGATGTTTCTGTAGGTGACTATATATGAAGCAACTTGAGGTGCTGGTGACATCACAGCATAGAAGGGTTGGGCCATCCCCTGGGGCCTTGTTGACACCTTTATAGAGCCACAGCTCTAACCTCACCTATGTAGTGTTTTCTGTTGCAAATCAAAAAGCGTTCCCATGTAACTTACATCGCATGGGCTTTACAGCTGCTTCAGCTTTATCTTGCCTTGTCTAAGGACAAAAGAGCTCCTTGATGCTGGTGCTAATATGGATTATTATCTTCTCTCAAATTTCTTCGTGATAACTCCTTAAATTTTAAAGGCTATCTATCCTAGTACTGGAATTTTGACAGTCTGCCTGTATTTTATGTGCGCAGTCTTTAATTCAAAATGAGTAGGCCTTGTTGCTAAATACAATTGACTAGCTATTGTTTAAAAACAAACCTCAAACGTCTTGGTGCTCTTTAGTCTCATAACACAGAGGCTGTTGTTATTTGTAGTAGTTATACTAAGAGTAAAAACATCAACTTGAAGAAAGAAAATATACCCTGCGTTTATCTTGCACATAATGAAGTCTGAGCTAAAAAAGCAAGGACATTTAAAATATCTGGCTTTATTGTAGATGGAAGTGAAAATGTGACAGGACTGGACCTCTCAGATTTTCCAGCACTAGCAGACAGAAACAGAAGGGAAGGAAGTGGCAATCCAACTCCATTAATAAACCCTTTAGCTGGAAGGGCACCCTATGGTAAGACTATTACTTTGAAAACTCTTTGAATGAAATCGGTATTTGGTTGAATAGCCGTAAGATAATAGTTCATAAGATAATAGGTAAACTTTTCAAAAACACAAGACACTTGAGCTTATAAATCTCAATTTTTAAAAATAAGTAATTCATATTTCTGTTATTAGAGATTCCTCTCAGGCTTTTGTAAGTATTAGAACTCATCTGCTTTAGTTTCATTGAGGTTGTTGGGATTTTCAGTGTGTATGATGATTACTCTGAAGCTGCTCTAGATGTTTCTTAGGCAATGGGTTGTGTTCTAATTGCACGTATACAAGAACTGTGGCGGTCAGAGTAGTAAATTTACAAATAATATTTGATTACTAGAGGTGTTGTGTAAAAAGTCAGCAGCTGTAAACATACTGTACGTTTTCTCCATTTATTGGTAGTACTTATTGTAGTGCTGTTCACTGTCGTTCTTATACTGAACATCAGATTTCAAAAAATAACCTGTAAGCATCAACTGTTATCAGTGAGATTCCAAGTCTGTCTTATATAACTCTTGCTGAACAGCTTAAAGTTCTACAAGGAAAAACTGTAAAGTTAGATACAAATCTTGTCATTTGGGTCTGGAAAAAAATCAGGTAAGCTTACTGTGAGGCACAATACTTTTTTTTTTTTTTTTGTTGCTGCTTTAGTAATTTTGTCATGCATGTTGCATCAGCTACTCCAAAAAGTTACTTTTATAACCTAAAGTTATAAAACTTGTCAAATTTCAGCCAAAAATAACCCAGTGTTTTCCAACTATAAAAAGCTGGTGTTTTTCAGAGATATCTCCTGCTTTAATTGGAAAGAAATAAGAGAGAACCTCATTATCAGGAGAAAGTAGCCTCATGGATTGGGTGTAACCAGGGCCTTCTGCTGAAGATAGCTGTGAGAGAGAGCTAAGTGAGATAAACTGAAGTGCTCCTGAATACTGGGAAAAGTCACTTCCCCAAATAAAGTCACACTGTAGGTGGAGAGCTAATACAGCTTGTGGTTGACATGAGATTTTGTCTGTCTCTGAAAGAGAAGAGAATGGAAAATTGATAGAAGATGGGAAAGAGATCCACACAGATGTATTTCCACTGTGGAGCTGGAGTTCAACGTTTAGCAGCACTACCACATAAAAAAAATCTGTAACTGCTCCTATGCTTACACCATCTCCCGTTTTTGATGCTAGTATAGCTGTTCACACGAGTCTGTGGTGTACGAGGAAATAAATTTCTCTATCTGAAGAGTTATGTTGAGCACTTGCTTAATACAGGCAATAAGTATGATGATATGAGCAATCAAGAAAAGGCTGTATGAGATACACTGAACACTATCTCCAGCAACAGAAAGTAGAGAGCGCTTTTGGTGGTGATCAAGAAAAAGGTTTGAAACTTGAGCAGAGACATCCTTTCTTCATGTTTAGCTTATTCAGGAAAATTAGACTTCGATTAACTTCTAGATAGATTGAGAATATGCAATACAGTTAATTCATTACCAGTTTCATTCATACAGTGAAAGAAATTGTAATAACTCTGGATGAAAAGAGCAAACAGCAGAAACAAGATTAGCTCAGTGGATTTCTTCCTTAAATAAAGGAACTTTGATCTCTAACTCCAGAATATTAAAGTCATGTATAGTCATCTATTGAACCATTTTATACCCTATACCTCTATTAAGAATCTTTGACAAATAGGCCCTAGACTTTATTCCGTCTTCTCTTCCTCTAGTGCAGTGTTGTTTGCAACCCACTCACTATCACTTCTCTGTCTCTCAGCAAAGAATATTTGCCCTTAGGTGTTTGATGTAGGGGCTTTGCTTTGGGTTTTTGTTTGGTTGGTTTGGGTTTTGTTTTTTTCAGCTGGCATATAAAAAAAAAAAAAAAAGAATGTTTTCTTTTCAGTAGTCAGAATCCATGTTCCAATGTGACTGGCCTACTTTTTTTAAATTAGGGTCAGAGCACTGAGAGTTGCAGGCTAAATGCTTTCAGTTTTCCTACTGAAAGTAGGAGTCGTTCTTATGTCACAGGCAAGTATTTCACTGGTGATATGTTCTGTTGCAAGTTAGCTGGGCATCCTTTAAGAATATATGCTTTTAAAGAGATGATGCTAAGAAATTCTTCATGCATTTAGGGGATGGAGGAAAAATGTATTATCTTAAAAGCAGTACATCCTTCCTTCATCAGTGGGTTTCCTTAAATACCGCTTTAATAATGCCTGTAAAGATTATCTGATTATTAAGATGTGCAAAACAGGTGCTCTTCATAGTAAAAATACTGGGCTTCGTTCTTAAAGCAATGGATGTGTCTATGAATTTAACCTGGAGTGTTTCTCAGCTCACACCTAAATAAGAGGCTTTAGTCTAATACGTGTGGATGTTTCAGAGGAATATGCTTTGTTTTGGATTACCTGGTTTTTTTGAAAGTCACTTCTGCTGTACAGCTTGCACATAGTGAAAATGGACAGTAAGCAAGATCAGCAGCATAAAATTCTTCACTTAGCAGTCATTTAATGTTATTCCTGCTTTCATTTTGATGATAGTTGGAATGGTAACAAAACCAGCAAGTGAGCAGTCCCAGGACTTTTCAATACACAATGAAGATTTTCCAGCATTACCAGGCTCCAGCTACAAAGACCCAACATCGAGTAATGATGACAATAAATCTGTAAGTAAACCTTAAATCTTATTTTATTTTGAGTGCTTATACTTCTGATTATATTTTAAAGTGGGCAGTGACTATATTTGTAATACAAGATTTTCAGATTTGCCCCTCTAAATTAACGAGAAATTTTGCATAATCAGCATATGTAACTATGCAAATGGAATTTCTCACAAGACTTTTTGGTCCCAGCAGTCGCTGTGAATTTGCTTTCTTGATTTCATATGAATTTTTTATGTCCTTTTTGTATTTGAGGAAGGGACCAGGGAGGAAGTTGCAAGAACACCTCAAAATTTATTTTTGAAAATGGATATATATTTTTCAACTTTTGCAATTTGTAATTTCTCTTTCTACCAATTCCAGCTCATTTTTCGCTGTTGGTGCCTCTCATCAGTAGTAGTATTTTACACATTACAACAACTTCAAAGCTGTCAAATCCTTCAAAAGTTAGGTGGTACAATATGACTTCAAGGTAAATTCCTCAAAGAAATGGAATCACAGGAAACAAGCTCTTAATAGATATCATAGCATTCATAGGCACATGGTAGACTAGTAGATACACTGTATCTTAAGTATTATTGTAATTATCACGTGTTATATGAATAACTTAGATGATAAGATTATGTGGGGTTCTCATTGTTTAGTCTAAAAGATTTGTAATAAAAATTGCTCTTTTTGGTTTTTTTTTGTAATTAAAAGGTGAAAAAAGCTTGTTAACTAGTGTAGGAAACTGCTCTATGCTATCCAAAATGTTCAAGTTTCTGATTGTTTTATTACTTCTACTTGGAAAAAACATGTTAATAAGAGTGTCATAAATACTGGTAAGTAAGTAGTAAGTGTGACTACAAACTTATGTGAAAACTGAAAAACGCAACTGGTGAAAAAAAGGACGTGAGGAAGCCTGGCCCCCAAATATTGTGGCCAAGTTTATCGTGTGGAAAATGTTCTGATACAGTTAGCATTGAATGCAGTAAGGAAGGAGTAAATGTGATTACATTGTGTTACTGCAGACGTGTTTTAAGGAATACGAGTAAGAAATAATAGTTAAGAAAGATATCTTTTGTCAGTATGTGGGCTCCTGGAGTGCGATCACAGTTTTCTTGCCAGAAATAGTGTTAATGTCTTTTTTCTGATAGTTGCAAATGTGCCAACTGTCCATTGCTCACGTCTCAAATTGGCTTGAGTTATTATCTGTTGCTACATCATGGAGTGTTATGTAGGAGCAAGACTGTATGGGAAAAATATATGATGTGATGAGTCCAAAATACACTCTCGTCAAAGGCACTTGTATATTCAAACTCAGGTGTAAAATATTTTCATACCCTTTTAGACTGCAAGTTGTGGGCTCATTAATAGCTCTTATTGTATGACAGGTATACTTTATGAAGTGGTATATATTACATAAGGTTTGTTGGCAGAATTCAAACTTCAGGTTAGTTCCATTTTAGTGCCTAATTTATTAGAGTGACTTGATGTACTGGTTTAGAGCACTTGACTTAAAGATAGGGTCAACAAGTTTTTCCCTTGTGTTTTCTTTCCATCATACCAACTCTGCAAATTATTTCTAACAGAATTTGAGTACATCAGGCAAAACATCATCCAGCACAGATGGGCCCAAGTTTCCTGGAGATAAAAGTTCAACTACGCAAAACAACAACCAGCAGAAAAAAGGGATCCAGGTGTTACCTGATGGTATGTGTCATTCCACTTTTTTCTTCTTTAAAAGTTTTGACAGTCATTTAGATCACCTTGTTGATTCCTCCGCTTCTTTAAAGGAGAAAATTAATTTGTTCTTCTTGCCTAGGTCGGGTTACCAACATTCCTCAAGGGATGGTGACGGACCAGTTTGGAATGATTGGCTTGTTAACATTCATCAGGGCAGCAGAGACAGATCCAGGAATGGTACATCTTGCATTAGGAAGTGATTTAACAACACTAGGTCTCAATCTCAACTCTCCTGAGTAAGTTTCTGGGTTTTAATACTGTCCTCAGTTCTATCATGCTGTCATTCATCATCGACTCACTTCGCTCACATGACTATCAAACCCACAAGATACTTTGCCTAATAAATTTAAATATGTAATGACAGTAAAATAAAATATTCATAAACAAGAGAATTGTGCTTCAAGGCATGCTGAGATCTTGTCATGAGAGCTTTCGGTAAACCCTGATGGCTTTGCTTATTCTTCTAACTTCTTTAGGACTTCCTTCAGGAATTGACAGTGTATTGTTAATTAATTTCATATACGTTATTTTTCCAATAATAATATTTCTTGAGGATATTTGCACTTAACTCTCAGCAATTCGAGGGGTAAAATAAATTTATATCAGTGTAATAATGAACAGAGCATCTGTATTGTTACCCTGCACCAACGATTAGTATAAATGAAAAATTTAGTTTTATTGTTAGCTTTTACTCATTCAGTTCACCTAAGTTTAGTCATCTAAGCTTCCTGTAGAGGCAGGGGGGAGAAAAGCAGTTAGTGATTGTAGTAATGGTAAAATAAGAGCTTACAGTTAAGTGCCTCTCTTTCTTCACTAGTTACAGAAGGAAACCTAGATCAGTATGGACAAAAATGGTATCTTCTAAGTAACTGCAATTGTGAGAGAAACTTAATTTCTGGTACATCTCGCATCATTTTGTTTCAGCGGAGATTTGCATAGTGGTATCCGTATTGACAGAGCAGGGTATGTAGTCTAAGGTTTGCACATAAGCAAAGAGCAGACAGCATACGCAGGCATAGTTTCCATGTTTCACAAATTTATATAGAGCTGCATATAATCAGGGAAGACTGGGGAATGTGTGCATCAAGGTGAGAGGGAAAGCATAGAAAAAATGGCTCCTGATTTTTCTGTCCTGGAATAATTGACATTAATTTATTTAATTTATTTTTTCCTGGAGATGTAACTTTTTAGAAAATAACTGCTTCCAGAAATTCTTCCCGTAGAGCTTACATAAAAACTTAATCAAATTGTTAGGCCATTGGCACTTCTGAAAACGTTTCAAGACTGTCATCCAAAGTCAATAGTTTGTAGTTATTTGAAGACGTATCCTCAAGTATAATGTTAGTCTTGCAGGTCACTTTTCGGAATCCAGTCGTTTGCCCACTCTCATCCCCTTCTCTCACAACATAAAGAGAATGCATAAAAAACGGTTATACTGGCTATGGGTTGCTGCTTTTCCTTGGTAGTCCCAGAGCACACAGGACTGGCAGGGAGACTGGTCTCCAGGATTTACCGTTCTTGATACGGGTGCTCAAACTTTACTTGAGACTTATTAGCTGTAAGTAGGATGTCTGTTTTCATCAAAAGAATTTCAAGTAAATTTGTATCTGGATTCTTGACTTGTTCCTCAACACAAGTGGAATCTGGTGATTTTGCTTCGTTAGACAGCTACTTTCTCGAAGAGTTGACATACAGAATAGTGATACTACTTTTGGTCATACTATTTCATATTTTATTCCACATTATTCATTAGTTTTAGTGACTAACACAAAGCTTAAGTTTAGCATACCTGTTGGAAAGGCTACATAAAACCTCATAGGTTTACCTAGTACCTCATTGCAGAGGAATACTAAATATACTTAGATGCTGTGGTGACTCGTAGCTGTTTTGCAGCTCCTGAATACAGCACCCAAATTATTAGTGTGTGTTTGTATGTGAGCAGTATATATACTCGACATGCTGCTGCTTTTCCTTAGCAGCCATGCTGTAAACAGCTGGATTTTTAACGCTTTCACATACTTAAGTAATGTATTATAGGGTATTCAGGGTCTTGAATGGAGGGGATAGGCTTAATATTTAACCTAGACAGCTCTGTGTAATATAGTTGGTTTTACTTTATACTACAGAAAAGCTTTGCAAGTAGCCTGTGCAGACCTCAGTGTCTGGCCTGCCATCTTGCCTTGTTAAACATCCTTTGCTTGCTTTCTAAATTGTTGTTTGAAAAACTAAAAGCATTTCACATGTGGAAAGTCAAAAATTTTCTGCCTTGTGAGGTACTTCTTGTGGTAAAAATGCCACATTTAAACACTTAGCATAATAAATGTGCTTTCAGAAACAAAGTTTTAGAATTCTGTGTATATCTCTAATAGTTTGGATTAGCCCTCCTCACTACTGGTTTTATATAGATTTTCTGTGCAGGTAGGCCAAGAATTATTTTGGTTGCTGAAAGAATGATTATGTATTGCCTGAACAGTCCTGTATTTCTTCAAGAAATATGCTTTTAATTTCTTAAGATATCTTAAAATTCTACATAAAAATGAAAAAAATGGCATTAGTTCATTTAATTCTTTAGAGATTGTCTAGCTGTTTGTTCATGTTCTGAAGCTTTCTGAAATATTCATCAAGTAGACTGTAGGCTGTCCAATACCTCCTTGAAAAATGTTAAATTAGTAGAGTTTTATTTGTATCATAGAACACTGTGCACAAATGCTTCAGTTTTTAATGCATACAGAGGTTCAGTCTGAGTCTGTAAAATACTAGATTCTTTGCCCTAGGAAACCAGACCTCTAGGGCACACATGACACTCCTTTCCTTGGGGCAACGCCTAGCCATGCTTTCGGTAGAGGGAATACTTTCAGTGTTTTCAGCATCTGCAGATTTTTGCACTGAAATCTTCCTTCAATCTCTAAAGCGTATTTTTTTGCCAACAGCAAGATTAGTTAGCCTAGAGTAAAACTGACACCACTTAATCAGTGTAGTTTTTGGCCCAGATAGCTCAGCTGGGAGTTCATTGTGTTGAGGTAATTTGGTAGGTTTCAGATATTCTTTTAATAATAAGTATTATGTCTTTGACAAGAAGGAAGCAAGGATTTGATAGCGTGTACCATACCCATTTCATTTACCAACTTCACCATAATAACATGCTATGACAGAAAATTAAAAGCAGGCTGTAGCTGTCTGCCCAAAGTACATTTTGCTCAGTCCTATGTTTACTACTTTACCTGTTAATTAGAAAACTCATTCCCCAATACATCAGTCATTGTAGCAGTGTTGGAAGGTTCATTATTTTCTCTGTATTAAACTAATGTTCCATTTTTAAAAATAGATGCTAGCAAAATCTATATGAAAGAAAATATTAAATCATAATAAACTTATCTTCATGTTGTGCTGGAATGCAATTTATTTGTATCGTCACTGGAATTTAGAAGAAGAGTAAAATCTTTGAGTTAGTTGAAAAACAACCAAACAAACCAAAAACTACTAGTAAAAGCTTTTCTTCCCCATTTAAATCATAGGATAATAAATCGGAGCCCACCAGGCTTGTGGCAGCTGTTCCTGTGCAAATTGAAACCCTGTGAAAAATTTGATCCCTGAAAAGAGTTTGAATCCCTGGCACTTAAGTTGGAGGAATGGTAGATTAAAAATGAAATCTTGACCCTGTAGATTCCCATGGCAGTTTAAATGCAATCTTATGCCACATACTAAAAAGCAAATGAATAAATGTAACTGTTTTTGGAAAGTGGACTGGAATTTTCCTTTTCTCCTTCCTTCTTACTCCTGCTAGTGATTTTGATTGTGTGTCATGGTTTTAAGTTTGTGAGGTTGGTTATGGAGTTGTGTTGGTTGGTTGGTTTGGGTTTGTTTTTAAGGTTGATAAATTTGTACTTTTCTTTTTCTTCAGAAATCTTTATCCCAAATTTGCATCACCGTGGGCATCGTCACCTTGTCGAC
The DNA here is from genome assembly GCA_013396935.1 of Baryphthengus martii. Taxonomy (NCBI): domain Eukaryota; kingdom Metazoa; phylum Chordata; class Aves; order Coraciiformes; family Momotidae; genus Baryphthengus; species Baryphthengus martii. The sequence continues at coordinate 250,273 of VWZK01004109.1, read as the reverse complement.
CTCAAGACATAGGTAAGAGAGAAAACTATTTAATTCAATATTAATATTTGCAAACTATATTCATTTACATGTCTTAATAGTTGCATCAATTCCGATTCTTTTTTAGACTTCCATGTTCCATCTGAATACTTAACTAACATTCACATTAGGGATAAGGTGAGTACGTGTGTGTGTGTATTTTTTTGTTAATTTATTACTAGTAATTTTCTTTCAGATAGGTAGTTTTCAAAATCAGTGCATTTTATGGATGTCCCCAGTCTTTTTAGGAAAAGTGATTCATTAACCGGATAATTGGACACATCCTGCACTCATTCCACCTTAGAAAAGAAAGGGAAGACAAAACTGAGTGTGGACATGGTTAGCAAAAAGAGCACGTAATGTTTTCAAGAGTTTGCCCTTCATGCAAAGCAGAAGCTTCTTCTAGTTCGTATACTGTAATATTCAAGTGTCATATTAAATTGAGGTATTTCTTCTTGAGATAAACCTGGAATTATGATTTGAGATATTCTCAAATTTATCTGTTACGTTACCTATCTATGTGACTAGGGGTTTTTTTAGATATCTTTTCTTTCAGCTCTTGTAGTTCTATAAGGGGTGTCATTGAGAAATACTGTAAGAAACTTTAGTCATGTTACTTAATAGAGTGTGAAGTGAGCAAATACATATATATGTTTGCTATATATTTAATAAAAAAAGTAAGGTGAGGATACACCTGGGTACAGGGAGAAAATTCTGTCTTGCTGATTTGTTACTTCTGTTTATTTTTCTATTGTATCCTTTAAGTTGGAAAGGTTAGCTACAAGTGAAGAAAGATTGATTATTTTAATAATTATTACTCTTGTTATATTAGAGTATCATTTGCAACACACTTAGGATGGAAGCACGTTCTGGATGTATCCTTGTGTTATTTAAGTTGGGATAGTATGTCTTAAAACATTTATCTATTGTGATTTTTCATCCTCATTTTCTTCAATCTTTTGCAGCTGGCTGCAATAAAACTTGGCCGATATGGAGAAGATCTCCTGTTTTATCTCTATTACATGAATGGAGGAGATGTATTACAGCTATTAGCAGCAGTAGAGCTGTACGTTCACACTATTTTGTCAGTCTTACATGATTTAATCTATTGCAGTAATGAAGGGGTAGATGTAAAGAAAACAAACTCCAAGTTTCAAGACACTGAAAACAGAAGCTTAGTCAGTCTAAAGCTGGAAACCTTTTTTTTTTTTTTTTTTTTAAATACCTCCTCCAACCTTGATTTTATTTTGTGCCTTTTTTTTTTCATTCATACAGTGGAAATCAAAAATGTATCATGAATTTTGCATTATGAATGATTGAAAAAGTGGCGTTTGCCAGCCATTATTAAACATGTAACTTACCTATCTTCAACAAAATGAAAAAACAGTAGATAATCGTAAAAGGCATTTGTTGTTTGAACCTACTAGACTTCTTAAAGTTTCGTGTGTGATAGTTTGAGGTGTAATAACTGTATGGAAGAGGTATGAGATCATCACGGGTATAAGGATGTCTTAGAAATTTTGTTTTGGTTTTGAATGCGGTGTCCAGTTTTGATTGAAATGCTTAAAATTTTAGTTTATTAAGTCAAATTTTGATAACTGACGCTAAAAATTATTTTTCCTTCCTATTAAAAATTAAAGATTTAACCGGGATTGGAGATACCACAAAGAAGAACGAGTATGGATCACCAGGGCACCCGGCATGGAGCCAACGATGAAAACCAATACGTACGAGAGGGGAACATATTACTTCTTTGACTGTCTTAACTGGAGGAAAGTAGCTAAGGTATCTCTTTCCCTTGTGCAGATTTTTTAAGTGTCAACCATGTATTTTTAGAAAGACAAAAGTAAAATCCAACCTCCTCCCGACAAATCTTGATCATTTTAACCTCCTGTTGTTTAAATTCATTATCTTGCTAACTGATGTGTGAGGGAATAAAGATTGCCTAAAAAAACTGGCTTGCTGGTGGAAAAGGAGGTGCTGTGTCTCTATTTCCACTTTTCTTTGGGAAGGTCAAGGACGTAGAATGTCTATTCTGAGTTTTGTTAAAATGGAAAGCACTTTTTAAAGTATAGAATTATGAAATAGGAAGCATTATTCAGTATTTTGGTAATCATGCTTGCAAATATTTTATTATTTTGCTTTAGAAAATTAAATAAGGAGCTACCATATCACGCTTTGGAATTAAAAATGGGAGTGAGGTGGGTAGAGTGAGTGGGGTTTTTTATTTTTCAGGTTTTCTCCTCAAGCATACGGCAGGACTTTTTGTGCTCTGTTGTTTGAACATCAGAATATTTTGAAATAAATGCTTCTTTTAGGGAGGAGGCATATTTTCATGATGCTTGTTCTCTGAATTCTAGGCCAAGAGGCATTAAAAAAAAAATCAGAAAGCTACAGTCTTCTCCCTTCCTGCTTCTCATAATCTACTTGTTCCTTTCTGTCCATGAATACTGTTGGTAATGTTCACCCTTTACTTTGTAGCTGAAGAAGTTTATGGAGGTGTGCTTCATTTTCTCCCCCATCTCACAAAGATAATTAATTTTCGATATCTTCCAACTTTTAAGAGCATCTAACTTCCAATTCCACCTTCCAGCTTTTAAGACCGTATTGTACAACGTCTTTGGCTGGCTGGATTGTGATTTCTCTTACGCGCTCAAGCAGAAATTTATTTTTCTACTGTAGATATGTGCCACAACACTATCTGAGTAATCAGGAGTGCTAACATTCACTAATCTAGCAAGATGAGTGCTCTTCTGAAAACAGCCTGTCCTACAAGGTGATGCATTCAGTTTCAGCTGGAGCTGAAAAAAAGATACCTTCACAATATGCCTACAACCGTTACACTTACGTAGACTCCATTTGAGTTGAATCGTTTGTCAAATATTTCATTCCCCGCTTAAGTTTGGTTACATGAGATCTCATGGGTGTGGCATGATTTTGCTTCAAGTTTTGGATTCATCAATGAAAGAGGAGTCATCAAACTTCCACGTCAGACCTTCCGTAGATAGAATATCACACTCTGGTTTTTCTCTAAAAATCACTTACCAGATCAGACCTGATCACTCTTGAAGCCTTGAACTCACCAGATGTGATTCCAAGCGTGTTGGAACTGTGTTTTGTGGTTCCATATGCTTAGGTATTTTGTTAAATCAGAAATCTTTTCACCGAGAGCCTAATTTATGAATTGTTTGCTGAAGAAACATTTTCTTTCTGTGAGCAAGTTGCATCTATATACTTGGAGATTGTGAAATAGTGCATTAAGTAGTTGCATGTGTTTTTAAACATCAGTTTTAAATTAAAAGAAATAAAGTTCAGTGTTCTCTCTTCTGTTAAATGCATTACATTTCTTCCTAGCCAGTATATTGAAGTTTGCCATCATCTAGAGATTCACTAGATACAATGCTGATTTTTTCTTTATTCCCCACTGCCCCCAGAGAATTTGCTTAGTCTGTCCAAGCTCTCCTCAGAAATTAATGTTTTAGTTGCCCTAAATGATAAGGGAGGCTTTTCAGTGCTTTTTCATGCCTGACTCACTGCCTCTGTGGCCTTTCTTGTGACTGTAGGAAAACCAAGATTTTGTAACTGAAAGCTTTAATGGCAAGCCCTACTTGTATGGTTTTTCATAAGTGCAAGGTAATTTCAAAACTTTCAAGCAAAACCAAAAGAAAACCTAAACAAAAAATAAAGTTTTAATTTCTACTTGAATTATTTACTTGCTGCTTGGTATACTTTCATAGATTTCCCAAGATGCTCTTTAAAGCTATTTTATTATTATGTAAGATCATCAGAGAAGTAATTAACTTTTGAAATGATAGATTTCTTCTTTGCAGTCAATTCTGTATGTTCCATTTATGTATGAGCAATAGGGGCCTCACGGAAGTTCACGTATCAATGCAAATGAGTTTCTACCCTATGTGGAAACACAGCATTTCTTTTAATAGAAGGAAGTGGTACCTGTTGTATAAAGATAGCAACCTCTTTACTGTCTCTTCTTATTCTACCTGTAGTAAATCTATGAAACGGTTACTTGATGCTTAAGCATTACTTTTGAAGACAGTACTATCTCTCTTTGGAATCCTGAGTGCTGTCCTGAAATTCAGCATCCAGTAATTGAGTTGTTAATTACTACACTACATCCTTCCTCTTTAAAAGAGTAGAGCTGACTTCATCTTTTAGGAATTCTAGGAGATACTGCATTGAGAGAGATGTGAATCACTACTGTTCTCTGAATTATTTTGCCCAAGATCTACAAAGATTCTCTTCTCTTTGCTTTGCATACTGAAAATAATTCCCCTGGCATTAAGAAGCGGTTGCTAGCTAGTATGGAGAGGGATAGTAGTTTCTAAAATTTTGCAGCTGCAGTGGTAAGTTAACAAGGAAAATTATTTTTTTTATTTTCCCCAGTGTGCCTAGGAGGAGCTAATATCTTTTCTTTCAGGCTTGTGAGTTTCTTAATGTAAAAATTGGTCCTGGTATATTCATTTGAAATTTTTATTGAGTTTGGCGCAAAATGCTGTGAGCCAATTGAGTATTGATCACAGGAAACTAGAGCAGGAAGGATTTGGGAGAAAAGTGCTGTTTTGTTACACGGAAAAGGAATCACTTGCTAGAAATAATTCTGTGACGTTTTAATCTATGATAAATAAGAATGTAGATGTATGTCAGGTGTGCTCTTGGCGTTGTGGGGTAATGTTGTTACCTCTGATATTAATTTCTGCAGTTGACATTCCTTGGAGGAAGACTACCATAGACTTTCTATAACAATGGCAGTATTTGATAACTCCATTTTGCTTTGAATGCAAAGAAAAGTAAGGCCACCTAACTTTTTTTCTAACAAAAGCAGATGATGCATTACTTAATGCTTCAGGAAATTAAAAACATAAGAAGCTGGAAAAAAAAGAATTCTGATAAGTTGCAGTCTCTTACTATAACTGTTACATTATTAGTGAATGCTGGGAATGTCAGTTCCTTAGAGGGCCACAATAGTAATTGCTGGTTAACAATTCCATTAGTCCTTTTCTTGTAGCAGTCAGACAAGAATTATTTCTGGTAAATTGCTCTCATGTGCAAAATCAGTTGCTTTTTCAGGGTGCTTTATGAATGTGTCTGTTGCTATAGTGTATATGCTCAAATATAGGGCAACATATATTAATGTGTTGTGCTTTGCAGACTTGGTGCATTACGCATTATCAGCTTACGTATTTATTGGACCTATTTTAAATTATACTACATTATGATAGATGCAGTGAAATAGAGCAGTTTAGTTTGAATAATATTACTAAATCTTAAGACTAGGTTTGTACAAAAAAAAAAAAACCAACATAGACTGGACATGTTTTAACATTTTTTTGATAGTGTCCTAGATAGGTTTTTAAAAAGCCCAGTAGACTAGCTTCTTTCAAGAAAACATCAAATAATGCATTTATCTTGTTTATTAGGCTGTAGAATCTATTTTTATATTCTTAGTAGATAATAGGCTGAAAAAGGAAATGCAGCAAAACAGCTAAGTAGTGATACAATTCTTAAACTGTTAGGAAATAAATCACATTAATTCTATGATACGTAGTAGTAAATAGTGAAAAAATGAGTGACAATAAACTTCAAATTCGCCTGAAATGCAAAACAAAATGTAGGAAAATGCCGATTGCAGATACGTCTGTATTTATGGGGTTTCATCCTAAGACTTGTGGAAAGTAGTGTATGGTTAAAGACATTTTGATTTTTCACTGAGGATTTGGCTGTAGCGTTTGCTGCTGTTGAGGAGACATGAGAGAGAAAGGGAGGTGGGTGTGACACCAAAACTGCTTTCTACATTTGCACATTTACTGAAATCCTGATTTAAATTGTCTGAAGAAAACTAGCTGGAATTTCTCCTTTGAAAAGTAGTCCCATTTAAGAAACAAAATTATAAAACCCTGTTACTTTGATTTTTGTTGTTGTAAAACATGGAGTTTTTTATGGGAGAGAAGGTTAAATGTCCATGTGTTTATTTGCTTGTGGTGGCTGCTGCCTGTATTAAATTACTCCCTATACTTTTAAGAACAATATTAATTTCTGTGCTTTTTTAGTTGCTAAGAAGTTAAACTTGTTTTAACAGTAAAGCGCCATAGCATTTTAATTCAGCCCCTAATTTAAATGTGAGTCTTTGCACCTGTCTTTTGGCCAATATAGATGCTTTTTTCGCAGTCCCATTTGGAATTTTTGAGCTAGCCGTGGGATTTCTGCCATCTCCTTTGACGGACTTAACGCAGTCCAGAATATTTCGTCCTCGGGACGCTTCCTATTCTGCGAACTTTTTGTTTTGTTCTACTATATTAATGCTATAGATCACCAGCAATTCTCTTATTTCTTTAATATTTTTAACTATTATTGTTTGTACATGTGCAGGCTAATGTAAATTTATCATCAAAACAAGTTTCCAGGATGACATGAAAAGTGATTAATTTGCATAAAACAATTTATTAGTGTCACATGTGCTATAAGTTTCCACACACGTTTAGTATTCATTATTCTCAGTTAATAAAAAGTATTTTAATTTTTAAGAATTACTTCCATGTGGAAAATGAAACACCCTTTGATGTTTGTCAATGGATAAATGGCATTTTTTTACATTTTATTTGTATCTGTTTATATTAAAAAATATCAGTGCAACTGTTCACATCCTAAACCACAGTGGCCCCTACAATCAAAAGCCAACCCAAAAACTATATCTGTAATACAAGCATTTTTTTGTATATAATAAATAATTGTCTTCTAGTTTTCAAAAATATTTGGTCACCGAGTTCTTTCTTTTGGTATTGTCAGATATAACTTTAGGTGTTCTTATATGTTACTGGACATTGGACTTGAGCATTGCTGACACTGGGATCCAAATAAAAAAGGCTGTTTTAAGCCTGTTTATTTTTAAAAAAAGCAATGACAATTTGAAGTATGAACTTGCATACTTCTAAGGAAAATCAGATAGGGAATCATATTCCTTCTTCTAAATGAGGGGCTTCCAGTTTGTGGTGTACAAAGTACTGCTCAAGCTCCTGAGCATTTCTTTCAAACACAGCCCTTGCTCGCCGCCACCTTAAGTTTGGAAAGCCCTTTTTTAGACTACTGACGCTGTCTTACTGATTTAAGTACCCATTTTCCATGGATAATTTTGAAGGCAGTTTAGAATGTGTGGAGGTTCAGGGAACTGATTGAAGCTGACTAGAGATTGGTAGTCATCTGCAGACCCTTCCACAATTATGTGCGAAATGGACCGTTTGAAAGCCATAAATAGGAGAAAAGTTTTAGTGGTATTTTTTTTCCATCCTAAAATCACTTCAGAATTGCTTGAAGATCCACTCAACCTAAACCAGCCTTTGAGACTGAAATACCTGCGTAGATTTGTACATGTTGATCTTGCTTCTGACAAAAAGAGGGAGGAGACATCTCTTCAGTACCTGCACAAAAAGAGAACATATACCAGCTGGCAGGCAGTGTGAATTAGGAACGCAGAAAGCAATTTCCTTTTATATATAGTCTAAAAAAATAAAAAAGCCCAAACAAACCCCACCACTAAAATGGGAGAGGAAAAACAAAAAAAAACCAAACCCCACACGAACAAAAAAAAATTCCAACCAACCACCTAAAAAACCTTTACCTGGAGTAGAAAGCAGAGAACCAGAAATGAAGCAGATGTGCAGCACTTCAGTGCAGGTGGCTGTAACCTCACATAGGTTTCTCCAGGATTTTCCAGGCTTCGAGACAGTGTTCTTTGGGGAATACGTACTTACTAAATGCTTAGCATTTTCCCCTACTTTATTTCCTTACCATGCTGAGTGTTCTTTCTATGCTAGATGAACGTTGTTTAGTCTTAAAGAAGGGAGGTCTGAGAGTTGGATTTCCTAGATTGTATTTCTGGTCTTGCATTGACTTAGTCTTTAATTTAGTTTGTCTACCGGTAAAAACTGAAATATTATACTATTTAATCACTTCACAGAGTGTTCTAAAATAATTTATTCACTATTCTTAGTGTTTTCATCTGCATAGAAAAATAGTGTGGTACGTTAGCTCTGCAAATACAGCTGATAGACTTCTGCCAAGGTTCTCCACCGAGTTAGGCAAAATAAATTACTATGCTTGTCCAAGGCAGCTGTTGTTGAATTACAAAGAAGTACCCTTAAAGAAAAATTCTGAAACTTCTGCTTACTCTGTTTCTTGAATAAAGATAAAATGGGGATGAAACAAAATTAAACCACTGAGAGGATGCGAAAAATAGAAGGTTTAAGTAAGTCCTTGTACATTTTTGCATGAATGAAGTAACAAGCACCAAATGTCAGAAGTGCCCTAGTTAAGGTTGTGTGCACAAATTAAGGTCACAGGAAAGGAAATTGCTTTTCTTTTTTTTCCCCACTGTAATAATGGAGATGCATTTAGACATCAAGGGTGGTAACAGTCTGTTTCGTAGTAGCTGCAGTAGTGAGAGTAAGTATTCCTGCTGGATCGCTGAAATGTTTTACAGTTACGCAAACCGGATGCCCTCAAACAAAAGTCAGGTGATTGTGCTGGTGAGACAGTAAAGCTGCTTGTTTATGAACCAGTAGCTTCTGTGGCATCTAAGTACACGGGCAAGGACTTTTGTTCTGTGTGGCGGTTTATGAAACGCTGAGAGCTTCTCATGAAAGATATTGGCGAAGTGTGATAGAGAAGCAAGGAGCTCAGGATGTGCAGAACAGTTGGACGAGTCTAAAGCTGAAATCTTAGTATGAAGTGCAGTGGAATATTTTCTTAAATTCTAGCTTAAGTAGATCTTAGTACTTTGTCTCTAGCGTTTTCTGTAGTGTTCTCCAAGGAGAAACCTAGCTAGTTGAACTTACAACTGGGCCTGATCGTATGCCACAAAATGTCCCCGAACTTCACATCATCCAAAATACATCTGTGTGCGTCTGACTTGTTGAAAGACAGAAGCCTTTATTGATAATTCAACTCTTGTCATGATTATGTATTTGCATACATAAAATCATTTGAGGTTATAACTACAGTTCGGAGAATAATGTAACATCAAAAGGAGTAGGAAAGCCTGCATGTTAGAGGTATAATGGCTTAGCATATTGACTTTTTTCCTGCTTTAGAATCCAAGATAATTAAATCATTTGTTTCTGCCTTAAGATATGTTAGGATTCGATCTCTTCTGTATATGTGCTTTTCAAGTATGACTGGTAGAAAGACCAGTTCTCGATAGGTAAATGATACGTTGTTTTATTTGCGTTTGTCTTTTTATTTTAATTGTAGGAGTTCCATCTGGAATATGACAAATTAGAAGAAAGGCCTCATCTGCCATCAACCTTCAACTACAACCCTGCTCAGCAAGCCTTCTAAAGACTTCCCTTTTCTTGGGGTATGGCTGTCTCAGCACAATACTCAACATAACTGCAGAACTGATGTGGCTCAGGCATCCTGGTTTTAATTCCTTGAGGATCTGGCAATTGGCTCATGCGAATGGTCACCATTTGAGGTCCTGCCTTACTAATTATGTGCTGCCCAACAACTAAATTTGTAATTGTTTTTCTTTAGTTTGAGCAGGGTCTGAATTTTTCTTTTCGTTTTATTTTTTGCCAGCAGACAAGCTTGGGTCTGTAAAGACAAGCGAGTACACTGACAAAAGTTTACCACTTAGTTTTCCAAAATGTAAAAACAAAAAAAAAGAAAAAAGACAAAAAATTAGACAACAAAATTTGCATTGTTCATTGTAGCACTATTGGTAATAAAAAATGTTTGTGCATTTTTATGTGAAGATCCTTCTCGTATTTCATTTGGAAAGATGAGCAAGGTTTGCTTCCTTCATTTTACTTCCCCTTCTGTTTTTGAAAGGCAGTTTTCGCCAAGCTTAATGCAAGAATATCTGACTGTTTAGAAGAAAGATATTGCCACAGTCTCTGGTTAGTTTCCAGAGTTGTGTATTACTGAGCTTCATCTTTCCAGAATGAGCAAAACACTGTCCAGTCTTTGTTACGATTTTGTAATAAATGTGTACATTTTTTTTAAATTTTTGGACATCACATGAATAAAGGTATGTATGTACGAATGTGTATATATTATATATATGACATCTATTTTGGAAAATGTTTGCCCTGCTGTACCTCATTTTTAGGAGGTGTGCATGGATGCAATATATGAAAACGGGACATTCTGGAACTGCTGGTCAGGGGACTACTTTGTCGCCCTGTGCACTAAAGGGCCAGATTTTCAGCAGCCAAGGACATCCATACCCAAGTGAATGTGATGGGACTTCAAGAAGTGAACTGAGACAATTCACTCTGGCTGTTTGAACAGCAGCGTTTCATAGGAAGAGAAAAAAAAAAAAAAAGATCAATCTTGTATTTTCTGACCACATAAAGGCTTCTTCTCTTTGTAATAAAGTAGAAAAGCTCTCCTCACTGCAGTGTTGACTTTGATTTGAGATTGTGAAATTATTTCTTCAACAATGAAAAATGGAAAAAGAAATGTTGAAGTATTAAAACTATCGAGCTGTACAGTGGTTAAGACACTTGAAGAGTCTTTTTGCTGCTGACAAGTAAATTTATGAGAGAGTTTTATATTCTTTTCCACAGCCAAAAAGTTGGGTTAACCTTGGTTTCAGATCTCCTCTCTATAATAGCAAACAGCAAATCATTTTAGATAGGCGGGTGGGTAACACTTCAAATGATGGAAAGGTGCTTCAAGAATTCATCACAGAAGGAACACTTGGAAGAAGGAGCACTTGCTTTAGAACTCATCGTAGCTTAGTTCCAGGTTGGTATTTCCCTGCTTAAAACAGAAATACATTTCCTTTGGTGATCACTAGAACTTTCAGACACAAACAAACAGGAATGTACACTGGTTCTGAAAATTGTAACTGCTCTCTAGAGCAGAGGAAGACAAATCTGAACCATTTGGCTGGTTTCCTTTGTCTTGATGTGACGCCACTTCTCACTGAGTTGCCTCTGGTGATGCAAACCGTTTCCGACTACCTTAAACTGCCAAAGCAAGAAAAGACAGCGAAACGTGTCAGTCATTCGTGGGGGTTTGATTTTAGGTTCTGACCTGTTTTTCTGTGTTGCTCCAAAACAGCTTGTTGGCATGTGTTGAATTACGCTTAAAAATTGGACCATTGATGGCATTGCTGTTTGTTCTGCATCAGGTATATAGCAGTTCTAAATTCTACTCTTTTTTTATATCTCTTCTAAGATGATAGACATAAAAGTACAAGGCTATTGATTATATTTTTTTCTATTATCAAAGCAAACAGCTTTCTCAGCTTGAAAGAGAAGGATGGCTAACGTGAATCCAGATGATGGCTAACACAGCTGAAGAAATGGTAGCTTTTTCTTTTCTCAAATCAGAGCAGATACAAATGTGTTGGACAAACAAATTTATAAATTTTAAAAGGGTAGTTTTCCAAAAGCATCTTGTTCACTCCACAATTAATGTTCCTTTTTTTTTTTTTACTGTCAGAGGTCCGCTGTGATCTTTGCATTTATTTTATTTTTTAGGATCCCTGAAATGCTGTTTATATCTTCAAATCAAATGTAATTTTAATGTCATTTTTCATCCTCATAGCCAATCTCATGGAAGTGAACAAGAGATGTGGTAAAGGAAGCAAGATAAGTTGTGTTAAAGATGGTATCTTATACTACTAAATACCTATAGCACTTTAAAAACAACTAAGCTGAAATTTGGAACCTAATTTCTACAAAAATTACTTTGATACAGTTGTATTCATCTGCAGGATACTTCCAAAATGTGAGATGTGTTGTTTTTTCAGACTTCTCACCTCTGAGCAAGGAACTTTGTGCTTTTCTCCTTCCAAGGGGAAGAACAATCTGGCTCTTGTTTGCCAATTAAATAAGCTTATATTGAGACTTTAAAATTTGTCATGATGTCAGGAAATTTAATTTCATGTTGCACTCTGGATTGAAGCAGGGGAAACAGGTTTAAATAGAAAACAAATTATAAAGTGGGAAACACTTCTTAGCTGATATCACGTTAATTTAGAAAAAAAGAGTGAGGAGAAATGCTGCCTTTTTTTCCTGAAGGGCAGAAAACCACAGCCCTCGTTTACACATGTACACACGTGGCAAACTGGCAACTCAATTGACTGGAGATTTTTAACGCTGACAAGTAGGGTCTGAGTCTTGTTTAATGTTTTTACATTCCACTAAAACTATGAGTAAGGGGAGAGAATATAATGCTATTTTTAAAATACGTTTATTTCCCTGTAATTATAGTGATGTACAACAACATGCAAGGTAAGTTCTCAATAGTAATCCTGAGGTTCTTGGAAACAAGTAGAAGTATTCCTGTTTCTGGCCTGTTTGACACTCACATACTCATCACACCTAATTGCATTAGTTTGTAAATCTTTATTGAATAGTTCGCTCCACTATCCTGAATTTCCAGAGTTAAAATGGGTTTCACTCAAGTTATTGCAGAAAACACTTGGAGTTGTTATTTTAACAGCTATTACTTAAACTGCCCTGCTTGTTGAAAAATTGAGAGTATGAGAGAGTCACAGAGGAAGGAAGTAAGGACATTCCACCGGCGTCTTCAAAAATGAACAGACACCCAGAGAAACCAACAACACAGGACCCGGTCTCCTGTGTCTTGGTACCTCGTGCCGCAGATGCTTAAGCACGTGAGAACCTTCGTGGCCTTGATTAACCTGATTGAAAGCCCAAGTAATCGAGGGCAGCCTGCGGATACTCACATGGGTAAAACTATCTTGCTGGTGGCTGTGGCCTCTGTTAAAGCATTGGTTGCATGTGTGTGAGGGTTCATGTCTGACCACACTGCTCTTCCAGAGAGGCAACATCTGTAGGGTACAGGGATATATAGTCAGACCACTTTGTTGTGTGTCGTGTCTGAAATCCTCTCTATCCCTAAGCCAGTATTTCTTGTATTTTTTTGTTTCCATTTTACACTTTGCATGAAAAAATGAAAGTGAGAAGGTACTCAAAATAAGAACTTGCATATTGTAGTCCTATGTGAAATTGTAGAGTGCTGAGCGACTCTGTTGACCCTAGAGAGGCTGTAAATCTCTTTGGAACCACCTAAGCAGTGGTGGAAGGCACAGAGGTCTGTGAGGCAGGCAGCTTGATCCTGCATGGCTTGTAGGTAGCCGTGGCTATTGAAGAGGGATGTTCATTTTCTCAATAACATTGTTCTAAAGATCTTTGTCTCCTAGAAAGAACACATTGTGAATTTTTTCATCTTTTTAAAAATTGATTTCCCATAACTTCGGATTGAAAGTACTTCCACAACTGGGTATTGACTGAAACAAAAAAAGGAGAAAGTTTGAATGCCAGTTGCCACGCTTAAGAAGAGCTGAATTCACAGTTGTCATCCTAAGCATGAGGTAGCTAGACAGTGCTTTTGATTTAAGATACTAAATATAACAATTGCTCCTGGGGAGTTTTCAAATACTATATCCTTTCATCACGTTCTTCAAAATTTGCTACTGCCTAAAAATTATGTTAGTAGAAGTTTGAATTTTGGTAAGGAATACAAATGGAGCTAAGTAGTTAGTCTGGATTGACAATTTGATGCTTTTGCTTTCCTAGAGTATGCGAATTCAAATGGTGTCGCTGTTTTCATTTTTCTCCTCTGATAAGCGTTCATATTCTCATTTCCGCAAATCTGAAAGCTGCGAGTACATTTAACGGACCTGAGGAAATGCAGCTGGATGACTTCTTTTGAAATTGTGGTTTGAATTACTTCAGTAGGTTTACCTATTAAAACCACTTGACCGCTGGAGTTAAACTTTATTTTTTTGAAAGTAAGTTAAAGCACATCAAACAACAGTTTTAAATATTGCTTATTCAGCCCACTTTCGAAATAGCAGTGCTAGCCAAGTTTGCACATTATTTTCCTAGACTTTGGTTTATTGTTTGCATTTTGTGTTCCCTTGTCGGTATTAACATGCTAATATTGGATGTGGGTATACATCAGAATTTTCCTGCTGAAGCTGCAGAAATAATTTTCTGCAAAGTCACTTCTTTGGACTTCCTCTGGTTTAACGAACAATCCAGTGAAGTAGCCAGTTTTCACAGTTGTGCCATCCTGCATCACCTGTAAAACAGTCCTGTTGAGGAGCAAAGGGAAGACAGGCAGCCAGAAGCTGCTCTGTCTGATGCAGACATTGATGAAATTCTGCGGAAAGTTCAGCTTTCACTACAGCTCTTCTTTTGGACAAAAGGGCTGTTTTGATTGTTCCCCTGCCCCTAGGTGTGTTTCTACTGGCCGGCTGTCATATCTCTCCCTTTGAAGGCAAATTTACTTTCTAGCGGGCGTCACAGTAATGGTTTCAAAAAGGCATTTCATTATTGTGTATATATACATCTGCTGTTCAAAAAGGCAGATCATCACTGGTACTTCCATGGCAGTGTGTGGCAGCTCCATGATTGACATCGCGAGGACTTCCGCTAGACTTCTGCAAGGAATTGGGGACACGTGAGCCCATTCTCGTCAGCCAGTCCCTGTGGCACGTGGTGACAAAGCCCCACCGAAGTCCGTCCACCTTTGAGGTACAGCCTGAGATGGTAGCATCCGCACCATGGATTGTATGAGCTGCCTTCAAGTGGGTGATTAGCAGTTGGTCACAGGTAAATCAGCCTCTCAGTCACAGGGCAAGGGAGGGCCTGAAAAAGCAGGTAGCAACCCCGTTCTCCCCTGCTGTTGGAAATTTCACACAGCCCTGTCTGCTTATGATGTAGCCTGTGGTCATGGAGCCAGTGTCCTGACTTCTGCACTCAGCAGGTGACAGCAGAGCTGAACAGGCCCCTGGTGCCCAGCTTTATTCTCTTACAAATCAGGCCTTGATGTTCATTTTTCTCTTCCAACTGATGTAAATAGACTTTGAATCCTGAGTTATTCTTGCAGAACTTCAAAACCAGTGATACTACCTGTGAATGTTAAACGCTGTTCCCAATTAAAACAGAGCCTCAGTATCTCCTCTGGCTGCAGATGTAGGGGTTGGATGCACACAGGAGGACTAACTTTCAAGATTACTGTGTTGCGCAGTGAGCTGTTGCCTTAATTTTCAGCTGACAGCACTTTATGAACAGGGGAGAGCAAGGAATCGAACCAAGTACTCAGACAACAGCAGCTGTTCAGAAGGCAAGAAAGACGAGAAGTCATAGCCTATCTAAACCAGGAAAGTAGTGCTGGAGCTTCTCTTTGGGTGGCAAGCAACCAATTAAGCTTTATTTATTTTTTTTTTATCTAATATGAAAGCTTGACTGATGGGGATGGATGAACAGAGCCAAGGACTAACCAAGATGAGTTCAGTGTCTAGCATAAAAACTTATTGCAGGTTTAAGTAAAAATAAAAATAATCTCGGGCTTAGAGCTGGCATACTTTTTCTGAAACTTTGGAATTAGGAAAGGCTACTACAGAGCAGCTAGCCTGAGGGCAGCGTGGTAGCGAGCTGATGCAACCAAGGACAATATTTACATCCATTTATATTCATGTCACAGCGTGGATTTGGAATAGCCTTCCTGCCAAGTGTTGCTCAATAGTCCTTTTGGAGAACCTATGGATCAACTTTTTTTTTTTAAAAGTTTGACGTCGCCGTCTGCAGTGGATAAGTGATTGAAAAAGGTGGCCAGAGAAAAGTCCTCTTTCCCGTATTTGTTTTTCTATTATTTCTGTACCTTCTTGTCTGCTGTATCATCAAGTTCAGCTGTCGGCTCTGAAACTGTCACATTTTGTTCTACCTAATTGCTTATGATAAGGACTGCAGAATGAAAATATAGCCATTGCTTATGGTACTTTGGCACCAAAGAGCTTGTTCTGTTGTATTGCCAGAGTGGGAAATGCTGGGTAATAACTAGACTTCATTTGCAAAATAAGTGTATTTTCTTGGATCAACTGCTTTCCTGCAGACCTGCTTCAAAGTGGGCACTTCTTAGGGCAAACTTTCAAAGGTCAATATCTTCCAAACATTTTGACATCTATCATCTTGCTTACCTGTTAACTTCAAATAATGATGAAAGAGGCTGGGTCTGTCCCTGTTGTGTGGATGCTGGATTTGGGGCTGGCCAGAGCAGAACACTTGCCTTGCACTCCCAAAAAGTCCTATTGTCTGAGGATAACAGTCAGCCCACTCCTGTTTGTTTCCCTTCCCAGTTAATAGGGTGAAAACAGCAGCTGCTTCCTCCCTTCCAGGTATTTAATTTCTTTAAATTTTGACTCGGTGTGTATTCATAGAAACCTTGCACATTTTGACATATGGGGGTAGTGAGCATAACTTCACCTGGGCTCTCTGGGAGCAAGAATTGGGAAGAACTGATTATTTTCCTAGCATCGCTCAAACCGTGATTTTATTCTTCTGGGTTTACCTGCAGGTTTACTACCCCATCCTGGGAGAGAGTGTTGGCTTAGAGAGGAGCAGGCGGATGAGGAGGGGTGGGGTGTGCAACATGGCCCTTGGAGTACATTGTGGGCCCCCACCCACCCACTCCTCTCTAGATATTACACCTTGCACAGTACCAAGTATTAATCCAGACTAGCCTTCCCCGCAGCAAATCTCTCGGGCCAGATAATCCGGTTGCAAGCTGTCTCTTCCACCCCCCGAGTGACACGAATTAGGTCAACGGGGTTTACGTTTGCGTTTTATTTATTTATTTATCTTTCGTGATGGTTACACCCACCCGCCGTGGATCCTTCAGCCCCGGAGGAGGCGGGGAGGGAGGCGGGGAGCGGCGGGAGCTTTAGCCGATGGCAGCAGCGGCTGCCCGGCGGCGGATGCCAGCGGCAAGCGGGCGATGGCGCGGAGCCGGGCGTCCTACGAGTACACGGAGGCGGAGGACAAGAGCATACGGCTGGGGTTCCTCCTCATCGCCGCCGGTTTGCTTTCCCTCCTGGGGTTGGGCTGCTGCTGGCTGCGCCCGGCTCTGCAGGAGCGGGGCGGCGGCGGCTCCGCTAACTGCACGGTGCTGGCCGTGCGGCAGCTGCAGGGGGAACGCTTCGCCTGCACCTTCTCCTGCGGGACCGCCTGCCGCGGGACCGCCCGCTACCCCTGCCTCCAGGTCCTGGTCCGCACCTCCCGCTCCTCCGCCCCTGCCCTGCTCCATGAGGACGAGCGGCAGCTCCGCACCAATCCCAAGGTGAGACCCGCGCAGCGCTGCGCTCCTAAAACGTGGGGTTGGAGGTGGAGGGTCCCGTAGGGGAAATCTTGCCCTCCTGGCCGAGATGCGGGATGTCCTTGCCGCGTTCTTTGTGTCTGCTTTTGGGGGCTCCCGCAACCGCCTCCGTTCGGGTGCGGGGTTTTCTCTGATGAGAGGGATGGATGAAGTCGAGGAACATGTGTATATATATAGTGTATATGTACAAAAATACTATACAAGATATATATATGTGGTTCGTGTATATACATTATAAATAGCTGCATCTATATACACGCTGTGTATATATATCCACACTATATATAGTATAGCATTATACTATATATACAGTATAACACTATATGTACACACGCTCTATACATTTCTTTTTTTTCTTTTTTTTCCCCTCTGAACGGCCCCAGCCCCGGATTATCCCTCCCGCGGGAGCCCTTGCCCCGGGCGGCCCGAGCAGGGCGGCTCCGCTGGCGGCCCCCGGCAGCCCCGGGACGCTGGTGGGAAGCCGGGGAGAAACTCCAGCTCTCGGCGAGGGGGTCTCTGTGTCCGAGCGGTGACCGGCGCGGTTGCGCTGCCTGTCCCGGAGTGTGAGGGGCTTCCCAGAGCAGCTCCCCGAAGCGCAGGGAGAAATTGTAACGGAGTCGCAGATGATGAGGCGCCGGGGAGAGGGCAGCACAGAAACCGGTTTCCTCGGTGCTAGTTCGATTTTTAAACTTCTTCATCACTCACGTGAAAACGAACCGAATGGAAGTGTCTTTAAAGTTGCATCTTCTGGCAAACCAGGATGGGCTGAAGGCAACCTGTGTCTTCTGTTTGGTTTCTTCTCTATTTCTTTCTTTCTTTCAAGGCAGTTACTCTGCTTTGCCCTTTTTCTTTTCATGCTGAGTAAAGATCACCTTGCCAGCATGCTGCCTACGTGGAGGAGGTTTTGTTAGGTAGTTTCTATAAAATAAAAAATGTGGCAGAATCCACCAGCACCCCTTCCTCCCTCGATTCCACCTGAAAGAACCTGAAATAGGGAGCGTATTGGAGAAGCAAATTTCAGCTCTTCAGCCGAGATGTGGATGTAGCACAATGCTGAGGGTCATGCTAAGGGTGATGCAGGGGTCTGTGTGCAGGGGCTTGGAGCAGACTTGTGCGTCCAGTTTGGGATGTGCAGCCTGATATCTCCACAGTTGTAGTTACACCCGTGTGGATCTGTCTTTTGGAAGGTGGACTAAGTTGCAAGTTTGGGATTTAGGGGTTGTTCTTTTTCTCCTTGACAGCTTGTGGGCTTGGAAGGGTGGTTGGGGCAAAAATCCGCAGAGCAAGAAGCAGGATGGTAAGTCTGACAGGATTTGGATTAAATTGTTGGCACTACTCAGAAGCAATGAGCAATGAATGATGAAGCTGCAGTGCTGGACAGCAAAGCGAATAAAACGCTGGTGTGTGAGGGAGCTTTGCAAACTTCACCCTTCCTGGGAGTGCTGCTGCAAGGCTCCCCATGGAGAGGGCTGTGGTTATGGAGAGGTGCACCTTGAACACCCAGCAGTCCAAGAACCAGGACTTCCCTAAACCACTCTCTATCTTCAGGTAGGCTGGGAGTAGTTGGTGAAATGCACTTTTGACATGGGGTGAAGATGCAGTGTTGTCACAAAGGGTGCAGTGTGGCCTGGTTGTGGCCATCTCCAGCAGGGATGTGAGGTGGGAGGTGGTGGTGGTGGATGATTAGCCGTGCCACCAGTGCCCCTGGGCCAGCAACTCTTGCAGTGTCCTCAGCTTCAGCAGAGGCTTTCAAACTGGGCTGCAACCACAATGTCTCTCTGAGTAGCCAGAGTGTTGTGTTTTCTTTTGTTTTCTTTTCCCTTCTTGATCCCATCTTCTCCTGCCTTTCTGCAAGTCTGGTGGGAAGAGGAAGGTTACACCTGCCTGGGGGCTGGATTGCAATTTCTGCAAGGGAGGAACCTGGACACTGAGAAGCAATGCGCATAAACATAACTCAGGAGACTATTTTATTTAACAATTAATATGGAAACAGAGGGCTGTGTGCTGGCAGCACCTCGTACTTGCATGCTCTTACAGATATAATCCGTTTTCTCTGGCTTGCACCTTGCATCTCTAAGTGTGGGCTGTTTATCCTGGGATGTTGGTTGCTGAGAACCAAATCTGACTTACCAGATGAGACCAAGCAGAAAGGAAGTAATTTTTGATGTAACCACATTCTCTGGTAGTAACTGAATTTAAGTAAGTGGAAAACAACATAGAAAAAAATGTGCTCCAATTATTTTCCTTACCTTAAGGAGCTTAGGCAAAACCAGTACAAAATAAGAAGAAAAGTTGTTTAAGTCTCATTATGAAAACATATAGTTTTAAAGGAATGAAGTATGTACAGCTGTCGCTTTGCTTTTCCCTTTCCCCCCCCCAAGTTTAGTATGTGTGTAGCTAAGCAGTTATAGTCTCACCTGAATTTTTGTCCTAAGCTCTCTCCATCTTTAAAAGCTTTCAAGATTTTATCCTGAAATGGATTAGTCATACCAAGAGTGTAGGAATATGCTGGATTTAGTGCTTGGGCTTCAGTATGTATTTGTGAACGAACACTTAAGGAGACGTTTAACCCTTCCCATTTCCATCATGCAGCACGCTCTTTGTGTTCATGCAGTTAGACGTACAACACGTTAATCGATTCCAACTAAGTAGCAGGAAAAAAAATAATTGACCAATTTTCTTTTGAATAGTCTTTGCATTTTACATTCTGTTTAGTTGCTTCCCTGTGTGGGGTAGTAGTTCTTCCTGGTAAATCAATAGTGTGGAAAAGGCATAGTTCAGGCTCCTTACGACACACAACAATACTGAATCAGTTGGCAGCTTCACTCTGCTCCAAAAATCCCCAGTGTATCGGACTAAAAATATTCGACTTTCTGTAGTAGAGTGGGCTGGTGTATAAACATATCGGCAGCTACGAATCTGGCTGTTTTAATGAGGTCTAGCTGCAGAAAAAAGAAACTTACTTTTTTTTCTCTCTTGCTTCCTAAGATAATCACATCATTGTACAGCTCGGGATTCATTTTAGCTCTTAAAAGATTATATAGCTGGGTCAGACTTAATCCAGAAATGTATATATAAAGCACCAGGCATGATTACACTCATGTTTAGGCCGAGTGATTTGTGGATTTCTTTTTTTTTTTTCTTTTTTTTTTTTTTATTTAATTGTTGTCTCAGAGAAAGAAATCTCTGTGAAGGAACAGTAGCCTTTCTTCTGCTGCCTTGATAGCAATAATAATCTCTGAGATAAAGCTTAAGGGAGTTTAACTCCAAAGTCAATTTGTCACTATCGTTCTGGCCACCGAGTGCGTGGGTGACACGTACAGCTGGTGAGGGGGCCAGGCTATGGATTTGGTTGGATAAAATGACAGGGGGGTACGTCAGCTGCCAGAAGGATCTGCTCTCTGGCTTTTTAGACTTTTCCCTTTCTACACTTAAAGTTAAAAGTGGGACTGAGAGAATTTGCCCACTCTATTGTTGAAGAAACTTTTAGGGGAGTCACTGGTGAGCCTGATGTTAGCAGCTGTTTTTCAGGGCCCACTTCTGCCCATCCCCATCCCCAGGCAGGAGTGCAGAGCAGGCGGCCACTGCTCCTTGTCTGCACTTCGCATCTGCCTGTGCTCCTGTCACGCTTCTTCCTGTAACCGCTCAGCCTGATGAGCTGAAGTACAATTATCTCTTCAGCACGCTTGTAAATAGAATTGATTTGGGTTTCTGGACTTTTAAATGTGACCCACAGTGGAAGATATTTAATATCAAAATGTGTCCAGCCCTGCAATAACTTTGGGAGAGTCTGTTGTATCTTGTGAAGCATCAGATCTGCATTTGGGCTGGTGCTCGTCATGGATGAACTCTGCAGATGCTGTTTAGCCATTCCTCTGGAAGCAGCCTCACGCACTGCAGATAAACCTCACTGCCCTCCCATCAAGCCTGGGGAGCCTCTTGCTGTCTTGAGCCTCTGTGAGGGGTTGCAGGTTTGGTCACTTTTGGTGGATTTGTCTGTGCTGATAGATGTAGGTGAAAACCAGACATGATGCTCAGCTCCAGCTCCCTCAGTACAGTCAGCTGGGAGGGGGACATTGTTTTGTACTAATGGAGCGAGGCCCTCTGCTCGTCTCCTGTTGCAGTGGAGTGGTTGTGACAGCACTTCCTCCCTTCCAGGCCATGAAAATAGCCCACTAATGCATGGAGATGCACACACAAATTTAGGAGAAGCTGATACATTGCTTGGTGTGGTGGTTTGACTTTGGCTGTCTGCCAGGTGCCCACAAAGCCATTCTGTCATTCCTCCTTCTCAGCTGCACAGGGCAGAGAAAAAGTAACGATGGGCTTGTGGGTTGAAGTAAGGATAGGGAGAGATCACTCACCAATTTTTGTCACAAGCAACCCAGACTCGACTTGGGGAAATTAATTTATTACCAATCAAATCAGAGTATGATAATGAGAAAAAAGAATTAAAACACCTTCCTCCCACCCCTTCCTTCTTTCCAGGTACGGCTTCACTCCTGATTTTCCTACTTCCTTCCTCTGAGCAGTGCAGGGGGAAGGGAATGGGGGTTGCAGTCAGTATATCACACTTTGTCTCTGCTGCTCCTTCCTCCTCATGGAGAAGACTCCTCACACTCATCCCGTACTCCAACATAGGGTTCCTCCCACACAAGACAGTCTTCCACAAACTTCTCCAATGTAAGTCTTTCTCACAGGCTGCAGTTCTTCATGAGCCACTCAAGTGTGGATCCCCCAAGGGGTCACAAGTCCTGCCAGTAAAACTGTTCAGATGTCGTCTCCTCTCTCTATGGGTCAACAGTCCTGACAGGAGCCTGTACCAGCATGGGCTTCAGAAGGTCACTGACTCTTTCAGACACATCCATCTGCTCAGGTATGGGGTCCTCCATGGGCTGCGGATGGATATCTGCTCCAATCTCCATGGACCTGCAGATGGACAGCCTGCCTCACCATGGACTTTACCAAGGACTTCAGGGGATTCTCTGTTCTAGCACCTGGGTCACCTCCTCCCTCCCTTCTTCTCTGACCTTGGTATCTGCAAAGTTGTTTCTTTCAGATATTCTTATGCTCATCTTCCAATAGTTGTGTCACAGAAGCTTTCTGCCCTTCTTAAATAGTTTATCCTAGAGGATCTACCACCATTGCTGATGGGCTCAGCTTTCGCCAGCAGCAGGTTTGTCTTTGAGGTGACTGATTCCATTGGACATAGGGGAAACTTCTATCAGCTTTTCACAGAAGCCACCCCTCTAGCACACCCACTACCAAATCCTTACCACACAAACCAATGCACTTGGAGATTGGAACTTGGAAATTGTTGGGTTTTAGTGGTGTATTGTACTTTTGCAATGATGTTTCTTTAGAGCATCCTTTCCACTCCTTCATTTCATTACAAACTTCCCAAACTGTGCGGCACACAACGTGGGGACTCCCTGCCACACCAAGCACATGGTATGTACTGTGTCCCGTAGCTCACCCACAGCCAAAAGGATGGTCCATGACAAGTCACTTGGAGACTGAGGCTGGAGACTTGCCCTTTAGTGCCATCAGTTTGTCTTCTGATGGGCTGACTTGCTTACACTTTGGGCCCTTACTTCTCTTTGCATTTGAGTATCTATTGGTCTCATCTTGTAGACAGTGTCTTCCAGACTTGAGACAGCTTCTCTCAGAGCCTACCAAGTCTGGCTTCTTTTTCATAAAACTGTGACTGAATTAGACAAGAATTAGTCTTTGAAAAGCATGAAATGCAACCTGGAAGATAAACCATGGTCAAGAGTCCACGTCTCTGTCCCTTCTCTGTGATATGGAAAAATACCTGTTCTGATGAAGTGTTCAGAAGGACTGGGAATTTGCAGACACACTGGAGTGGGAGCATCCAGGAGCAAACAAATACAAATCTTATGAAACCTTGGTGCAAAGGTATATTATCTGTTTGCTGACATTTTTACTGAATTGAATCCTAAATCATCTATTCAAACATGGGCTTTGATTGAAAGGAGAATATTATTAGCCTGATACTGATTTTGAGCTGTGTAATTGAGACTGGTTTTGAATTACATAGTGATTTTATTGTTACTATGACATGGTGTAGGAGGTGCAATTACGGCACCATGTATCAATAGATCCGCTGAAAATGCTCCGCTCCATTAGATTTATTCTGAATGTCTAATATTAAGTGCTATTCTCCAACTTCATTGTAACTTGTTTAAGAAAAAAAACCAAAGAAATATGGAGTGAGACACTTCCACTGAAAATGGATGTTGCTGTGTGAGCTGCAGCAGAGCACAAGGAGTCCTAGCTTGCTTTCAAACATTTGGTATTTGTTGCTGTTTTGATGGTAGGATTTCATGCCATGTGTCTTGTGGGGGAGGACTGTGGAATTAACCTTTCATTAACTGTCTGTTGCCAAAGTGGGAGGTCGTTTCAGGTTCATCCACCAACTCACGGCAGCGGAAGTTGCCAGGTTATGATTCCCTTTTATCTTCCTGCTGATTGTAATTTGAAGGGTGGTACAGCTAATCAAGCCAAGTCCCCAAGAAGTGTGCCTGGGAGGATGAGTAAATAGAGATCCACCACCTACATGGGTCAGAAGAGGGCAAAACGAACATCAAGTTGGTGGGAACTGCACTGGCATCCTAGGGAGGCAAACAAGCTCTGGTGTTTGTGCAGCAGGTGATAAGTCCACATTAGAGTTGGACTTCAGGTGTTCACTGTGGCTCGAGGCCTTCACCACATTGAGATGTTTCAGGGTGATCCTTGAGATTCATGCAGTGATAATTTTGCCATGGGTAGGGACCACTTCTCTCTTCAAGACTGTTAATGCTCGACAGACTCTAGCAATGAGGTCCCATCGATTTATGGCAAGTCTCTGGGTGTCTCCTTTGTGTTTTCCACGTGAAGATAAACAGGAAGAGAGGGAAATGAATTCAGCATATTTTCTGTCAGGTGTCATTTGGATTATTTGTGTGAAGAGTGGTGTGAAGTTTGAGTTATGGACAGCATATCCACTGTTGTTCCCAACTTCTAGATGTCCCACCTGTAGGTACTGGTGGTGTTCTCATACGCTGTCTTGCCTTGGCGTGGGGAAAGACAGACATGTTGATCAAGAAAGCTGTCTGTGAGCTTCTTTACATCTTCCAAACCAAGCAATATCCTTGCCCTGAAAAACTCCATTTTTAATAGCTTCATATTGAGCTAAAAAAATGGGGACTGATGTAAAAAATTCTGAAGTCCTTTGTGACAGAGCTTTTCCTTGGAGACAGTTACATCTTTCTGTTCAGAATAACATCTCTTGGGAAAAGAGATCTTTGCAGTTGTGTCTAAGTCTGAAACTCAGGATGAGGATAAACAGTGCTTCACCAGGTTGTGAACTTTGTGAATGATTCATGTAACATCTGGGGCAGGTGGAAACTCTCTGAAGTATATGGAGAAACTTTGGCCAGCAGAGGAGTGGTAAGGTGGTCACACTTCCATAGCAGGGGACAGGAGTAGGCTTAGCCACAAGGAAGAAACATTACAGAGGAGAGATGAAAGCTGCATACTGGAGTTGATACCACAGGAAAAAAAATAAGTTCGAGATTGCTGAGGAAATTTAGGCAGAAGGTTGTATATTGTTATCTAGTTGTTCTGTCCAGTTCTGCATTTTGTGTGCTGGCTAAATAGTGGTTGGGTTGTGGGACTCTGAGTAAAGCCTGTTTACTTCTACTCTCTTGTATCCCTGCATTGTAAGAGCATACCTAAAAGCTGGGGACTTGGGGAAGAGCAGGGTGTAGATTACATTCAGATGTGGGCAGTCAGTGCGCAACTGGTGGGATGCGGTACCATTTCCACAGCAGGACCTGAAACACTTCATGAAGAAAAACACTGGAGTGGAGAACGTTGGGAATGCTGAAACTTGGGCCAAGCAGCGAGCACTAGGAGGTGATTAGGTGGGATGATGCAGCACACTGATGGCTGTTGGGGAGACAGAGCAGAGTCAACATTGTCCTCGGGTGCCAAACCTGCTGACTGTGTCTGACTGCTGCATAGATGTACTTGTGCACTGGGAGTGTGAAGGAAAGAGTGTGGTTGATGCTTCCAAACTACACAACCAAACCAACAATTTCGACATCCAAGGAATATTATGTAAAATGGAAATAACTGCATGTGATAAATCCTTCATTCTGGTTTCTGAAGCAGAGTAGTACTGCTGCTCATTTCTGTCCTTCATCAGCAGCAGTGGGACAGTCTTTGTTTATGGTCATCTGACCATGGCTCTAAAGGGAGGTCTGTGTCTTGGTAATTCTGGATGTGGACCCATGTGAAAAAGGCAAGTTTCAGCTCAGAAGAAACAAGGAAGACCTTGCAGATTCTTCAAGTGTGAAGCATGGAACCTACTGGCAGCAATTATACGTGTTGACATAAGTGGTCACTTTTTACATGATCAGGCTAATAAAAATGCTGAGATTTCTCCTATCCCCCTGGAATGGCAGATTCAAGCTGTTGCATTGTGAAGATGGACTTGTAGGTCTGTACAGCTTGAGTATAGCACGCAGCTGGAGCCACAGCAGTCCCTTGTGAAATCTCACTAGATAGAGGGGGAGAGGATGAGCTCACTAAGCACAGTCAGTCACAATGATCTTTATTTTCAGGTTAGAGAGAGTATCTCTCTCTTTGTTATTGCCTTCAGGACATTGTGAAGAAACTCATGTCATGATCACATGTGGGGATCCCTTTAGGGGCTTCCCACATACTGCATCTCCTGCTTCCTTATCCTACGTAAGCAGAAGGCTTTTTATCTACCTCCACAGTCACCTTTTTTCTGCTTGTGGCTTCCAGCTTCAAAGCAATTGAAAATCTGTGTGTGCACCTGGAACCTTGCTGTCCACGTGTCCTCCAGCGAGAAAAGCCTTTATGTTATCCAAGGATCAGTTAAGTTTTGTCACTCAGTTTGGTTCAACATCTCCTGTAATGATAATCCATATGGATTCCTGGTTACAATAAGAGGGATTGTGCTTGGACATGGAGACCCTGGTACTACCAATGTTGGATTCAGTGCTTTTTCTTGTTTAATTCCCTGTGGTTAGGATGTAGGGATGATGTGTCAAAGATGAGACTTGGAAACAAGGTACATGTGTTGTGTGTGACCCAGAGTGGAGTCTCTGAAAGCCCAGTCCCAAGTGCACCAAGCTGGGGGAGGAACTTTCCTTGATCTCTTTCGGCTTTGAAGCAGATGTCTGAGGGTGAGATTTGCAGATAGCTCAGCTGCACGCTCAACCCTTGTTGACTTCTATATAGCAGAAACAGATGCTTAACCTTCCTGCTGAAGTGGGGCTTTGAACTTTCTGTGCTCATTTCCCCATGTTGTCTCAGTGGAAGAATACTTCTCTTTTGCTAACAGTTATCAACCAAATCTCAGATATCCCATCATCTGGGAAAGCTTGGTGAAATATTTGGGTTATTTATTAGCATGGTGCTAAACAATTACATGCACCACTGAAAACAGGAAGTCATTCAAATCCACTCCATGCAGCTGGCTAGGAGTATGTAAAAAACAAAACAATCATTTTTACAGTCATCATGCAAAACCCCAAAGGGTTGCATGTCAGGTTGGTTTGATAAAGGAACAAAATATAATAAAGCCTTCCTTTTTTTTTCTGAATCCTGGCATATTCTTTTACAGTACATACAGGGACTAACTAGCAATTAAGTAAAGTTCAGCTAACTTTTCTTTTTTATTCTTTTTTATTTCTTTGGAGCTTCTACTTATTATTCTTTACCCATTTCAGTCACGCTGGTACAATGAGGAAAATGCAGAGAAAGTGATGTCCTGCATTCTTGAGCACAGAAGTAACTCTGTTTTGCAATGTGTGTTGGCAGTGTTCATACATCCCTCCCTGCGCAAGAGATGATCAGGAGAACTCTGAGAACGTCACGTACAAGCAGAAATACTGGAAAGAGAAAGTGGGTTCGCAACCATTTACGTGCTATTTTAACCAGCACTTGAGGTGAGTAATCTACATTTGCATAGGCAGAAGTGCTTGTGCATCTGTTTAACAGCTGTCAATTGTTTTTGTTTGAAAATATATATAAATACATGCATATGTATATACGCTCACAACCACAGAGTGATGTGGTTTATCGCACAGCTTAGTGCAGAACTTTGCAAGAGGACTCTATTGATGAAAATCTACATAGAAAGTGGAGAAGTGTTTTTAAATCTTGAAGTGAAAATATAAAACTGAGGAAAAATTCCATTAAAACATGTCATTTTATAACAAAAATTATTGTGGCTTTTAACACTCAGATGGTA
This sequence comes from Baryphthengus martii, assembly GCA_013396935.1. Classification (NCBI taxonomy): domain Eukaryota; kingdom Metazoa; phylum Chordata; class Aves; order Coraciiformes; family Momotidae; genus Baryphthengus; species Baryphthengus martii. The sequence goes on along the minus strand of VWZK01004109.1, from coordinate 222,810 downwards.
AATTTCTCTCTTGAATATTCCCTTGTCCCGTTCCCTCCATGGAAGACAAATCCTGCTGTGTTCATGAGGGGCTAGAAGTAAAGGGGAGGTCAGTAAATAGTACAAACCAACTCAGGAACTGTGTTCGTAGAGGATTAACAAATTAGATATGTGTAATAAACGTTGACAGAACTGCCAGTTTTCATACATTCTTGCAGTGTAGAAAGTTGTGACTTAAAGCATCTCCTCCTCTGTTTCAATTTACTACCAATACCGATGTGACTTACATGTGTATAAGGGTGACATGTGGTTTCCTTCTCTCAATAAGTGGGAAGAAGAAGGAGTCCCCTTTGCATGTCTCTTTCTGATGGTGGTTTGCTGAGAAATAAAAGGTGATGAGGCAGCAGCAACTTATTGTTACTGCAGTGTCCAGGCTCGCTGGGAGGACTTGGGAGAATAGCAATAATAGGGATGATGGGTCCATGTAGACCAGGAGGTAGAATGAGACTATTTAAGATCTCCAGATCAGCCGAGGTTTTATGGGGATTCAACTCCAATTCTAGAGACATATGACACTTGCTTAGTTTGATCAACACATGTAATTTTGGTAGACCCGGGGAGATTGTTCTTGGTTGCTAAGTCAAGTGTTCAAATATCTGCCACATCAGAGACTAAAGGAGGAGCTTGGTCCTATGCCACCAATACTTGGAAGTAAAACAGATGAGGGAGACCTAGGTCAGAATAGCTCAGTGCTTGCTGATGCAGTTCAGAACTCAGTGTGGCCATCATATATTTAAGTTTATTAAGACACAGAGGAGGAAAATGTTATGCCAGTGCGTGTTAGGACATTGGAAGAACTGGAGAGCTGGAGCAGGGTGCCAGGCAGAGAGATGCCTGACTCCTGTCAATGGCCCACTCAGTGCCTTGGAGGCTTCAGGTTTGTCCTAGTCTGGCTATGCTTGTTGTCTCCTCCTTGGAGAGACTGTAGACCTAGTCGATGTGCCCAGGATGATGGTTTGTTGTCTCTGGTTAACTCTTTGCAGAGGGAAACCACTCATGTTTTGTAACAAGAACCATTTGTTTTTTAGAGTGAGGAAAGAAGCACTGTCTACAGCATGAAGAGGCTAAAACTTAGGGCACCCTGCGTGGTGACACCAGATCTGGCAGAGACCTTCTTGGGAGCTGCTTTGGTCCACAAGATGGCAATGCGTGGGTCTGTTAACCAGAGGCCAAGTGATGATTTTGGCTTCTCTGGGCCTACAGAGTCCCTGAGACCTGGGACCTGCAGCAGCTGCTGTCTGAGTGTGCAGGATAGTCAGAAACAGGGAATATGCTCCAGGAGATATGATGCATGGCTAGGATTCTTCTGAGTAGGTGTAGACAAGATACTGTGAAAGTTAGCTTTTATAGTCAGTGGAGAGGAATAGGAGACTTTCATCCTACCCCAAAATAAGTGCTTGATGTAGCTTGGATGACCAGAGATGTTTATTTCTCTCCTGTAAAGGAGCGTAGGGCGATTTGCTCGAGTGCAGGCTCCTGAGTGGTAGGTGTCCAAAGATAGATGGCTTGGTTCTCACATCATATCTGTAGGTGAAGCAAAAGCAAAATTCTTCTGAAGCTGCATCATGGCTAGGGTCTGCTATTTATGCAGGTTGGCGCTGAGGAATTGTGCAATACTTAGGCAAGGATTTTTCCTTATATTTGCTGCATCCTATACTATTAAATGTTCTGCCAAATGCATTGGCTGCCATGAAACGCTGCCTTTTGCTGAACATACAACAACAATTTATATACAGCAGAAGAGAGGCTCTCTGCCAGAGGTACTTGAAGATAGTCTAAGCTGTAATGTGTACCCCATCCATTTTCTTTTGGAGATAGGAACAAGCTTCGACAGGTAAGTTTTGCTGACTAGGAATGTGCTTGCTTAGGTATACTTTTAGAGCTATGATGACTAAACAGCTTGTGAAGTAGTAAAAAAACATACAAACTGATGGGAAAATCTGTTCACTTCAAAACAGAAGAGTGCATATTTTCTGTCAGTATTTTTTTAACTGTGTGGATGAGCTAACTTCTGTGTCGGTTTGTATGAGACATATAGAATACAGGTAGGTTCATTTGAAAGAGTAGTATTTGCAATATTAATACTCTCTCTTTTGAATCAACAGAATAAAATTTTAGGTAAATATCTAGGCAAGGAATGAACATCATCTCCTCTTCATCCAAATTAATTTAACATCATTCCCAGAATTGTTGCTGCATGCAGAGTGCACTGTCAGGTAACATCTCCCTTCAGTTTGGTGGGACACATTTCAGCAGGCTTTTTGAAGAGAAGTGATGCCATTTGTATGGTATTACAAAGTTATACAAAAGGGATGAGAAGCAGACTTGGCAATTTCAATCATTCTCAGTTAATATAAATAAAGAGGCCCAGCACAACGAGCTGCCTGACATTTATCTTAGGGAACCAAAGGGCAGCTTACCTTCTTGTTCAGTGTTTAACTGAAAAACAAAGTTTGCTTTGCCACTGTAGGCACTTACTTTTAGTGTCCCACTCTTCCCTGGCTGGCTTTGGACCAAGTAGTGCACGCTGCATGGGAAAGTTGCTTTTCTGGACCTGTGGTGAAGGTGTGGCTGGCATGATGACACTCTGGTCTGAAGAGAGCCCTGCCCAACAGAAACCAGCCCCCAGTGTTTCAGAGCACAGAGTAAGTGACAATAAGTCTAGTGGGAAGTGTCCCTGCCCATGGCAGGGGGTTTGGAACTAGATATTCTTTAAGAACCCTTCAAATTCAAGCCATTCCATGATTCTATGATAAATGTAGATAAAGTTCTCAGGCTGTTCTCAGTTCTCACTGAGCTACAGTGTTTCAGTGTTCATGGATCTCCACCGTATGTCCCAGAGGTTCTGTAGTCATGACTGCTTACAAACAAGGATAGCAGTTGCATGCTTCGAAGTGGGAAGCCTGCAGGAATGGGCAGGATGGGGGAGATCCTGTCACTTTATATCTTCATATTCCAGGTCTCATTGACATCAACAACAAGAACAAAAAGAGAGATGCCAAGATCTCCATCAGCTGAGACCTCTCAGTCTCATGCCATGCATGCAGAGACAGGCAGAGCAACACGCGTCAAATACTTTCTTATTAGTGGCTTATTTACGTGGCATTATTGCTTTTCAGCTCTGGCTTCATCCAGTAAGACAAGAATACTTTGTGGTTCCTTTGCGACAGTGCAGCAGATGAGCCAGCCATATTTTGAACTTCTGTGTGTGTGCTGCAGGATGATGTACACAAATTCATCTGAGATTTGAAGAGAACACACTGTCTAGTGATTAGTCACCACATGTACGGTGTTTGGGTACCCTGCAGGCCATTGATCTGGGAATAATTATCTGCAGAAGCCAAGGGTGTTCAAGTAGCAGGGCTGCTTATTTATTAATAGTGGAACAGAAATCTCAGTTTGCTCTGGTACTTCACAAAGTTTCCTAAATTAATTCCCTCCAGCCAGAAGATGGTACTACTATTTCCTATGCTTTCTTTTACTGTATCACTTGCGGAGCAGGGCAGGGAAAGGACTTTATAGTTAATAAGACATAGCACTGCCCCCGAGTGCATCCATACAGCTGAGAATCTCCGAGTCTTGCAACAATAGGGGGAAAAAAAGACTGATGAGTGCTTGTCATAGTGAAGGGATGGGAATAATTGTAACCAAAATAAGTGCATGCAGATTGAAAACGTCTTTAAATCCAAATTGTTTGAATACAAAAAAACCCACAACTTGTAAGGTTTCCCTCTCCCATGCCTCTGCCTCTGTCAGCTTTTGCTGTGTCACATAAATTGCACAGTGTGGTGTGTAAGTGATGACTGAAATGTTTATGTGCCTGCAACGTTTTGGTCCTGTGTGACTTTCTAGTAACCCCTGCACTGCAATTCTTCCCATGATGTTCAGTAATTGCTTCGAAGGGTCCAATGGAGGCCTGCTTTATCCAGTGCTTGTTTGAGCTGTTTGGCAGTGCCTAACAGCACTAACAGTGCTTAGTGCAATGACTAATCCAGTTACCCCTGGTAAGAGTACCAGGAGGCTCCAGTCTTGAGCTCAAAGTCCAGCTAAAAATAATTATGGCTCTCACGTTTTAACAATGAAAATAAAATTCTTCCCTCCGTGTCTGTTCAGTGAAAGGAAAAAGTGATTTCAGAGTCAAGGTAGAGACTTCTTTAGGGCTTTTCTTTCACCGTGGGGCTGCTGCTGGGCAGCAGTGATGGTGCTGCACAGTGGCCGTCACTGTTTGCAGCAGAATCAGGTCTCAATGCCTGAGTAGGGCTTGAAAGTGTTCAGGTTTTTTCCCCCCCTTTTGTCCCATTAGGTCTCTCTCTCGCCCCTGCTACTGTTCTGTGCACTGATAACTGGTGTTAGGGGTTTGGGTGCATCCCCTCAAGAGGTCCTGCATTTGCTGGAGAGCTGAACTGCACCATTGTTAAAAACAAGAGATGGTCCGTTACCCTGCACAGGAGAAATACGTGCAACCCCTCTGATCAACATCTTTGAACTATAGTATTATATGGAAGTCACAGAGCAAAGATGAGTTTCTGTAATGAACTATACTTGCAGGGACACGACAGTATCTTTCATTATATCTGCTGGCTTTCACAGGGAAAAGAAATACATTTCTAGGCATGGTATACATTCTTTGGGTTTAGCGTTGCTGCCTCGGGACCAGGGGAATGATGCTGTGGGGGCTTCCAGCAAAGCTACGTCCTTGTCATGAGAAGATTTCCCCCAGGGTTGGGCATACTTTCCTGTATTTGTTTCCAAGCCAAACAACAAGCCTTCAGTCTCTGGGAACATGCAGGTCATCTCTACAAAAGTAGCAAGAAAAAAACTGTAATTTCAATACCTGCTGACCTTGCTGTGCAAAACTAAGACTGTTGTTACAGTGTTTCTGACGTCCTGAGAAAGGGGTTGTTAGCTGTAGAAGGACAGCCTTCTTTCTTCTCTTCTTTTTTTGCTAAATAAATCTTTCTCCCTTTTCCCTGCCACCATTCCCTTGTTTTCTCCATCCAGCCCTGATAACCTTCTCAGCTGCTCCTGCCATTCCCACTGCAGCTCTGTGGCTCCTTTCCAGGGTCCTGCTCTCCTTGCTTCTGCTATTGATAAGAGTTATTGTTTTAGAGGTGGAATCCACTGATTTCAGCTAAAACATTCTGCTTCTTTGGCCTGTATTGAGCATTCCTAGGTGGCTGCACCATTTTCTTGCTGCTGCTGTGTGCTTCTGTTTCACGGGCAGGTGATAACCACCCAAATGCTCATTCTCCTGAAGGCTCTAAAGGGTGTGTGGTTTCTGAACTCCTGGTCATCTCTATCATGGTGCAGCACCATGCTGGAGGTCTGCCCCTGCTAGCACAGCCCAGGTCTGGCTTCTCACAGTGCAGCCATTGTGATTATCTCAGGGCTTAGAAGTAACTGTGATGGGCCACATAACCCTCACAGCTCACTGCCAGTGACTGCTCTCTCAGTGATGTTCTCTCTGCTTGGCAAGACAAGTATCTCTGTGCATATTTCTGAATCAAATCCATGTGGAGCAGCTCTCTTGTATTAATCACTGTGTAAGCTTTGCAGTGAGAGCCAAAGGTTTTTGTAGCAGGACAGCAGGAGAGATCTAGCTCTTGCTGAACACCAAGGGGGACTGATTCTGTGGCCAGGTAACAAGTTCAGCCCTGAGTAGGACACTGCTGTGAACTTCTCAGCAACGTGGCTGTGTCCCACGGGCCAAGCAGGGTTTCTGCACTCCTGGCTGCCACTCTGTACTTTCTACAAGCAGATTTTGTTCGTTATCTCTCAGAGTTCAGGATTGTTTAGGAGTCGTCCAAGGGATGTTCCCACTGTCAGATGTCAGAGGACAGCTGGTCTATGCAGCTCACCAGTTCCTCTGGAGACTCGCTGGGTAATGGTGGCTCTGCCTGAGAATTCATTTCTTCAGGAGGTGGAGGATAGCTCTTCCCCTAAACTGATACCATCATGTGAGGATAACAGACAGCCTGGAAGAAGTGAAATCCAGCCTCTGTAGGTTAACTTGTTAATTAGTAGCTAAAAACTTTGCTATATTGAATTCATATGATTAATTCTGGTTTTAACTCCCTCTATCTTCTAATTTTCCCCCAGTCTTTTGTTTTGGACCTTACAGGTTTCACATGGAATACCCGTGGGTTTTAGCTTGGCACAAATCACCTGAAAACAAATACAAACAAGTTTATTCTTCAGGTTTTTAGCCAGGTGGCCTCCCAGGCCCTCACTCACACTGCTCATCATGGTAGTCCTTGGCTGCTGAGCTGGGACTTGCAAGTCTGCCTTGCAAGCAGCCCACCTTGTGCCTCCCTACCTCTCTTTCCAAGGAGCAAGAGAAAACCTGGGGATGAGCCCAGTTACCTTGTTCATAGGGTGCAGCATGTGGGGCCATGATGATCCCCAAGCTCCTGTGGTTACCTCTGTGCATCTCCTGTAGAGCTATGGAGCTACCAGAGCTGCGGTGTTCCAGCTGCAGAGAATATCTGGCTGCCTGGCCTAGGCTCCTTGGGCTGCTCTCACTGTGGACTTGCAAGGCCAGCATAACCTATGTGCCACTGTGGTGGTTTTCCTGGTCAGGGCTGTTTTCCTCTACCTGGATGGTCCTTCTCAGGTCATATTGGCCAGTTTGGCCACTTGGGCTCCCTCCTTGCTTTGGAAGCTGTTATTTGTCGTTTGCAATCTCAACGCCAAGAAGCAAAGGTAAAAGGAGTTATCTTGTAAAGAAAAATAATAAACATTTTCTTTTTCAATAACCTCTCTTCAGGTATTTCCTTCTGCTCCAAAACCTGTGTCTCAGTGGGACCCTATGCTGCCATTACACTATGCTGTCATCTAAGCTACTTTCCAGAGAACTTTCTATAACTAATGTCAGCTCCAGTGATGGATCTGCAGGGAAGGGCACCACCCAGCCCAGGCCCTCCTGCTCTGCTACCTGCTCCCACCCCAGCACTCTCCAGTGCTTTCCCCTACACCCTACAACATCTCTGCTGGGTCAGCAAATGCAGGAAAGAGGAGCTAGTCCTACAAGGAGAGGGAGGGAATCATACTAATACAAAGAAACAGCGTTATATGCTGCCAACGTTGACCTTGATAAGTCTCCACGGGTTGTTACTGGCAGGACATTGCCATCCAGGAGCATGTGGTTTATCTGCCGGCAGTGCTGTCTGCCTTTATTGGCTTTTCATATTCTCTCTTGTGTCTAGCAGTGCTTATCTGCACTGGAAAATTAATTTGGGATAAGATAAAGGGCAGCTGAAAGTACAGTAGCTCTTCCAGAATAATCACACAGATTAAAGCAAGTGGGAGCAAGGAAGAGATTAGTTCCACTGCTTTTTGGTGCTGAGAGTCAGTACTGAGAGGCTACCTCCCAGAGGGTCCCTGAGCTCTCCCATGTACCAGGTCACACTCCAGGAGTGCTTCTCCTTCCTCTTGATTAAAGAAGGGCATCTAATGTCTTAAATGTGGTGACAATAGTCATTTAATGAAGTATTTTTGGGGGACCCAGTCACGACAATGCATTTTCTGAAGAGAAGCTGTGAGCAGTGGACAATGAGTTGCTGCGTACTTTCTGCCATGTCAGAATTGCACAGGGACTCTTGCTATAGCTAAGAATAGTAATGGTATTAATCTGAACCCAAACCTCAGCCTGAGGTTTCATTAAGGGTCTCTGTAAGTCTTTGACTCTTTCCCAAAAGGGAAACTCTTTTCAATCACTAAGTTGCAAGAGTTACAGTCACACATGTCATGACTATTTGGCATCCATTGCTGCTACCTTTCGTACAGATGTTTTCCAAAATATCTAAGATTTAGTCAAAAGAATATCTGGTCTCCCCAGTCACACTTTTTTTTTTTAACTGAATCCAGTTTTCTAGTTTGTTTGCTTGCCTCTGATTTTTGAACTCTTTGATTAGTATCTGCTTTAAACAAAATACTTAAAATTTGACATCATTTGTAAGCTGAGAGTGGTGAGGAATGAACATTCACTACTTATGACCTCCTTGCCAATTAGGACTCTGTTATTCACAGTTAATGGTACAGTAAACGTGATGGAAGCAGTAACACAGCTCCTGTGAAAGGATTTTTCTGTTTGGATACTGCCATTTACATGGCATAGACTGGTGAGTTTGCACCCATACAATTAATATTATTTTATTCAGTTTATGGTCTCCACGTATGCCTGATTATGTGTCTGGAGGATTTTGGTTGAGCGGACTTCACGTGTTCCACTATTGAATACACCTGGGTTTCTTTTGCTCATTATTTATGTTGCTGAGTTTAAACTTTTATATAGCTGAGCTGTTCATAATCAGTCTTATTCCGCTTCGTACTATGCAAATAAAGAGAGACATGCAGTGCTGGCCTTGAGAACTTGCAGGCTGGCACGGTGGAGAGGAACTTCCATACTGCAATTTTGGAGGAGAGACCCCCAAATGCAAATGTGAGTGCACTTAAATCAGTGATCAGGTGCAGCCTGGTGGTCTGGCTCTACCAGCTCATTAAGGATGGATAAGACCCTGTATATTTATAGACATCTCCATTAATTAACTTCTCAATGAAGCACAATGAATTTCTTCTTGTTTCCCCTACAGGGAATGTTTTCTTAGCGCCACTTTCTGATCAGGAGGAAGCTGTTGGAGGAAAGACAGCACAATCATTGCAGAGGGCTATGTTCCCCGTGCCACTGTGTTAGGAGAGCTTAATTCCCAGGACCCAGCTGGATGAGCCTGTATTGCCAGGATTTTAGACTGTGAGCTTTGCTGCTCCAAGGAGCATTGGGTAGTGTTGACGAAGCAATGTGGGATGGGAGCGTTAAATATAAATGAGGACCAATATGAGTCAAGACTCTACATATTTTCCTAATTAGAAAAAGTTTTGTTTCCTTCCTTTGCAGATAGTTTTGCAGCAGACTGTGTGACTCTGGCTGTAGATAGGAAAGCAGCAGCGAAGTGCAAATGCCAGAAGACTGATTTAATAACTGTTAAACTGCAGGGAGAGCAGAAAGAGCCAGAGCTGAGGAAAACCTACCATCAAACTTCCCAACTGACTTCCCAGACTTCGAAGAGGCAGATGGACACCTGATCTTTCAGACATGCAGCACAACTGAATTTAGAAACCTCTTGAGATACTCCTCCTTGCTGTTCTTCTCTTTCCACTTTCCTATGGAAATGCACAAGTCCATCACAGTCCCAACTGTGACTGTGTGTTAGATGCTGTCCATGGAGGCACGGGAGTTCAGATCTTCAGCAAAGGTCCCCCAGAGTGCCCCTAAAGGACTGTCAGCAAGTCGACTGAGCAGCTGGTGTTTGCAGTACTAAATTGCAGCTTATTGCTGAAGTAGCCTGTGCTGGGAAGGAACTGAGTCAGGAGCCTTCAGCATGCTGGGACTGAGCAGGAGTACTCCTGGGAGTAGGTTTTGAGCAGAACTCTGCCTATCAGTGTGGCTGGGCTAGCCTGGGCCACCAGCAGTGTCGTGTGAGGACAGGAACTGGCTTTCCATCCAGACCCAGACCACAGCCAGGACTTCATCAGTAGCCTCCATGTAGTCCCATGGACACATCATGGCTCAAAGCTAAAAGGGAAGTTTTAATTGCACTTTAAACTCATTGCACGGTGCCTGATGCCTTTTGAGGTAGATATGTTCAGCTGCTGCCTGGTATTGTGTTTTTGCTGGAATAGTTTTTCAATCCACAGTGTGGTATGGTACCTCTCATGGCTGTTTGGGATGACCATGACCTCTGGAAGACTCAAGGTACCAATGTTGTATTTTTTTATTTTTCTTTGTCTTAATTAATTTGTTAGCCTGTAAACACTGCAAGTGGAAAGCCCTCACAGGCTGCCCTGAGTGGTAGTTGTAGATGGGCAAATGAAAGCTATGAATGAAACGGTCCACTTAATCATTTTCCAACGCTGTTGCAAATAAAATGCATTTATTGTTTCCATGGCAGATGCTTTCCACTTACGATGAATTGATGATGTTGAGTTGATCTACATTTTCCCTCTCTTCTGTCCATCCTCTTCACAGGCCAGATGATGTGATGCTGAAGCGCACCCATGATGAGACTGTCCTCTTGCACTGCTTCCTCTGGCCTCTGGTAACGTTCCTGGTTGGAGTCCTCATTGTGGTCCTGACCATCTGTGCCAAGAGCTTGGCTGTCAGGGCAGAGGCAATAAAAAAGAAGAAGCATTTGTAAATGGCAAGTCTGCTGATGGAAAAGAAAAAGCTGTAAGAAGGTCTCAAGCAGGGCAACATGACACACCTGCAGGTCTGCGGGGTGCCCAGCTACGCCTCCTTCCGCTGTCTCATCTGATGGTGGAGTGGTTCTTGCCTCAGGATTACTCTTGCGAGACTGCTCCATGAAACGTCAGCTAACTGCTTCTTCTGCTATGACAGCAAATGAGTATATTGTACCAAAAAACCCAAACATCTACACTGCACAAAATATGCTGTGTGCTGTTAGTCCCAAACAGCAGCCACCCAGGTCCCAGCAGTATTGAGACAATTTATAAAACCCCTCATGTGGCTCATTTACTCTCCATAAAGTGATCTTTATTATTGTTTAATTTAAAAAAATTAAAATATTTACTTTATGATAGATTGTATTTCCAGAATAATAAAGCTTGATTGCTTTGGGGTTTTTCTAAACCTTTTTTTTGTTGGGCTTTTATTTATTTATTTTTTAAAAAAAGCTTTAAGATGAAAATAACACTGTGCTACTTCTGTTCTTTTTTTGTTTGTTTGTGTTGTTTTTTTTTCTGAGTAGAACTTTATTTTAAAATTCAAAATTTGAGTTCTGTCGAGACAAAATCCTTCATCGTCACCTGTTCATTACTAAGAAATATAGAAATCTCTCAGAAACGCTTCTCCAGAAAAACAAAAAAAATATTGGAAAAGGTGGTTAAATGCTGGATCTAATTTTATTGCCTTGCTTCCCTATAGTTTTTCTTGCCCCCTCTCATTTTCTGTCTTCACCAAAATGCTCTCAGGCTGTGAGGAGCAGGGATTTGAAGTGATTTTACGTGAATATGTTCTACTAGTGATGTCCCCAAATGGTGGAGTGCCTCAGCACTTGCTGAGGGGAGCCTGTCAGCTGTGGTGTGACACCTTACCAGGTTCCAGGGATGTCCAGAGAAGGACATTAACTCTTTGTAGGGCTGTGGTCATTTACTGCTGAAGTGCACATCCCAGTCACACTAGTTCCGTGGAGAGTCCCTCCAAGAGGGTGCTCCAGAAAATGCAAGGCAGTCTGGACGTGTCACCTTGCTGGATCACCTTCCTCTGCTCACCCCAGTTCCTTGCTGCATATGATGGGAATACTGGCTCAGTGCAGAGATTTCCGTATTTGTGGCAGTTTCCCCAAGCACATCCATTGCATGTTGTAGTCAGGGACTGAGACCAGAGTAGCTTTGTGTCAGTTGTCCTCACCTCCACAGGGCTGTGCAGCCCTGGGACTAGCTGTGTGCCTCTGCAGGGCTGTCTCACAGCTGTGAAGAATAGCCACATGGCCCAGTCAGGAAAGTGAGTGATTATTCACTGTGTGTGATTACTGGCAAAGTATTCTAATCTACATTAATGATTCTGCAATTCTAACCATACTGTTCATTGTACTAATCTCCGATATTCTTAGTATTATGTCTAAATACCTTGTGTTTCATTGTGCTTTTAACACATAGGAGAGGTGTTTCCCAAGGATGAGAAGAGTGCTAGATTTGAAAGCCTGAAAGCTTTGCTGGCACAAGGCAAAGCGACAGACCCGTTTGTATTGTCCAGTCTCCATCTCAGATCAATCGTTTTGTGTGTTTGAGAACTGATTTCCATAAAGCTTCTTATTTCATAAAATTGTGCACATTGTGGGCATTGTGATGCCAAGTAAATGAGGGCAGCAAGGTGGCTGGAGGTCATTTCCTACTCCCCTGTTTACTGGCTATATGGCTTTTGGAGGGTCCTCTGGTCCCAGTCCAAGCTAGGATAGCTGTTCCTTCGGAGGAACTTCAGGAAATCTGTTTGTGGAGGCAGGAACTTGATGCTTCTTAGCTAGCTACTCTGTATGAAAGATCCCATTGGTGTTGCTTGCACATGGTCAAGCATCTCCAGTTCTGTGGATGAAAAATGCTATGTGCCCAAAAATTGCCTATTCTCTGTATTAAACACCACGTCTTTGGCGGTGGCTGTTGTCAGGGTCTCTCAGGTACCCTTTGTCCTTGCCTGCTGAAAAGGATAGCACTGCATATAATAGATGAAGAGAGGTTTTGAGCTCTCAGGCTGTTGGATGAAAGCCTGTTGACTTCTGGAAGTGCTGTTCTGCAAAGGACGCCGTGTTTCCTTTCACTCCTGTCTTGCTGTAGCGGCCTCAACTCACACCTCTGCGATTCTCGCGCCTCGGCAACCCTCTGAATCATTGCACACGTGCGCCCGGCTCGCAGGGCTGGTAACTATATTTTTCTATATATGCTACTTTTCCATACTCCACAAATCACAGAAAGCTGTCACTGTGGAGTGGTTTGGTTATGTGGGTAAGGCGGTGGCAAGTTCCCCTCCTCTATTTCCTCTTGGTAATGCTGGCTTCTTATAGGTAAGGGGGATAACTCTGACTTTCTGAATATATACTTCCTTTGTTTTCCCAAAGGAGAGGGAGCTACATGGTGACACAGATTCATCATGGATTTTTAAGCCAGTCGCTTGAGGCTCACAAATCCAGATTAACAAAATCCTCTCTAGCTTTGCTTCAGAAGCTTTTGTGACTGAATTGTGCAGCTGATTCACCGAGCAAAAGGCAAAAAGTGAATTGAGGTGATGCAGCTCACTTGATCAGCAATCGTGTCTTTAAATCTGTTAGAAATGCCATTTGAAAAGGCCTCTGGAAGTAAGTAATTGTTACAAGGACGATATTAAGTAATTTTGCAGAGATATTAACATCTCAAATTAAACATCTAAATTGGCATGTAAAGACAGGCAGTAAGTGTCTCCCTGACTTGGCAGTATGGAATGCCAAGGGGAAAAAAAACATAATCCCAAAATTCACTCTCCTGTCCCACCCTGCACCTCATTGATCTAGAAATGTCTTTCTAATCCCCATATTTGATTGTGGAAGCTGGGGATTTCCTTCTAGTGGATTATTCACTGATTTCCCCCTTGGCTTTGTGGCTTTCCAGTTTTTGTAGCGTATTCTCCAAAGCATATTTACAGCCAGAGCAGCTGCTTTTTTTTCCAGAGCCATCTGTAGAGTCGACTTGTATTTTATTCAGTATTTATATACTACTGCTTTGAGGAATTCTATTTGGTCATGCTATCTGCTGCTCTGCCTCGGTAAGACCCTTTCAACATAGTGAAATTAAATGATTTTGTTTATACAGCATCTTCCTCTGTCAGCTTCTTAGGTTCATTTTAAAAGTTGAAGTAATAGGAACTTTTTTTTTTGTTGCATTTTTCCTGCTTTGTGTGTTTCTGTGTCGCCAGTAAAAGATGAGATTTCACAATGCATTAGAAAATGTAGCCACTGAATGAGGAGCTTAATTCAATGCTTGGAGCAGATGAGGGATGTCATGGGGCTATCCAGGGTCATTTTTAAAGATCATTACCCATCATTTCTAGTGTAAATGTAGCCCTTTGACAAGGATCCAGCAGAGTCTGCTGGATTCCAAGGGCTATTATCACCTGTGTTCTTTGGTAAGCGCCACAAAATGCAAGCTGAGAAGGGGGATGGAGAGGTAACACAGGTCTTCTGGACTTGCGCTTCCAGGTGTGTTTTGAGGGATTTGTCCTAGATTAGAGCAAAGACATCTGTGAGGCGTGAGAGTGCAGAGCTCTCTATGCATCTGGTGCCCCAGCTCAGCCGGCCGCTGCCTGCCCCAGCCCCAATGTTGCTGCCCACAGGGTTTCCCCGGCTGCTCTTCGCCTCCAGCAGCCCTCTGCTCCTGTGCCAAGGCTGTGGTGTCATCCCCACAGGAGTAGGGGTGTATCTACAGAAGGCCATCAGGCATCTCAGCTCTTTTCATGCACTACATGAAAAGATCTGTCGAGCGTGTGTTATCCTGTCGGAGTCCAGATGGGAAATGTGAAAGGGGAAACGCTGGTTAATGTTTAAAACCCTTTCTTAGATAAGATGTAGGGATTAAGTAACCTTGAGGAAATGTTTAATGCAGGTTGCTAGGAGTTTAGGCCTTACTTGAAAAGTTAAAATTATTTTGCAGTGGGCAGTCAACATTCATATGGGATTGGTACCATGCTGGGACAGTGTGAACTGCCTGCTAACTGAAGGAACGTGCTGTGCAAGCATCTTTGCTCAGCACTAAAAAAGTGGAAGCTGTCTGACGAGTCTGTGTTTCTGCAAACTGAAGCCTAAATGGCCAAAAGTATTTTAAAACCAAGAATAAACATGTGGAAAAGGAGACACCTAGTACAGTGTTTAATAAGAAAAGAAAAATAACTCAGGCCGTGGTTTATATTTAGGTAATCAGATGAAAGGGAGCACAGCAGAATTTCTAATTGTGAAGCCTATTGTATGATGTGAGTATTTTCTTGCAGTCCCTGACAGAAATCCTATAGCCTGATTTATCGAAAAATCAGCTTATTTCTGTCTGTGATTTCTCTGAGAATCAAAAGCTGCATTTATTTTTTTTTTTTTTATCCTCAGCATGGAGCAGCTGCTATTCTTCCATTAACTTTCAATCAGAAACCAACCCCTTCCCTTTCTGGCATCTTAAGAGGTTGCTATGCTGATCTGTCAAGCTAACAATCTTTGCTGCAGAAAGCATGAGCGGGAAAACCTCCGAGGGAATATGTGTGTAATTAATCATACTGCCTTGTCAGGTCACAGACCCACTGAATGAATCAGCCCCAAAGTTTGATATTTGAGAGGCTGTGCAATTTTCTTTCTGGTTTGATATGCTAGCACTAATGGTGTCATTATTTGCACTGTGTTTAATTCGCAGCTCTTTGGTGGTCTCATGGTCTTGTAAGACAAGAAATCGCTTTGCACGCGTTGGATGCATGGCTGGAGATGCAGTAAGAAGAAAAAAGAACAGCCCATTAAATTATATAGCTGTAATTTGGATATAAAATTTTCGTATAAAATATTTTGGCATGGCTGTAAAACTATGTACACACCTACAATACACAAACCATTTCCAAACAGCACATATAGCAATCAACCTGACATAACTCCACCAGAAAAGCAGTAAAAGTTACTTAAATCGCCTTTGATATTGCATTTAACAACAACAAAAAAAAAAGCAGTCTGCTAATAATTTCATTTAATGAGCTACTGCAATGTCAAACATTGCTTTATGTAGCGTAACTTTTTCATAACTTTTCAGCTAACATAAGGTTTATCTCATTATTTGTTTGGATGCCAATTGCCATTCACTAAAAGCAGTTGGAAAAAATCAACTATTAAGCTCTTTCATATTGCTGCTTGTTCGGCAACTGGCAGCAACTGGAAGTTTCTGGACAAAATACTTCCACTATTTGGACCCCATAGAGCAGGATCAATTAAAAAAAGTGATACGAACAGCTAACATTTCAAAATTCAAAACAGCTAACAGTTTCAAAAACCCCAAAGAGCCAACTTTTAGGGCATTTCCATTTTGTCATTCTGGGATTAAGGCAAATCCAGACTTGAGATAAGGAGCAATTTCTGATTATACTTAGCGGATGTATACTTATACATGTGCCAGTACTGAAGGCTGTGTCTTTTCAATATGTGTCCACGGCTGCATTTCAGTTCAGTGTATTTCAATGAAAGAATTCCATTTCAGTGCAAGGAACACAGGCCCCTATACCAAAGGTTTGTGGGGCTGCAGTCTGAATTTTGGAGGTCAGCTGCTTCGAGGAGAGCCGCAGTCCTTCTCCACTTCACAGAAGAGCAGCTCTTCCTTGGCCCTTTTCCCCCTCATGCAGCAATACAATTCCAGCGATCACCGCCTCTCTGGTGTCGTGCCCTCCAACGTCAGATGCAACATCATCTCTGAGATATAGTATGTGGTGTTTTCTGGGGGCCTGGATATCAGGAACCCTGCCAGGGTGTGGGGCTGTGGCAGGAAAGCGCAACCGGAGCTGTCACGGAGAGCACTCCTACCTAAGGGCAAATGTGAACGGCTAGAAGGGGTGTGAGTTTGGCAACGAGTGAAATCTTTTGTGGAGTTAAAAGGGCTGAACTGTCTTTTCCTGCACTATTACTCTGAAGAATAATGATTGAGATGATTAAAAACCAACATTAAAATTGCCAGGAAGGCTGTTTTTAGGCAGGAGAAGACTAGTTTGGCAGGACTGAATATACAGCAGTCAGTACATTTAATGGTGGGTAGCCTAGGTCCTACCTATTTTTCCTTTGAAAAACTGTGAAAAATAGGTCTGATATCAAAGGAAAGAAAAATAACATGGAAATTCTGGAGTTAGTTAGTATCTCTTGCTTTTGATAGATTAATTTTCAATCCTTCTCAAAAATACAGAGCATATGCTATGAATCCACAAGTATCTGGCCAAGTGAATCACAGGCAGTAAATGATTCTGGTGTACTGAAAGCGAACAGTATCCTGTGAACTCTGCTGCTTTTTTACAGCCAAACTGGAGACTAATAGAGACATATATGGGAAGCAATACACTGTAGGGAGCATTTTAAATAATGCTTCGAGATCTTATTTGAAAAATTAATTTAGATCAGGCTGGCAACAAGCAAGGAGAGATTGAAAATGGGCTGCAGAACTGTCAACACAAAGCAATAATGAACAGTGAGATGCTGAGCGCAGGTGTGGGTTGAGGTGTCTTGGTAGCTTTATTCATGATATGAAATGGCAAGGTAAAGGGCAAATTAATTGAATTTTTTTGTAATATGCCAGATCAGGAGGTTTGCAAGCTCCGGTTTGATGGGCAGGTGATTTCACAGCAAGTACGAGGAGCTAAGAATATTAGTAGAAGAATAAAATGGCTTTTCTATTCATGAAAAATACAAGGTCATAAACGAAGATGGGAGGGACAGAACAAATACAACGCTTGGTGGGAGGAAATGTCTTGGCAAGCACAAATGTGACTGTAAAGCCTTGAGATAGATGCTAGACAGCACACTGGTGCAATCACTGCTAGCTAACCCTGGCTTTGATGCCATTTAACTGTGTCTCAAGCTGAAAATGCAGCTTTTTTTCTGGTAGCTGTCGCTCAGGGACTTCTTGGGGGAATATGAGGTTACCATGCTGTTGGTTTTTAACGTGTTTTGCTCAGAGCAATGCGTATTTCCCGTTTTTGGGGTTTTTTTTTTGGTTGAGGTTGTGGGGAATTTTAGAAAGTGTTGCAAGGGATTTTTGCAGCCTTTCAGACAGTTTCTGGTGCCTCGGGCTGTTATGTTTCAGGCAGCACGAGGTGGGTAGGAAAAGGAACTGAAGGGCGCAGAGCCTGGTGGCACCAAAACCATCCAAGCAGCTGTGCTACTTTCTTGCACCCAGACAGAGTAAGACCATCACCACCGGGGTCTATCAGCTTCAGGACCATCACACTCATTGTTCTTTCCAAAAAGCAATATGTTTCTGCTACAAATCTGTGCATGGCCACAGAATCTCTGCCTAAACTCTTTCTCAGAGGGAGGAGTTTGCCTGACTATTCAGCAAGCAGGACATAGAAGGTGCCAAACATCTCAAAATTCGCTGACTTCAATGTCAACAGGTTTAGGTTAGATTGGTGTTTTCCTCCAGAGATATTTTGGGCATAAACCACTTAGTCATATACACTTGACAGTAACCTGCTTTCCTTGCTTACAGGACATACACAGGTGCCCAAGGAGTTCTCACTCTGCAAAGTGAACAAAATTAAGGAAGGTTTAAGTAAAACTCCGTATTTCAAATCAGTTTTTAAGGACCTACTGTTTATGTCTTGGCCTGTGTTGAAACTTTGTCCGTAATACCTGTACAGAATTATAGCCCATTTTGTAGCAATAAGGCAGTTAGTTAATGTATAGCTGCATAGTGGAAGCTCATTGCAGCGTTAACTGTGCCTCCAAGTAAGATGGGCTGGGAGTTGTTCCTTCGTTCCATCCTGCTATTGGAATGACGCACATACTTTCTGATTTCACTTTGTTGCTTCCTCCCGAAGCACCCTTTCTTCAGGCACACAAATACGTATGTATTGTGCGGTAAAGATTTACCCAACTCATCATTATTCTGTGTTCATGCACGCCACGCTCTCTCCCAATAATTAGCTTTATAATGATCGAAGACGTTCTGTACTGACTTGCCTTCCCTTCCCACTTGTTTTATTGTTCCTCTATCACTCCTGTGTAACGCTTCCATTGCATTTTCAAGGTTACTTTTATTGAGAGCCAAAACAAAAAGGCAAAATAAAAGTGAAAAGATAAATTGATTAATTTTATATTTATTTTGCAAAGATGTATCAAAACTAACTTTTTGATTTATTTGATGTATATTCTGTGCTTTGCTAAATAACCTTGAAGACCGCGTTGCTGAGTCAAATGTTGCTATTAGCAATGCTCATTATGTAGCTCAAAAGAGTTCTGATAATTTGGCCCTCTCCATTTAAACACTACCCATTATCCCCTATGAAATCTGAGAAAAAAAAAAGTGCTGCAACCTTTCTCACAATGAAGAACTTGCTTCCCCTTTTAAGAGAGTAAATTTCTGGCAAATATACTGTGTTAAAATCTGCTCCATCCTCGAGTGAGGAAGAAGAAGGCTGGTAGCACAGTTATTTTTTGTAGCGACTTTCAAACAGGGATCTTAATTAGTCTGTAGGTTTCCTCACATTCCCAGGAAGAGAAAATTTCTTTTACAGGCAGCAACTCAGCTACAGAGATTGAGCGAGTGTTATGTGCAAGGTTGGACGGTGAAACAGAGACGGAAGCAAAATGTAGGGATTCTGACTCCTCAGGTCCCTACTCCAGCTACGAACTCAATTTCTCATCTTTTGCTGTAAACATCCACAGGAAGATGCAGCTTTTGTGGGGGGGCATTTAAAATTTCTGTACATCAGGTGTCCTGTTGCTAATAAAGATCTGGAGTAGCTGGCTCTGCAGGCTGGGATGTGCGATTGCAAATGTCAGTGCTTGCTTCTGCTTCCATTGCAAGTGCTGGATGCTGGTTTGGCAATGAAGCTGTGGTTTGCCACACTAGCTGGGGTCGGTATTTATACATCTGAGGGCAGGGAGACAGCTTTTCCTCCCCTTCCTCCTTGCCTCCCCAGTTGCTTCATCCCTTGCTGTTCCTCTGAACAATGCCCTCGCAGTTGGAATTAATTTTCTTAGAACTGCAAGCACTGCGTAACTCATACTTTTGCCTGTTACTCCTTCCCTGAACATCTGCCATTATTTATCCAAGTGGTTTAAACTCTGTATGTTCAATTTATTAGTCTCTGAGAATTACCTCCAGCTTTGTGTGGAAACAGTCAGTGGTGGAAACTGCTGCCAGCTGTAGGGCTCCCCTAGCTCCTCTGGTGGTGGTTTACATTACGACAAGGTGATCTCCAGCACCATTCCAAGGGTTGGATTGGATGACCATGCCATTTTTCTGGAAGCGGGCAGCAGCCTCATCCAACACAAGCTAGCACAATTGCTTTTACTGTCTAAGTTTTGAGTGAAGATGTTTTTTATGCTGATTCTGAGGTAGACGCCATTGTCAAACCCTCTTCCTTGTCTACGTTGACGTAAGAGCTCCCTTATTTTCTACTGGATGCGTAGCGGCTCGGAGGCAACAGTAAGCTCCCACCACATGGTCCTTTTCCAGTAGATCTGAGGACATGGTATTCATGCTGCCAGCAGCTGTGGTACCTGGTCCTCCCCCAGCCCTGCCCCGCTGAGTTCATATCAGGGTCTTAAATGTGAGGAGGACTGTGGGAGAATGGGTTTAGAGCCTCAGATAGTTTAATAAATAATCTCTTTTTTGTGTGTGTGTCGTTCTCCCTTACTCTGCAGACTAATTCTAGGTTAAACTGCTTGTTTCAAGATCCCATCTTCCCCAAATCCTT
The DNA here is from genome assembly GCA_013396935.1 of Baryphthengus martii. Taxonomy (NCBI): domain Eukaryota; kingdom Metazoa; phylum Chordata; class Aves; order Coraciiformes; family Momotidae; genus Baryphthengus; species Baryphthengus martii. Next base: position 202,808 of record VWZK01004109.1, on the reverse strand, counting down.
ATTTGCTTCCATTGACGTTTGCCAGGAACTGTGGTTAGGTCACACCAAATTGTGTGAAGAATCAGACCAGCCACAGTGTTTGGGAAAAAGCTTGATTTTAACACTCACCTGTGAGTACCAAGTTGGAGGCTAGAGGGCCATTAATTTCTTCTGGTTGAAGACTATTACACAAGCAGTCTTTGAAGTTCAATTACTTCAAGGCCCATATACCACCTGAATCTGTCTGTGTCTCTGCTTTAAGGTTTAAAATGCACCACTGTTTTCTACAGCATCTTGCATGCCATCTGTTTTCCAAATCAATTTCCTCAACTGCATAATTTAATTACCGAGGTAAGAACTAGAGGGCGGAGGATATGGAGATGTAGGTAAGGGAAATTTGTGAAGCCTCTGCAGCCAATTCTCCCTTTCAATGTGCGGGTTCTAGAAGATATAAAGTGATATTTCATGAGCAAACAAGACCTGGTCACACTAACAAGACTCTCAGCTTCTCCATCTCCCTGCAGGAGGTCCACACAGGGAACAAAGTCCCACCACTATGCTGGGACTTTACGTGTTTGGCGTAACACAAGACATGAATCAATATTTTTTCTCCTACTGCTGGTCAGATCTTTTCTTTCCATTTCAATAGTCCTGTCTTCTTCAAAGCTGGTTCCCAGCCATCAATCATACTTGCACCTACGGAAATGTTAGACCCACTTTTTTTTTTTTTTTTTTTTTAAACCCATCATTCCTATTCCTCACAGAGGTAAGTGGCAGGCTGGGGACTGAGTTGGGTTGGAGCCTCATTTTCTGGAGGTGACTTGGTGGGACTTGTGAGGGGCAGGTCAGACTCTGCCAGAGCAACTGGGGTCAGGGATCAGGGAAAGGTCCAAGAAGTAAAAAGAGCAATGTCTGACAACCCATGCCCTGCCAGCCTGTGGCTGCATAAAAACCTCAGACCGAAACAGACTGGGGAGATGAAAACCAGCCATGTATTTTTGTTGATGACAAGGTAATTTTAACACAGATCTCTTCCCCAGTCTGTTGTGCTGAGTGGCAATAAGCAGAGGGATGTGGGAATGAGTAGGTGTCACAGTGGCTGGAAAGGAGGAGGTGGATGGGTGCTGCTTCCTCAGGAATAGCAGCAGCTCACACAGGTGATTCAAGTGTGGGTTTCCTTGGCAAGGCTGAGTAGAGGAAGAAGGAGTGGGTCCCACCTTGGTACAAGGACCTCTTAGGCAAGGTGCACGTGCCTCCTCTTGCACCTCATGATCTCAGCAGCTCCGTCCCTCCCTGCTTAGAGCATGATGGTGTCTGGCCCCTGCGATGGCATCGCATGGTCCTTCACCGGCTTTTCTTTCATCTGGTCTCTGACAGTATGTCAGATAGATAGAGAAGGGAAAGTAAATAAAAGATGTCACCGCAAATTTGGTGGAGGTCTTTGGTAGCTTTATGCTTACCAGCTTGCCTTCCCATCCCAGCATGGATGTATGTGCATTTTTCCCCACTGAAATGGATGTGTCTTCCTTAGACAAGAACAGTAGAGTTTCACTCACCATATTGTCTGTCTTTTCTCCTTTTCCTCTAATGAACTTAGTACAACAAGATGTTTAAATCTAACCCCACCAAAGCAAACAGACATCCATGCTGAAGAACATTGCCAAGTCAAGGATCTGAAATTTTCCTACCTACCCTGATTCATCAACCACAATATACTTGACACCTGCTCTTCCTTTTGTTTTTTCCATCCTCTATTTTTGCCATTGAAATTTCGGACATCTTAAAGGTAAGATTTTGGTGACCCTGAGAGCTACTGGAGGGACTGAGGGAGTTGCTTTTTCACCAGAATCTTTGAAGAAAATTTGTCACAGCCTGACCAGATCTAATTGGCATGATGTGCAAGAAGCAGGCTTCTCAGATATTTTTAGTGCTCTACAACCTTTCTAGGACAGACCTGTGGGGCATTAATTCTAGTTGTCTGCCAGTTTGTTCTCTTGATGTTAGACTCTCACAAATAATTTGACTTCAGGTGCCTTTTAAATCCAGTGGTAAGATAACAGGATGCTGGCGTTTATCACGTGTGGTTATCTTGAACATATCTTTTCTCATCCATTTGATACTTCGGACATCATATACCCCTTTATTGCTTTTGCAAGTATTCATTTTTTTTCTCCTAGTGGTTTCATTACTGCTACTTTAGTCATTGACAGGCAGGAGAAATGTCCTCAATTAACATATGGACCTTTCTGTAGCTGTCCTTTATTTGCATAATATTTTCATCCCTAGCCAAGCTGTGTGGAGCATTCTGACCACCTTCACTTTGCTTTCTGCATCCAATTATTTTTACTCTGTATTTTTACAGTGTAGCTCAGTTCATACCGAATCTATTTGGGTAGCTTTACTACATGCCATCTGGTCTGTTTGATTTTTCCAGGAAGTTTGGGCTTTCTTATCTGTAATACCACTAGTCTCTTTTTTAATTTCAAGATTCTTTACTCTCTGAGGGATGCAAAACAGAACTGAAAGGTCTTCTTTATGTGCTGGCTGCACTACAGCCTCAAACTTGGTCTGGGCAAAAGTCAGATGCCCTTGTCTCATGCAACCAATAGCAGTGGAAGAGATCTCATGATTATAGTGGGAACAGATAGTTTAAGAAACTTCTAATATTAAATTTGCAAAAGGAAAATTGTTTTCATAACTTTGCGTCATGTGGCAATGCACACAAATGGATTTGAAATATATGCTCATCCCGATTGACATATTCTTGTGTGTCTATCCCAAGGATGGGGAGACTTTCTAAATGAGAACATATTCCCTGCTGATTCCTTCATGCTTGCAGACTGATGCAGGGGTCTAGTGTTAGTGTCCTGTGGAGCCACTCAATGCAGTTGTTTTCCTCTCTGAAGATGCCTCTGGCAGTCTTTCCCCCCACTACTTTGCAACTCTGATGGTTAGTGGAGGCACTTCAGCTGCAAATCTCTTGTGCTCACCAGTTGCAGTCTTGGGGAAGAAGCTGAACTAGTGTGAGAACAGGGCTCAGGTTCTAGTTTAGCAACAGACCTTCAAGTGTGACTCTAAAGGGCATTGCTTAAATTGAGAGATTTATTTACAAAATTTGGAGCAGCTCCTAAAGAGCTGCAAGGGTCTGAAACCCCCAAGGAGGCCCCAAGACCACCTCCATTAAGCCAGATGAAGATGCTCAACTCCTAGTCCATCTCCAAATGTGACCAGGATACAGGGATAGTAACCAGTTCATTTAAGCCCATGGATGTCTACATTAGGCACTGCAGAAGTCTACTAAGATGACTGTTTTGTCAATGTAACCACTGTCTGTGTCTCTGATGAGATAAGTGCCTCTGGCACATAGTTCTTCCAAGCCCCTTTGGCTGCTTGAGGATAAGCAGCCATAAGGTCAGTCTGCGACAATTACCCCAGACAAATAGACATCTCTCTACTGGAAATTTTTCTGTGTGATGGGATGGAAACACTCCTGATATTCACTCGTTCTTCACAGTCAATGAGCTTCTCCAGAAGGTATTTCAGACCCAATATGCCAGAGGTGATTGCAACAACAGGTTTGAGGAGACTGAGGGAGCCGAGATTAGGCAGTGGGTTGGTCAGTGCCTCTTGAGTGCAACCCGCACACGGCATGTTGAACTCAATACCATGAAGGAGCTTGGTTCTTAAATCCAAGGGGCAAAGCAACTGTTTCTGAGATGATGGAAATGCTACTGCTCCACTAGAAGTGGAGACAAGGACTTAATGAATGTATGTTGCTCCACATGGGAAGGAAGGACCAGATCAAAGCCAAATTTATGCTCCTGATAATCCACCGAAGGGTTTTTATGGAAGTTTTATACTAGCCTAATCATCAGATTTCTTCTGCCCAGGTTTTAGACCTGTGCAGGAGGGTACACTTGGGCATTGCTCAGCAAAATCTCTCTAGTGTTAAGACCTGGTACAAATGAGCCCAGCTGAGACAGCTACACAGAAAAAGTGTCCATGAGAGTTATTCTGTGACACACATCTTCTGGGAGGCATATACCCCTAGGAGAGGCTCCTTTATGCCTGGGTGAATATTTGAGGAGAGAAGAAATACCTGGTTTTGGGCCCCTTTTTATCTTGAGAGGACTCAAATTGCAGATCTCAGGTGGCACCCAACAACTGGGTTGCGTGCCCTCACTGCTGACAGCAGAGTAGCAAAACTCTGCCTTTACCCTTAGGAAGAGGTAGCTGCTCCAGCTGCTCTCACTATTGATTTGGCACATAAGCCAGCCTGGGTGGTTGACCACCAAAGACAGGCAAGGACGCGGTGTGTAATTTGGCAGGGATTTTGGCACGAGTGCAGGGAAGGACGCATGCAAAATGTCTGGCCCAGCCACTGCAGCACTTGCCAGTGATGCTCAGTGCTCAGCATTCGGCCACTGCACAAGAGCCATGGCTCTTGCCCTCTTGGTCCAGCTCTTGGCAGTGCTATCAGGCTCTTAGTCCTTGAGACTGGGAAAGGGAGCATCCAGTGGAGCAAAGAACTTGGCTGGCTGGGGTGTCCCATTAGGAGGAGGAGACAGTGGCCAAACAGCAATGCCGGCTGCCAGAGCCAGTGAGTCCCTGCCACGCACCTCTACCATCATCTTCATGTGCTGTGACCCCATAGCTGAGTGATGGAAGGTGGGAGGAACCATGGCACTGCTGAACTCCAGTTGAGCTTCCTTGTAGATTCCTCTCTCGCTAACATCTGAAGCTGTTTGCATCCATCTGGAGCATTTCCAGGGGCTTGGGTATGCTCCTGCCACCCTTACCAGGTGGGAATTTGAGTCAGGAGGGGTGTGGAGGACAACCTGCAGCTGGGCTTGGCATGGACCTTCTCCATGCTGATGGTAGGAACCCTGCCTGCTCAGTGACAGCCCCTCAGTAGAACTTCAGCCTTTTTAGGGGGCCCTAGGACTTCGGCAACAGCAAAGGTGTAGGTGCCAAGGCACTATTTTGCCTGCAGACTTAAAGACTTTGAGACCTGCAAAAAGCTTTGCCCTCTTGAACCTTGGTGCCTCCATGCCTGCTCAGTGCTGCTGACTACTCCAAGCCTTTGGAAGCAAGGACCATCCCTTGTCTCAAGCAAAGCTCCTTGTTATGGAGAGGTTTCACATGATGCAAATGATATCCAGCATCTAACGGGTATAACAAGGACGTCAGATACCTGTAGGAGCCAAATCCCAAAAAGTGTGAAGCACATACACCAGATTATGCAGATAGAAACTGCGATGAAGGTCCCAGGGCTGTTTGAAGACCCTCACCTACAGATGCTGCTGGGTCTTGCTCTGCCCTGCGTGCTCCTGGACGTGCACACCCTGCATGGGCCGCAACCCCAGCAAGCAGAGCCAGCACCTGCAGCCGCTGTGTGATGAAACCCAGCAGATCAATTCAAAGTGCTGGCCATCGGTGGCTCAGTGAGTGATACAGCTCAGCCACCGTGGTGGTGACTGTGATGTCACTGCCACCTCCCTACTGAAAACTGAGTGGCCACGCATGGCCTGGTGGCAGCCACTGCAAAGTGCGTCCTGTGGCCCCACGTATCTCTGATTCCGAGAACAGGAAAAGTGGATCTGGCTTTCGCAACTCCTCCAAAATGCGACATTTTCCACAAATTAATTGGAATGTTGTTTTTATATGTGTGTGTGTGTGTATATATATATATATATATATGTTTAATTCTTTTGTTGCTGCTGGAGGGGTTTGGAGAGGTCAGGACTGGTACTGTACCCAAGTGATGTGCAAATGCTTGGTTAGTAACACTTGAAATTTTGACTTGTGGTTTTTGCTGACATACCGGTATCGCCACGTCGCGCCTGCCATAGGGTGTCTGACACCAGCAGCTGTTTCTAGGGCTTAAGAAACCAGCTGATAGTGAAGACTGGGACTGGAAGAAAAAAACCTATTATTGTCTAGCACTGTTGTAGGAAACGACTTACCAGACAAAACAGGCACCTCACAGGTATGAAGCCCAGGTAAAAATTAAGTCCGAAGTTACAAACTTGATTCTGGCAATATTTTAATGGGAACAAAGCGCCGTGTTTTGGTTTCCTTGCTGTACCTTGTAAAAACGGGTTTGTTTGTTTTTTTTTTGTCTGAAATGCTGGTCATATTTCTCCTATGTAGAGATATTAACTGTACATTATTTTCTCTTTATTACTACTCTTCTGTGTCTACATTGGTTTCAGGACAAAGTATGGCTCAGAAGTAAGCTTTTATATCACAAAGAGAAAAATCTAACTACTCCCTCAGCCTTTAGTACACAGCCCCTCGGTAAATAGCTCTCAGTATAAACCAGAAGCTAATAAATCATTCCTCCTTTTAAATAAACAGAATTAACTTGTCCTAATCACTTCTGATGACAAACAAGGAATAACTGAGACACAGAGCGCTGGCAATAAGCACGCCACTGCCAAGCACCCTAAACCCACAAGAGTGTTTTTAAGCATTGTGGAGAGTGGGAGGGGAAGAAATATTTTTGTTAAAAAGCTTGGTTCAGATCCTTGGGTGGTAGGCAGTGACGGAGCTCCGGTGCCGTGTTAATTGGTACAACTAACTGCCTGGCAAAACGTCTCTAAAAGAACAGGCACTCGAGTTTAAGATGCACTGCTGTTTCAAACACCCATTGCATAACCCAGACAGTACTTGGTTTATTAAAGGAGGAGGGCAGAGAACTGGGGAGGTGAAGGGAACTACGGTATTTTTCCTCATGGGCACTAAACCGGCCAGCGGGCAACAGCAGGGCCCCCTTGCCCCCAACAGACTGAGGCTTCTGATGAGTTTAATGTTCTCTGAAGACTATCTCACTTGAAATCAAACTCACTTATGACCTTTTCTCTGAGCAGCAGAACAACAAAACCCATAATGCAAAGGCAGTCAAACAGAAGATGAGGAAGTGATTTCTTTTAAATGAATGTTTTATTCACGACGTATTTGTAAAAATGTGTAAAATACACTCAAATATATTTGATTTGTTGACTGTAGCTAGAAATATAAAAATATACTTAACAAATGCATAAATTAAACTGACAATAGTAGCACAATTCTGTGTTCACCCAGTGTTTGTTAGGAACACAAATGTAAGTAATTATATAGCATATGAGAATGGAATATGTGCCAAAGATGTTTTTCAGACACTTTACTCCAGGTACTGGCAAAGAATTTAAGGCTAGCCACATTTCAGAATTGTGGGCTTATTCATGGCAACATACCGCCCTGATGGAGAGCAATATATCTAGCTACTCGACGTTACTTACAGTACTTCTTTAGCTTTCAAATAAACCAAGAAATGACCAAACCGTCATGCGTATCGATCTACCAGTGTCGTTGACACCGTGTGTGCCTAAATTCCACAGTATTCGCTAAATTTAGCTAGTTCCTAGTCTCCAGTATTTCCTGCCAGTCTTTAAAACCAACTCCCAGTCTGAACCAGCTGTTGATCTACGAGGTCGCTGATAACAGATGAGTTTGTTCTGGCCATAGTGGTGCTACCAACAGGTCAGGAGTTTAACTTCACCAGCCTGAGTAAGGGCACGGTGTCCTTGGGCATGAGCTGCCCAAGTACTGGGGCACACACGCATCTTCTACCCAAAGTTGCAGCCTCCTGGGCCTATAGGTCCCAGAGCTCACGGCTCTAGAGCCCGAGTGTTTCTGACAGGGACACCAGGAGAGGGGTGGTCGTTCTGGATTGCATTTTATTCACACAAACTGCACGGCTGAGGTACAGAAAGAAATCTGAACAAACGTAAGCACCTGCCATGCTCCTCCCTGGTAGGGAAGCCGTGGCTGCGGCGAGAGGCTGTACCTCTGAAGGTCAGATGCGTTTCTCCGACCTGTGGCTCGGGGAGGAGCTGTTAATACCGTGATTAGGTGGTTATCGTTCTCATCTCTCTAGCCCATCTATTAACTCCAAGGCTGAGGAACACAGCTATGTGCTCCTGTACTCCCACCCGTCTAGTATTTAACTTCTTGCTTTCAAAGTCAAAGCGTAAATAACCGTATACAATATAGAATATAAACTTAAAGCTCACACATTTTCTTTTCTCTGTTCTACAACTGAAATTCATAGTATATCATGGCATAAAATACTATTTCTGGCAATTTTAGGCACGTATATAGGCTGTATAAATAACTATAGCAGCAGAGAAAAATGTATAAAGTTGCACTTTTATGACATCTTCACAGTATGCCTATTTCTCTCACCACTTTTGTGTTCCATTAGTAACAAAAAATATCATTTATCAACTCCAGCTATGCAAAATATTTTTTTTCTCTACAATCGGTAGTGGATCTTGTGATTGTATTGCACAGATTAAAAAAAAAAACCAAACACATTTATTACAATTTTTTCATTATTAAATAACTTTCAATACAAAAATTTGAATTAACCTAAAAGCCCAACCCTGCAAGTGCTTCAGAAGTGGAACGACATTCTTCAGGCAAGCGGTCCAGTTGACTTTCATGAAAGTACTCAGGCAGCTTTGAGGACAATGCAGAGATTCACAAGACTGGGCTCCAAGTGTGCAAATCTTAGCTTATGGATCAGCGACGACACTAGCCTTGCTTTGCAACATTATTACTGGGAAACATCAAGAAGGGAATTCTGAACAGCATTCGTGGACATTCAACAGAGAAACATCCTCTTCAGCGGAGGACGTCTTTTTTTCTTAAGAGCTGTCTTTGTTCAGTACACAGGCTCCTTCAAGTCCATCCTTGTTACATTAACAATTTCCCATTAGTCCTGTTCTTCAGCTTAGAGGCACAGTAAATATAATTAATCATACTGATAAGGAGGTGTCTTACATTAACAAAATGCTACATAGATACTTTTTACTCATTCTCAGTGGATTTACACCGGTTTCTTGTCAGCAGAATTGCCTAGAAAGCAGAACCGGAGCAATGATGTGTGTGCACAGCTCCAGGCGTGACCTACCTAGGCAGAGACGTAAAGCCGCTCAGGAGCCTTGTGTCAGAGTGCTTAAGGTCGTCTGTCGTGTTAGTAAGTGATGAGGAGGAAGAGGCTTATGAACTGCTCTCATTATCCACTGAGAGAAAAGATGAAAATAGCTGTCTGCTACGACATCATCATTTTGGGTGCACATTTGTGAACTCTGTAGGTGCAGAGGAGAGTGCTGAGAACCAAAGTTAAAATGAAGAGCAAAAGGACGTGTGTCTTTCTGAAAATGATGAACAACACGCATGTATAGTATACAATCCAGCTTTTGCCCCCAGATTGTATGTTATTAAGTGAGTTCCATTTTCCTCAGCATAAAGAATGACACAGAGATATATGGTGTGAGATAATTTATAGGGTACATTTGGTATGTCTTCACAGTGTAATTGTGCTGCTGGTAACTAACACGGTGATCTTCCCTCAGCTACCGCTGCAAAATGATAATACGGCGCACGTAATACAACGGCAATTTTCATGATGCTCTAAGTTCAGCTGTTATTAGCAGGGTCAATGATCGATCTAAGGCTGCCATCCTTGCTTGTCCTTGCCTGCTAACCTACCGTCTATCTAGCAACAGAAACAGAAAAAAGGGGGGCTGCAGAAAATTTTCACATTTCTCTGTGAAAATGGCTTCCACTATAATGCTAATTCCTTTCTTCAGATGCCACCAAGAGTGGTGAATCTTGGAAGTTTGTGTAGGATCAAAGAGGATGTACAAGAGGAATGAGCAGTATCTTCATACAGAAACACCTACAAGGTTAACCAAGCTTATACGAAAGTTGATATGAAGGGTGACTTCTGAGGCACTCAAGGATACTCAGTCAAGAAAGGATGAGACTCCAGATGGAGTAGGAAGGAGGAGTGACTATCAGGTTGTTTCCTTCTCACTAGGAAAAGCAGAGTGACATGGATGTGTGTAGTCCTCCCGGTTCTGCTTCAGAATGATTTAAGAAAACTATGTCAGAGCTGTCTAGTAGATTTCTTCAGTCATTGTCAGGCAGGTGTTCCTACCACAAGCAGAGTGTGGCTCCAATAAGTCATGGTGAAATCACAGTAGTCTTGGCCCAGGGCCACAGCAGTTCCTCAGTTAGGCACTTGGGTGCATTGGCTGGTTCTCAGAAGGCCTTCGGAAGTATTTATTTCTCTTCAAGACGAAAGTGGAATTTAGGCACTTGTCTTCAGCAGCAGGCTACGTTTTTTCTAGGTGAAGTATGGGTAGATACAGGAAACAAGAACTCTCAGGGGCTACCTTCTTTTTATGATGGAGAATTGTGTACTGCCTCTTCTGTATTTGTTGGAAGACCGCATTATAAAGACAAAAACTGGCTGAACAGTGTTCAGTCCCTTGAATGAGAAGCCTCTTTGCAGAGGAGAGAGGATGTGCCTAATCCATCGGGCTGGGCAGGCTACCAGGTAAGTGTTCTTCAATTGTACTTCTTGCTGATCACTAAATGCTTTGAGTCATCCGATGATTAGCAGAGCCCTGCCAGCCTACCTCCCATGGTTTACTGATGAGCTTTTTTGTATTCCAGCTGCGCTTATGGTGGTGACATCAGGCAAGGTCTAAGTGGAGGAGTCTTTCTATGCAGACATGCTGGGGCCATGCTTTCCCTTGGTGAAAGCAAGTGGCATTCGAAGGACATCAACACTTGGGCCAAGGCAGCTCTGCTGCAAGCAGCTTAAGGCCGAATCCAGTTGCGTAAACTTTGGGATATATACCTTCTACATGTCTTTATTTCAATACATTTACAATCTCTCTACATTTTTAGCTGTCACAGTACAGCATCGTTTTTAATGAGCTGTGGAAGTTGCCAGACTTCACATCCTTACGGGTCTGTTAACGCGAATGTCTGAGGCGTTTCCTTAAACACCTTCTTTATATTATATACATGTGAAAGTGCACGGACACAGGCTCTGGTCTGATTCTGCTCTCTTAAACCAGTGTAAAGAAATCAGAATGTGACCTGTCTCCCCTCAAAATATACGGAGGGGGAAAGGTCTGCTAGATTTCATGGCAGCACGTGCTGTTTGATATTTTTCCACTATGTCACATCAGACTGAAACAGTTGCTTCCAGTGAGGTGGACCCTGATTTGCTCGGCCGTTAATGAATTCTGTAGAAGGTATGCCACTGTGTTATGGGTTATACCCATTTTCATCAGATCAAAAGCAGTAAATTTGAAGTGTAGAGTAGCACTGTAATTCCTATACAGGACTACTGTTCCTTTACTTAATAGTAGCTTATTTCATCTCACAAACACTGAACTAGTTTTAAAAAAATGAGGTTCTCCTTATAGGATTTTTTTCTATGCGTTACATGCCAATACTGCCCTGAACACAGCAGTCCTGTTAGCCATAAAATTTAAAATAGTTTATGTAGAACAGTTCATAAAAACTGTGATAAGAAAAAAATAGTATTATCTGAAGCTTAATATTAATATAAACAATATAGAAAAAATACATATTTACATAATGCCAAAATACAATTATATACATTAATATCTATTACACTTAAATTATATATCTTTTAAAAAGCCACCAGACCAATAAATTATACACAGTCTCAACAGAAAGGTCTGGCACCTTTCTAGTGCATGAAATACATACATAAAAACACCCCAAACAAAACCCCTAGTTAACAAATGTGGTCACAAAAGCAGATGTCTGTAACATTCTTAGTGCCTTGAATAAACAGCATCTGTAAGTAACGAAAAACTGAGATTAGAAGAAACACCAAACAACCCTGGTGGCTTCGATTTCTGCCAGCTGACTATAGGGCTCTGAAAGGTGGTTGTGTGGCAGCAGCCACTCACTGGTGACTGATGTGTCAGCTAAAGAGCAGATCCCACCTTTGCTTTTGCTAGCACTCACAACTCGGGGAACACTGGCTGTTTCAGTCCTGGGCCTCCTCCACATCTGCTCTACTTGTTGATGACAAGTCTGATTTCTACAGGCTAGATCCAGAAAATTGCTTTGATCTCTCATCATATAATCTCAATTCCTAACGTCCAAATTTGAGAAACTACTGAGATTCTGCTGTCTGATTTTGAAAACTTCTACAGGAAGTTTAGGAATCAGTTCTACCACGACATACCACGACATACAAGCCACCTCTGCTTACAATTTCTTCAGAGTGGTCCTCTGGTCATGAGAACAGGAATAATGGGCAGTGCTAGTGTCAAGTTTGCTACTCTTGCAATTCTTATTGTCAAGGGAGAAGATATAGGTTAGAAAAAAGAGCCTACAAGAACGGAGAGTAGGAGAAGAAAGAACAAACACAGCCTTGGACACTTACATTATCCAGTTAAGACAGATGGGAAGTCTTCTAAGGCTGCCTATACGGTCAATAGCGAATGAGGGTGATTCAGGACAGAAACTGAACTCCAGGACTAACAGAAGAGCCCAGCGAGCCTAGCCAGTGGTCTCAATATGCTTAAAAGTTGATGGTGTAGACACTGGTGAGGTAAAGGAGGAAGCCAGTATCATGACAAGGAAGGGGTTCAGTTCCCCCAACAGCACAGGAATCATAAAGTGCGAGACAGGGAGAGCACGAAGGCAAGGTAGGCACGGGAAGAGATGTTATAATGACTACTAATGGAGGAAATAAAGATGCAGTTGCAATAGTGACAAAAGCAGAGGAGTGAAGAAATGAAGATCCAGAAAAGAACAAATATCGATGGCAAGGAATAGCACAATTTTCCCTCTCAATTACATTGTCAATGAGCTATCACGTTTGAAACTTTTTACAATTTGATAAACTTGCACTTACCTCTGTGATACTCTGGATTCACATTTTCATATATTGGAAACAAGGGATTTTCTTGTTCACTGCGAAGTTTTCTGGCTCTTAACACATCTCTCACACATTGATGTAGATACACATATTGACACTGCAGAAAAATTTAAGTCACTCTGAGAAACTTTGTAATTTAATTTTCTGTATTGTGAAAAATCATTACAGGCTAACTCCCTCACACAAAATCAAGGGCAGGGTTAAAAATGAAAATACACTTCTAGAATTAATCTCCTTTTCACACTAGTAATAGAGTAAACTTTCGTGATCACCTGTTTTTAGAAATGCTACCAGTAAAACACAAATGAACATGATATGTTTTGACAGATCATGCCATGAGTCAAAGATCTTTCAACTGTAAGGCATAATTTGACACGATGCTGTGCTGGATGCTACTGCTTCTGAATGCTTTGGTATAAACTACATCTAACAGAATTAGTATGTACAGGGAAGTGCACAGAAGAGACAAGCAACTTCCTGAATTTTTTTCCTGAAAAGAAGTATTTTCCATATAGTCTTACCATTATATCTAAATATTTCATAGAACTTTCTAGCAAAAGTAGTATTTTACTGATCGAACGTAAATTTTAAGATTGCTTCTGACCATGTGGCGAATGACAGACTGTCTTTTCTAAAGATTGCCTTTCACAGGAGAGAGCTAAGGAGACGGTCACAACCAAAGTAGGGAGAGTGTCAGCATGTTATTGACTATTTGTTAAACTACCTTGATAGAATAGATTGTTAAATCCCCACGCTTTCCTACTCTATGTAGTTTATGGCACAGATCATTATCGGTTTTTGAAGACTGTAGCACGGTACCTCACAAAGGCCAAGCATCTTTATATATCAAAGTGTACCTTTTTAATATTACTTTATCTCAAAGACATAATTTCTCCAATAAGAACATGTATTTTCTCTCTCTGCTCATTTGTCACCAAACACTCGGCTACTGCTCTGTGGCGTTTTTCTCAGGGTGCTCTAGCTCTGTGCAAGTGAAGATGCCTCTTGTTACGTACATATGTCTGCACCTCAGCCACCAATGCAGCGAAAAGTTGGCCAAGGCATGGAGATTTCTTTTGGAAAAGACCATTTGGGACTGAAATGGTGGACAGCTTCTCTGCCTGCGAGGAGCCCACGGCCTTTTGAGCCTGATGGACACAGTTTTCTGTCAGTCCCCTGCAGGTCTCCAGCTGCAGACTCTTGCCTTAAGCAGCTTTCAGCCACATCTGAAGAAGGGGCAGTGATTTTTTGCAGCAGTTTTACTATGACTGCCTAACATCAAGCAGGATGGTGCTGTGACCTTTGGCTGGAGCATGTCATTGCAAACAGTCCTATCTGCTGGCCTGTGCTCCCCAGTGTGAGCTGGCTCCCACCACATGAACAGATGGGTACCTAGTTTTTATATCAACTCCCAAACAGACTGTGGAAGCCAAAATGTGGACAGTAACACCAGGAACTAGGGTCTTCACACACATCAAAAAGTTTGTGGAACAGATTTTTTCTTCCCTTTCTCCCTACCTCTTATACTTTTTTCTTAAAAGATGAGTAAGAATTCCTTCATAATTCACTGCTCATTGCAAACTTTGATTTAGCATTAAAACTCCAGGATAAATTTACTTCATTTTCTTGCAGGAGGATGAGAGACTGTATTGCTTACGCTCCAAGCTACCTTGGTGAAAGGGAGTTCAAAATCAGAAACCATGTACAGATGCAACTGACAGTTCAGATTAATAAGACCTGCTGAGAATACAGCAGCTTCAGTGGCTGTGCACTGACACAGCTACATGGTCAGTCTACAAGCATGTTACAGCTCAAGTGGGGTGAGTATGTGCGAGCTGCACGAGCTTTTCTGATTGTCAATTCTTCCAGGGGCAGGACTGGTTACCACACGGATATGAGTAAGACTTGAGCCACTGCTGGTTTAGGGCAGAAGTGTATGTAGTGCTGGTGGTGAGAAAGTGGGGTGCTCCTCACTGTTGCTGTAGAGATTTTGCTTGTGTCTGACTGCTTTTTGACACAGAGGTCATGACAAGGTCATGCCAAAGTTGGGCTTCGTATCACACAGGCATATGCCTGAAATTAAATTTAGGCTCTTGAGGTAGTTGCCTCTTCTCCAGCTAAGGCAAAAAGAGCCACCCTCCTGAGACATCTGTCTGCCTTCGCTGACTATGGCTGATGGGAATGGCGAGATGGATCTGTCTCTGAGGATGCTCAGACCAGGCTAAGAACCTGTCTCCCCCCCCGCAACAGAAGGTCCTCTGTGATTAAGATCGTTCCAGGAAATCTCTCCTGCATTCCCAGTTGAGCCTCTCTTTATACCTACGTGTGACTTTTACATCTATCAGGAAGAGCTATCACTGATATTTTCATTTCCAAATTGCAACAAAGAGCTCCATTAGCAACAGGCAGACCCATCAAACTTCCTCTAATAACAGTTCATGGGGAAAACGTAAAGACTGCCACCACAACTCGCTTTTATTAAATCAGCTCCTAAGCATTTAGCTGCTATCAGAGTAACGTGATTTTCTTGCAGTTTTAAAACTTCAAGCACAGAAAGAAATCTCAAACATGTCCTTTTTCTGTACTTTGAGAACAAATGTACTTGCTTTTGCATAGTGTGTTAGGAGACTGCTGATCGACTTTCCAATACCATTAACGAAGATGACAGAGCAGCTCAATAAAAAATGAACTGCAAAGCCACAAGGTCACAGTGCTTAGACTTTTAAAATTATGTACATCTAATCTTCTCTGCCCTCCATTCCTTTTCCCTATTATGTTGTTATCCGTCTGGTTTAGGCTTATCTTGCAAACCCATCCCTAAAGGACCTATCTCTGCTCAAAGCTCATTTACTGGACTCTGCACTAACACAACAATGTGCTGCATAAAACTGCTGGGATGATTGTGAGACAGCGCTAATAGCAGAAATCCATAGGAAGCATTGCTACCACTTGCGTATGGTTTGGACTGGCTGTAGGAAAACCGATGGAAACAATCCTGAACTAGAAATTCTCACAGAGCTAAAATATATCTAAGTGGTGTTTCACAGTGGAGTAACTGTGAAGTGCCTTTAAGATGTGAGAGAGATTATTATGTACTGCAGCTGGTGTTGCTGTATTACAAAACTTACCTCTGTCTGAACCATGTGAACCCGGTGAAGCCTTAGATCGTGTACTGCTGCATAAATGTCAACAGTGTCCTTTGAATCCAGCTGCTGCAGAATTCGGTCCAGTGCAATGAATGTGCCTGTCCTGCCAACACCAGCACTGGAAAAGAAAACAATCCAAAAGATTTAAAAGGAGATGATGGATCAAAGCACTCACTATTTTCATGTGATACTTCTGTAAAGTTGAGATCTCCAGGGTAAGAAGCTCATATCTGGGACTTCAAACAACTTATAGTGGAATTTCTTTAGGAAGGAGGAAAGGATAGCAATGGTAGAGGTATCTCTGCTACTGCCTGTGCTGATGACTGCTTTGGATTACCTCAGTCATCAAGACACACTGAGAGACTGCATCTGACTGTAACTTTTAAACCTCATCTCTCCAGGGATGAATCAGTAGACTTGACTTTAAAAGATCAGTTGGCTTGTGCCTTGTGGAAGGGCAGAGTAAGGCAAAGTATCCCAGAGTCTCCAGTAGCTGAAATAAATGCTGGGAGGCTGGATTTGGAGACAGGAGGCTGTGAAGAGGGAAGTTGATCTGCTTCTGATACAGTAGACATCTGACATGTACATTAGGCCCATGATACACAGGCAGACAGAGGTGACGTCCTGTAAGAAACATGTCTCAGCCCACATAATGAGTGGAGGGGTCAGATACTACGTTCAAGTAGTACCACTGAGGGTATGGCTTTATCAGAAGATACACACAGTACCACACCGCGTGCTCGCACTGTGTAGCTCTTTATGTTGTGCTGTAGTTGGTCAGTGGATCACGGATCAAGCCATCCAATTTTGCCTTTTTTGTATATCTGTGTAGGGGTGGATCACAGAGCAGAGGAAAAACCGCAGCCTATGGCTGCCAGAGATGGCACAACAGCAGAAGGACATGAGAAAGAGCAAGGAGAGGTAGTCTAAGTCAGAATAGGGAAAGAGTGGATCTGCCAGCTAGTCTCAACATCCATACGTAGTCAGATTCACTTCTGGCTGTGTCTTACCTATTCAGAACATCCCTTTGTGATTCTGCTGTTGGGTTACAACAGCACCCACTAAGGCAATCTAAGAATGCAAAAGCTTACGAGCAGCGCCAGCTGCTGACAACTTTAGTGCTCTCCAGTGGTCCCACGGAGACGCAGTGTTTCCCCAAAAATCATTTTTGGGACATCTCCAGGGTAAGGTTATGAGTAAGAGCATGTGCTTTGGGAATGCTGCTTTGATATACATAAGACCATCAGCTACCTCTTGGGTTCTGTGGCTGCCCATGGCCTAACAGAGATGAACATTTGGGAACTTCCCAAGGGTACACACAAAGGCTCTGTGCCGCTGACCTTTTGCTGCTGCACATACCTGCAGTGCACAACAGTTGGTCCTGTGTCTGGGGTCCTGTTGATATAATCCCTTACAGTTCTGACAAACTGGATCAGGGACTGGGTGGTCTCTGGCACACCATGATCTGGCCAGACTGTGTAGTGGAAGTGACGAATGAGCCTCGTTGAGTCAAGCTGCTCTTCCTGTTGGGATACAGAGTGTGGGTCATCAGAATAGACAGGAGTGGAAGGGACAGACAGAGCATGCACCTTCAGAAGAAGTGCTACAGCTGCCGCCAGAGATGAGCTGGACATGATGCAACTGTGCTGCAGCAGAATAAACCTTCCCAATTTAGCCTTGCATGTGTTTTTAAGACAATTAATTTAAAAAGAAAAATAACATGAATGCAAACATACACTGCAGATTTTAAACTCTCTTATTGTCCATTCTGGGAGCACCGACTCAGATAGCATCTCAACGATCAGATCTCCATAGTACAAGGAATCCTGGTCAAGAGGCCAGTAGTGATCACACTTCACCTGCAGGGACACAAAAAAAGACAGATTTAGTGTCAGTATCACTTGTAAATAATGTTTCCATCTAGCACTCACAGAAGCAGACTTCAGACCTCCTGTACATGTGGATGAAGGAAGAAAAGCAATAGCTGAATTCAGAGAGAGATGTTGCCCCCTGCCCTGGGGTCAGGGCCTGGGATGGAAATGGGCTAAGACGGGCCAGTAAAGTGGAAGTTCTCCTCATAGATGTTTGTGACAGGGGAAAGGGAAACATTTCACTGATGCTCTCTTCTGGATACCACGACATTTTCTGTGCCAACTCTTCTCAGAGCTCTACTTGGATGAGAGCTAGGCTTCCAGTGCCCGCTTCCCCATCTCTTGGTGAGACAGGACAATGAGGTCCCACTTTAAGCCAGTGAGGTGCAGAAGGAGAAAGGTGGCTGCCTGTCCTGCATCTGCTTTTGCCATCTCAAGAAAAAATGGTAAACTGAAAAGAAATATCTTTGTATGTGCTACTAGATGATCACTACTTCAACTCTGTTGTATCTTTTGATAGATCTAGTCCCTGTCTTACAAAGGGTGCAGGATGTGGTCATACTTGGGGAGGTGGATTGCTGAGACACCTAAATAACCTACCTACACTCGCACTCAGTAAGACTGTTAAGTGCGTGAGCGATCTCTCTGCTTACTACATCAGGCCTTGTGCTACAGAGAGAATTCCATACATATAATGATCCGTACTTGCTCTCTAGAGCTTAAATTTAAAGTAGCAGTTGATTGGAGTTGATGTGATAAACAGACATTTTTTTTGCTGGTGGTTGTCCTTCTGCACGCTTAAGGGAATTATATTATATTAGTATTAGTGAGCAAAGTCCTGGATTAGAGACGAGAAGCACTGAGCTCTGCTCCTAACTCTAGCCCTGACATCTTGGATGATCTTGGGATGGTCACTGCATCCTCGCTTCACAGTCTTAATGTGTCTCCAGCTTTTAGATTATACGTCTTACTGTCTATCTGTCTGGAGCCTTTGGCATTAGTGTAATACAAATACTAAGCATAAACTTTTAATAGATGTTAAAATAGTCACAGGTAATAGTGCTTACCCGGCCCTTCTCAACACACTGGGTTACCATGACAATATTATGAACATTTTGCTCCCATGCCATCTTCCAGAACTCATCTTTGGTGCCAGGCAAAGGGCCCTGAGTTGCTATGTATTCCCTGCGGAAATTATTGCCCTGCAAGTAGAGAGAACTCCATTAGTTTCCATAATGGCAGAAAAAAAAAAAAAAAAGATCTTCCAGCAACCAAACAAGCCATGGGGTTGCAGCCAGGGCTCTGCAGCAACAATGCCCTTGCTGGGACAATAGTTTTGAGAGCTAAATTGTTGCCTTGGAGCTGAAAGCAGAAGGCTGGTTGGAGCAGAGAGGAGGAAGAGACTGCAGCAGTGCATCTAAATACTGTTTCTTTTGTGGCACTCCAAGCTTTTCATTGTTCTCTTGTGTTCAGTACAGTCTCGAGCAATTTTGGAGTGACCAAGGGCTTTTGTTTTATTTACTGTTTTTAATAAATTAGCTGAATTCTGGCTTGAAGTCAGGATTGCTAAAGCCACTGCTATTATCAATCACAACGCTTTGGCAAAGGGCATTATTTTAATCTCAGCCAGTTTCACCTCCCTGCAAGGTGCCAACACTGTCAGGATGAGCTACAGCTTCACAGTGAGGATGCCACCTGCAGTGAAAGCTACAGTTGTTGTGGACACTGTATAAAATCAGTGACCTTTAAAAATGTGTCCTTCACCAATTAGACCTGCTATCTGACATAACTACAGCAATCCAAGAAAGTGTCCTTAAGTGCTGGGTAAATCACTCACAGTTAACTTAATGGCAGTCAGACACAGCCTTTCAGCACACCCACAAAATGACTTCCAAGACTTTCAGCTCAAGTGAATAAATGAAGGGGGAGGGGAGCCTTAAGCATCCAGCTTTATGTTCAGTTTTAGATGAAGGACATATTACCACTGGAGGGAGGACTGTAAAATACCATCCTTGAGTCACTTACTGGTATGTAGCTTGCATTAATGTAGTCTGAGCAAGGGTCATCATCCACATTGGAAAGCTTCACTCTTGATGTATCATCTAGGAAGAAATTGATTGCAAGAGGCTTATAGCTAGGTCTTGATTTTCAGTCCCTCTCCCAGTTACAGAAATGCTTTTCTGAAAGGACTGGCAGCATTATTACAGAGATTTGGAGGGCTAATTTAGAGGGATAACTGTTTACATCGGTTCTGCTTCTTTCATCCACGACTGCTGTAGATTGTTCTGAAGAGTAGGAGATGGATGGGTGAGAAGGAAGCAGCGAATATCCCAAAATTCCACTGCTGAATTGCATAGGATTTTTTTACGACAAAAGAACCACAACAGCATCCTCTTTTGATCCTGACAGCAGTATGGTGTTCTGGAGAGCAGTGCCCTGCTCTGCCCTTGAAAAAGCAGCAGAGTTTCAGTGGTCTGCACAGCTCCTGAGCTGTGTGTGAGCAGGCCAACCGCTGTCCCTAGGTAGAGAACTCTCTGTAGGTACAGAGTGCCTAAGCCACCAGGTTTGTGAGATAATGCCATGTTGGATCTCGGTCAGGTGTTGTTCCTTGTACATTGCAGACACAGCAGGCAGACCACAGGAGATGTCGTGAGGCTGTGCTCCAAGCACGGAACACCACGAGCAGCAGGGCAGCATGTGGAGCAGCCAGTCGTGTGGTGTTCCTCCTCAACGCACAGTATGTGGTATCTCCCAAACGGCCAGACAGGAGATTAAAGAGGGAAACTCTCGATGACAGGTCTTGCCTCAGGAGAACAGGGCTAACCTCACATGTGTGTCTTATCACACAGAACCACACTAGCTCTACATTGCATAGTCGCTTTGCTGCATCCTCTGAAGAAGAAAGATTTGGCAAGGCTGTCAAACAGCACTGAATGGATGATACCCTGTATGTAAACAAGCCTACCGTTACTTCTGCTATCCTTGTTATCAGCAGTGACTGAATGCCCCTACTAGCTGGAGCTTTTTCTCTCTAGACTTAATGCTAGTCATTACGCCCCTAGTGCAAAATGAAATTACTGGTCTGTGTGAAGCCACTCAGGGCCATACATCATCTGCTTCCAAGCACCAGAACCTGAGCTGGCAGAGGTATTTCATCTCTGACAGGAAGGAGGGAAGGGATTGGCTGCACTCTTTTCCACTAGGCTTGCTGAAAAAAAAGTGAAAAATAGCCGGCATGATGTAATATTACACAACCAAACCTAAAACTCACAGGGCAATATATTATTGTATCGATTTTTCCCTCTGTTCTCTGGCAGAAGTGCTATGTCACATGTCTGGTTTCGACCCACATCTTTCAAGTCCTGAAAAAAAAAAGTAGAAATAAAATGTGAGGTAAAAATAATTAAAGGATGTGACAACACAGGGGGACAGAGTGCTTTATCGTCTCTTAAAGGCCATGGACAGACAATGGGTGTATCTTTAAAAAAAAAAAAATTGATATTAAATAGCTAATTTAAAGCAAGCACATGGCTGGCAGGTGCCTCCCATGCTTTATCACAGATGTGCCACAGGAATGAATGCTTCTGATCTCAGCCAGACAGGTATCAGGCAGAGGGTGCCAACCAGAAGATTGTATGCCAAATGAAGAGCTGGTTTCCGCACTAGGACAAGCGGAGCTCAAGTGAGACTCTCAAACTTACTTGGATTTGTGTGAATAAGACGAACAAATGCTGCCTGTCTAAGGTATAAACTCATTGAATCAGCCAGCCCATTCCCTCATAAATCAAGTCCTTTGTCTAGATTAGGATCCTACCTCATACTCCTTGGACAGGAGGTAGTTGGAGTCTGCTTGAAGTTTAGTGAAGTGTGCTTCAAAATGACTGACTTTGATCGGACTAAAATAGTCAACAGGAGGAAGAAAATCACAGGATGAATCACAGTCATAATTTATCCAATTGGTTATCAAGAAGTTTTTTTAGGTATTACTTTTTTCTTTTTACCTGGACGTTTTCCGGTTCCTAGAAATGATTTCAAAAGAAAAAGAAACACTTCATCAGTGAGTGACCAAATGGGACTGTTCATCCATAATGCCATTAAAATACTGCTCTTAGAAACAAAACTTTTGATGTTACCCTTTTTGCCCCAAGTTCAGATGGACTGACAGTGGCCTGTCCCTGCGAATGCTCAGTCTTGTTGTAGGTCTCTCGTGGCCATTGCTGAAATAAAAAGAAAGGTGTTCTGTTTTACCATTATGTTCTGATACTGGTAAGAGCTGCCAATAACACAACTGACATTGGAAAATAGTTGGTAAGTTGGAAAAAAGGAATTTAAGGAAGTATGTTGTGATTTGTGGCTCTGATCATGTGACATTTCTCTTAGCTGTGACAGGAGTTTTCTTGTATTTTAGTTTGGTAATAGTGACATGGAGTGTATGCATCTGCACAGGTTATAAGATTTTTTTCTTGCTCTGAAACACTCATAGCCCACCCTATCATTAAGGAGGGTGTCCTGTGCTAAGATGGGCCCTGGATCAGTTGATTCTCCGCATGCAGAGAGGAACATGTCGATAAATTTTCAGTGCTGTAAAAGGTTTGCAGTTTCCGGCACATCCACTCTGCAGACCAGGCCTCCAGGAGATGCTCACTTTTGTAGCAGGAGTAAGTGGGAGCACCACAGGAGGCTTTGGGAAAGCTGCAGAAGCAATACTGAGTGAGTCTAACACAGTCAGTGTTGCCTTTCATCCTTTCATTGCCACTTTCTCCTTCAACACACCTCCTTTGGGGAACACTTTACACGGGATGAAGGAAAATTGTATCAGTATACTTGCAGTCCTGCTGGCTACATAACAACAAGAAACCATACTCTTTCTGAAGTTTAGCTACACTACAAATATGCCATGAGATGTGCAAGGCTAGGAGTGTTCAAGTCTACACATGAAAAAGAAGATTTTATTTACTATTACTAATGATTTATGCCTCTTTTTTTGGATGGCATATAGAGGAATACATTGAATTTGTTCATAAAGCCTAAGAATAGCATTCTGGCTAAAAGCTACAACTAGTCAGAGAACAGGGTTTCTTTCAATGTGAAATTCTGGCATCTGAATATCAAAAAAAAAAAAAAAAAAATCTCATTTTGTATCAGGAAAAGAACAGAATTTCAGATTTTCAGAGTTTACATTTCCCATGTAATTAAAATATTCAATTTTTTTTTTACTTTCAGAAACCACACGGAATTTCTCATCAGTAATATTTCTTTCTTCCATGCAAAATGGATAAAGCTTTTTTCAAAGTTGAGATAGATTATTGAACTTTTTTATGACATATTTAAAATTCACTATTTAAGATTCATCTACAATGTGAAATATGTAAATATGACAAAAAAAATTAAAATGAAGTTTGAACTACTCTTTTGGACACTGAAATAATGTCACATCTTAAGATTTTTAACTGCAATGATAAATTCTAAATGAATAGTTTCAATAGACTCCCGTCTACATGGGATTTCATCTACAGATGAACTCAATCTGAAACATTTCATTTTTGACAAAAGATGTTCAATTTGAATGACAATCCAGTTTTTCAGAAATATTCAGTCTCCTACTGAAAACTAAAAGCTAAGAGGATCCTCTATGTTATAATTCTGACTAACATCAGTATGTATTTGAACAAAGAACATATAGGTCTCTTAATAGGTAAGTCATTAGTTCTATACTTACTGTGTACAGATGTTGGGGGACATAAATTTTACTCGTTGAATAATTAAGTGCATTCCTCCATTTCACAGTTATGCTTTAAATATTGTATTGCTTAAATGAATATTATTTGACTTGATTTCAACAACGGAGACTGATAAAGGAACTCAACTTACCTAACTTTTTGTCTGCAGACAAACAAAGCAGTAACGGCCACTAACATCACAATCAGAAACAAGCCAGCACTCACACCTTCGATAACTCCGAACAGAGGCTCTAGAAACAAAATTTATAGATCTTGAGGAAAAGATACGAAGAATTAAAGAATCAATAGCCTTCAGGGATATGTTATTATCAGCTAAAGAACATGGTTAAATACAAGGAAATGTAAGGCATTTAAACACTTAGTTAAAACCTGGTCTTTGATTTTCTGTCCTTAATTTCATCACACATTACAAAAAATCTTTCACTCCTAAGCAGAGGCCCATTACACAGGAGTTTGGTTCTCTTGCACTTTAAAACTTTCTCATTGATAGCTCTGCCGAGTATTCACCCTTTACTCTACTGTCAACAGCTCTATCAAGCAGCCCCCCTGAATTTTCAAACTAAGGCTGGATAAGCCATGGCTCCAGCCTCACTTCAGAGCAGCCTTCAGGACATGCACAACAATTTGCTCTTGTTCCACTCCTTGCAAATAGTTCTAGATACCAGAGTGTTCTGAGGCACAATATATAATCACATCCTACAGTCACCGGAAACTAAACCTGCAACTAACCTGCCTCTGTAGTGATTGGTAAAGAGAAGAAGGTGTCCGCAAAGAGTGGTTTAGGGAGCTCCTTCGGGTCTTCACTGAAGAGCTGGGTAAAAGCCCGTATGCTGATCCTAAAAAAATAGCGCTGTTACAGTTAAAGCTCATCAGTTGTTCAGAAACAACAGCAGAAAAGTAAGAACTGATTGGCCCCTTAGAGGTAATAGAAACTTTTTCACTGACCACAGACAGTTCTTGATTCAGGTACCTGAGTTAAACACCACAGCTGGGACAGCCCAGCGAGTACAGGTGGAGGTCTCTGAGGTTCCCTGACAGAGGTAACAGATGGGGCTCTGCCCATTACAGCCATTACAGGACTTTTGGTTTTCCTGGTAATGTGGGCATTTCCCTAATTGAATTTTTTGGAAATGTCCCCTAATGAGAGCAGAGCATGGTAGCGTAGCACTGTCTTGATGATGATGAAGAAGCTGAGAGGCATGATGTGAACTGCCTGGCATGTGTCCGTGTGTCTGTCCAGTGAGCAGCTTTCAGAACTCTTGGGAGAGTGTTTGCTAGCAGGAGAGGTGTGACTGAGCTGTACTGGAGCTCATGTTTGGTCTTACAGTCTGCATAACTGCTGAGCCCGGTCTTGGTGGTCACTCTCTTCTACACAATACACCTAGCCCAGGCCTAGTTCTGACGCCTGGGGATGGTGCCACAGGTTAGAATAACCCCCAAGTTTTTCTAGCTTGTTCCAAAGGACCAGTGTGGGGTAGAGGTGTCAGACTGAGTGAAGCATCCTTGCTTTTTCCTGTCAAGTACTTTTCTGACTAAAGTCTTTCAAAATAAAAGATTTAGCAGCTGTAGGAGAGCTTCCCATTAAGTTGAAGGAAATCAATAAATGTATTCACTGTAGAGTTTAGTGTGTAATTGATCATATCATTCTTATACTAGTGAAGGACTGGTTCATACCAATGGAACAGGGACATGGATAAAGCTTTTACAAATTCACAGTGAAAGACAAAGAACATCAGTTGTAGATGAACAACTCAGTTATCCATCTACAGAAGCTCAAGTGTATCAAGTATCCAGACTGCACCGTGCCTAATAACATTGCAGAGCACAACTATCAACATAAATCTAACCTATAAGCAGTCCGAGGTTTTAGAGGTCCATCGCAGAACTTCTGCTGATCTGGATCACACCTTCCTCCCAGATTTTCCATTTCTCCTCCAAGCTTAATGTCAAAGCTTTTATAGTCACTGTCAGGGTTTTCAGCACATCTACTCGCAAAATAATTTGTCTGGTAGATGCGTATAGAGTCGTTGTGTTTGTACTCCAGGTAGGAAGGTAATGGGTGCTGCTCATCAGGCTTTGGTCCTTCACTACCTACATCACGTGCAGAGAAAGACAGAAGGTTTCCATACCACAGCCATTAGTGTCATGTAGTTTATAGGCTCGAGCTGTTGACAGACATATTCTCACCCAAATTTTTAGCACTTTTTCGAGGCTGCACAGGCTACCTTATGAATACAAAGCTACGGTGGTTAGAGTACATTGCTTCTAGTACCAACTTTGCTATTATTTTTCTGGGGATCTTCACACAGATGTCCTCACAAGACTTTAGCATAACCTTTCCAGATACAATGCTAAGTAGGCATGCATAGGCTGAATTCAATGCCATGACATTTTTACCTCTGCAGTTGGTGGGAATCTCTGTGATCCAGATTCCTGGATCCTACCACCAGCCATATCAAAAAGCAAGTAAAAAAACATCCACACACTGACAAGTCTCCTGTAGAGAGAAAAGCTGCAACATGGAACGACAGGAGCACCCCTGAATGAAAACTCAATAATGTGGAAAAGACTGAGGCAGGCAAAGCCATGGCAATGATAGTCCCTCTCTCAAAGGGCTTTATAGTCTCCACAAACATGACAGAGTAGACAGTGGATATGTTATCTCTGTTTTTTTTTCCTAAGGGCTGATGGACAGAGAAATTAAGAAATTTTCTCAAGGGACACAAAATAAGTCCTGACATGCCAGTAAATGAAGCCACTTCTTAAAACAAGGTATTAAGCCTTGAGATATCTATTTTGTCATATATAGGTCAAGTGCAGAACGGAAGGTTTACATGCACGCTACAAGGGCAACTGGTGTTCTGTTTTACAATGCCACACATAAAGTCATTTTCTTCAGTAAACAAACACCACCTGGGAGATGCTACCTTTGCCTTCTCAGCATGGCTTACTGAGGTTCTCCAAAAGAGGAGCCTTAGTGCAGTTTAATCTGTGTTCACAGTCAACCGTCTCCCACATAAGCCTTCTACTGTGGAAATTTCCTCAACATATATGAGAGCATGGCCTAGAGTACAGAAGCTAACTGCTCCTTCTGGCCGAGCTCTGCAATTGCTACTGAGGAGAAGACTTGAGCTCCCAAACCACTAAGAAACTCAGCCACTAGATGAGGAGAAGCTCCTGTGCTGTATAGTGATAGGGTTGTACATGCCCATGTAACTTCTGTAGGCTATAGAAAAAATGGTATTAAATCATGACACTTACCATCAGCCTCTCTCACAACCACAGTAAAGTACTTCACAGCTCCATTAGTATCACTAAACCAGCTGCAGTTAAAAGTAAAGTTGATGGAGGACTTGGTAATCAGCACTTCTTTTTTGTTCACTCGTATATCTGGAGGTGGCTGAGGGGGACCTGAGTAATTAAAAAAAAAAAAAAGAAAAAAGAGAGAAAGCATTATCTATGCATTTGCTGTGAGCTAGACCTAGTAGAGGAAATGCAACTCATAATAAAGTTCAGCTGACTGGACCCAAGTCTCTGAACGCATTCTCTTTGCTATCAAGAAAGTGTCTTCACCTCCCACATGGAAACAGCCAAAGGATGAAACAAGCCAGCAGTGAGTTAACTATAATAACAGTGGCAGCTTCTCAGTAGGAATTCCTGAAGAAGCCCATGTGGAAATGCATTAAAGTCTTGCTAAATCTATGAAATCAGAAATTACAGCTGCTAAAAATGATACAGGTTTAATTTAGGTATTTGGAGGCCACTTAGCACACTTGCTACAGGAATTTACCTATTTTCAGCATCTACACTTATGCTTTGTTTTCCAGAGGAACAGCCCTGAGTCAGCCAGACACAACATTCAAGTCCAGAGCACTATTTTTCCAGACTGACTGCCGTATTTCCATAGGAAATATTGTTCGTATGATAGAGAGCTAGACTTTGAACAGTGACACAGCAAAAGTCAACCGGAAAGTGAAGTATGTAGGGGAAAACTTTCAGAGGACCAGGGCAGCAAAAGTGGGGTTTTTAAGGATCTACATTGCTCAATCTTTTAAAAATCTGCATTACTGAAACTATATCACAAGCATGAGAAATATCAAATATGTAAGCAGGTGGCTAAACTTTGGCAGGTTTTAGATTGCAGAAAGAACCAATAATTCACACATTTACCTGTTGTTCAGTTAAACCTTCTAGATCTACATAGCCTAGTGCAATTTTTTTGTGTTCCCTTGAGAAAGGGCCTCAAGTGTTAACCAGAATTTGGGGAAGTAGAAGTGTTCAAAACAATTAAGAACTAATGTGAAAAAGCTAACTTCCAAACAGGACCCGGTCTCACTTCTTGTGACATGAGTAGCTAATTCTTACTGCATCTGAATTTGTAGCATCCTTTGTGGTAGAGGAAGAGGATGACACGGATGAAATCAAAAGGCAATTGGTGGGGGAAGAGAGAAGGTGGGTTGGCGACTGAGCTTTGTAGCTTAGCTCACTAGCTCCCAAACCAAACCTAATTTTTACGATCTAGCATTTTACACAAATGTGGCTTTTAATAAGCAGCTACAGAGGCATGCCTGAATCCAGGCCTGCTGGCTAGACTGTCATTTTTGACAAGTTTAGCCCTAGAGTGGTTCAGGCCTCTGTGTTGTGCTGTGCCACTGAACCCAGAGGTACTGCAAAAGTTGGAGCAGCTCTAGGGCCAGTTGACCACAGTGATGCCTGGCAGCGCAGAGGCACCAGCGGATGCTACCGCTACCCTCCACTAAGCAGCCTATGGGTGGGGAAATCGAAGAAGCTGTTTCAAAGCACCTGCTATGGAAATCTGTGATCCTCCCTCAGGTATAACTCCTACAGGTGATTAGGTCAGATAGATCCTCAGAAGAATGTATAGAGAGCCAAAAGAGGACCCATTGGTCCTTACTGATAGGCATCTGTGCTGAGGATGGCTATCATCCACCTGGGGAAACAGCCAGGCACAAGAAGCCCACCAGCAACTACGATGACAACGAAAGGTACGTGATGCTGAGGACATCTTTGGTGTTGAACATCACAGTGACAGGATAATTTTTCATGTTTCTCAGGCTATATTTCATGAATAAGCCAAATGAGCAGGTCTGGCAATGTAGCAAGAGGCAAGAGAGTTAAAATCCTGCATGGTTTGTCACAACAGGGATCAAAGGACAGGTGGACTCTACACATTGACAATTGTGGAGTTCAGAACTTCTTTTGCTGTCTAACCAACACAAGCGATTGCTTATTGCTGCTCACTGCCTCCCTTCAGGGCAACTGAATTCCACTTACGGTCAATCATTGTGATGGTGCTGTCTTCAACTACTTCACTTGTCATGTCTGCAGAATGAACCTTGATGGATACCAGGTATCGCTTGTGGGGAACGAGGGTCATGATATTCAGCAGAGATTTGTCTTTTTCAATCCTTTTAGAAAATTCCACTTCGCGAGTGTCCATCTTTTTGCATTCGACGCTATAGCCATCGAAGTCAGAATCAGGAGGAGTCCAGGAACATGCAATGGCAGTAGAGGTCTGGGGCCGACAATGAAGACTTTGTATCTTGTCCGGTTCTAGAGGAATATTGAGAAGTTGAAGCTCGGTAGGAAAAGAGACAGGCATCATACATTCCCTGCTCACCCTACAGCCCCTAGATTCTGGATCAACTGATTGGAGCAGGAGGCTGGGAGCCAGACTTCCTATTTCTCCTGCAAATGTGCACTGCTTGATTATGAGGCAAGGCTGTCTAACTCATCTTAGCCATCTGAAATCAGATCTAGTGACATCGGCTTCATCAGGTTTGTGAAACTTCAGTAATTAATTGTGAAAATAAGCAAACAAAACTACTTGCTGAAGTCTGAATGAGAACAGCAACACTGCAAAGCAATGAATAGCTAGAACTCTGTTACAACTTATTTGGAGGTTACATGTGGTCAACAGCATCAGCAGCATCAGTCAATATTGACACTGTCATCTCATGATTCATATGGTTTTCTAGGTACCATGTGATGTGTCCACATTACTAAAACATACCACAGAATTATGCTTCATCCACGTAATACTGGAGCACTGTTTATAACGTGTGACATTTAACAAAGATGAGACTTCACTTTCAGGTGGCAGACATCTACATTTAAGTGATTAAATACAGGTGAAAAAGGTAGCTATGCCCTCATTTTAATTAATATGCTGAATGAAGTCTAAAGAGCTATTCACCCTACTAAACATAGATGAATCCCACCCCAAGAGACATGAGGTTTGCCAAGGCTGTTATTTTTACAATTCTAGGTCACGTTTTCAAATCAGCCTGCTACTGATTTGCTCTAGCCTGACAGCTAGAGGTGGTGTGGATCTACAGACACGGACAGAAATGCAGAGCAGTGGAACACTGATTCCAGGTCCAAATCTAGCACAGCAGGGTTTCCTTCATCCTTCCTGTCTGATCATTCAGAAACATTCTGAGTGTTTCACTATCCTACTGTCAGAGAAGTTTGGATATTTAGCCTTATTTTACCCCTGAAACTCATTGATTCAGGCTCTGCTGCCAAACAGTCCCACTCTGGATGTGAAGCCTGTAAATGTAAGTCCATTTTCAGTCTTTAAACAGCTGATCTTGTGTCGTGGTTTAACAAACAGCAAGGGCTTAGAATCTAGTTGAATTCATCGCAGCCATTCAAGGATTTAATAATGGAAATTACTGACTGAAAAGGAATTGGTAAGATTCAACAGTTTTGCATCTTTTCCGCCTGAGTGTTAAGGTGCAATGGAAATTTTTACTTACTCGTTCTCACACTTGCAGACTGTGACCGGCTGTATGTTTTCCAGCTGTCGCCACTGACAGTTCTGACACTGAACTCATAGAGCCTTCCTGGTCGCAGGCCATAAATGATGCGCACTTTAGATCTGCTGCTGCTGTAGGGGTTGAATACTGTGAGAGGATCCTTTGGAAGCCACTGCAACTCAAAATCATCATAGTCTGTCCAGTCTGGAGGACCCAGCCAAGTGATTGATAAAGAAGTGTTTGCAACATCAGTAAATGATACAGTGTTAGGAGGGCTGGGTGCTACACAGAAAGGGGGGGAAAAGAGGGGGAAATAAAGTGATTATTAACAAATTTTTAGACAAGACAAATAAGGTGAAGCATGCACTATTTTTTTCATGCATCACGAAGTGGTTTATATTATCACACATACACAGCCAGTTACTGTATCTGTGCTGATGGTGGTGACTTTTACAGACATTAGATATTCCTCAGCCTTTGAAAGAAAAACAGCACTGAACAAAATCACACTCCATTGTGTGATATCTTACGGATATCTTTTATCTTTACACCTTCAGTGACTCTTCTCAGAAATCCTCCCTCAGAATAAGTCTGTTGCATTAGTCGTAAACTAATACGAATTCTGACAGATGGGACTAACTAAAAATCCCAAAGCTTTTGTGCCTTTTACCTGTTCTTCCTTCAGCATTTGCTGCATTGGTCAGGTCACCACTGTGAGTCACCACAACAAGAGTGTACTTTCTGCCAGGAATGAGTCCCTGGAAATGCCACTCTTTCAGGTCTTTCCTGTGCCATGTTTCTTTCTGTGACCCATTTGGGTTGTAAAGATTCAGCTCATAGAAGTCAACATCTCCTGCTGCTGGACCCCAGGTGAACCACAGACTGTCTGTCATGTTTCGGTTGGATGCCTTGAGACCAACAACTGGGGCTGGTACTGGAAAAGAAGAGGATGAATATGAATTCATGTAGAACATCCTTAGGGTGAGGAGAAGCAACAAGGTCATACACTCAACCTGTAATGACAGGCATGTAAGAAACTAGACAGCCACCAGAGCTGGCCAAAGAGCTGTGAAACATCAGGAAGTATATCTCAATAGTATCCTTTCTTATTTTGAACTGCCACCTCCTCCAAAAGAGGCAGAAATGTTTATATATAATTTTGCAAATGTTAAGCAGCTTTTTCCCAGTCAGTGCCTGGAAACATCCCGTTCTGACATAGTGAAGAAAGTGCACCACTGTCCAGAGGCAGTCTTACAGAGGAGTTACTATATGGTGCTTCAGAGGATAAAGAAAAGGTTTCACACAGTGTCAGGGCTGCCAGAGTTGCTTAGGAAACTCTGCTTCCCACGTGTGGCTGAACAAACACAGAGCTGGAGCCAGAGTTCCTCATGAAATATAAGTTTTATTTCACTGGTAGTTTGTCTACCCCATTAACCCTACTTCCTTTGACTTTTTGTCTTTTCCACTCCTAGACTAATATCGCTTTTAGGATGGGAGACAGCTGTTTTCCTTTAAGGCTTAAGCAGCATACAATTAGGATGTCCTTCTCCTGACCTGAGTACGTGGGAACTATTGTAAAGGTCTTTGCTTAATTTTTCCTTTCATTCAGAATTTACCTTCCTATTTGTCTAATGCCTTTCACGGATAAGAGTTGATTTTGATATTACTAGTAGTTGCTCTAATCTAGAATGAGCACCAGACTCAGACCAGTTCACTGGTGTCCTCCATGAGCACAACACTGGAGAGAGATGGTTTTCTTAGATATTCTTGCCTGTTCTTCCAAAGACAGATGACTCGTTAGTGAGGTCTCCGCTGTGGGTAACAATCACCATTCGATATATCCTGCCTTGCCGCAGGTTCTGGAATGAACAACGCTGGAGGTGCTGCTCTCCGGAAATTCTGTCATGAAGGGATTTGTCTGGGTTGTATAGGAAGATATCATATGAATCAAGCTCCCCCTGTGAGGTGGTCCAGCTGAAGGACAGTCGGTCAGTGGTGTTCTCTGTGACCTTCAGATTTGTGACAGCTGCTGGAACTGAAAAGAAGGATAAATGCAAGAGTAAACATCAAAGTCTCTAGCCATTAAGCTGAGTCTTTAATAAAGTAACAACTCATGGCTAGAATACATTTCAATTAAGCCACAAGTAGCTAAGTAGTATCAACACCAATGTTCTGAAGCAAGGGGGAAAGCATTTATGAGGTGCTGCTGAGTCTCTCCAATGCAATGTTTGCATTTCCCAGCAGGCCTGGTTCTCCAGCCTGTGCTCACACAGAACTGTCCATTCGTTTCGACGAGAAGCTTTAATTGAGTAAAGACTGCAAGACTTGGCTCTAAG
Source organism: Baryphthengus martii (assembly GCA_013396935.1). Lineage (NCBI taxonomy): Eukaryota > Metazoa > Chordata > Aves > Coraciiformes > Momotidae > Baryphthengus > Baryphthengus martii. The sequence continues at coordinate 170,181 of VWZK01004109.1, read as the reverse complement.
TTTAGAGGTATATATTCACAACAAACCCTGCCTGAAGAGCCTTGAGATTGTGAATTAAAAACCTGACAATGATAAAGCACTCAGGTAGTTCCGTAACAGATGGACTGAGGGAAGCATTCAGCACTTTGGCTTAATACCCTTATTATGAACCACAGTCACATCACTATGCTAACAAATTTCAGATTCACATACCAAGGACATATCAGGAAAAGTGATGCATAAATATCTGGAGTCTACTACTAGAATCAAGATATACAGATGATTCATGTATTTAATGATACCTGACTGAGGGAACTATAAATAAACCGAGATGTTCTAATTACCTGTTCGGCCAACTGTTTCTGCTCGTTTACTGAAGAGCCCGCCACTGACTGTCAAAACTTGTATTTTATACTTCTTTCCAGCTAATAAATCTTCAAATTTGTGCTGTTTGGCAGTAGCTGGCTCCGATTTGTTGCTCAGGAGGATTCCTTGCTCATTCAGGAGCAGAATGTCATATCTTTCAGCTACACCGGGAGCTTTCTGCCAGGTTACTAACAAGGAATGACTGCTGTAAGCGTGATGGGCTAGTAATTCCTGGACAGAGGCTGGAACTGGAAACAACAATCAAAGGCAGGACATTACGAGGTGAAATACGGATCATTCAATACACAACTGTGAATAGAGCAATTAAGAGAGAATACCTTTACACATTTGCATGTTCACTTTTGGGAAAAGGGGTATCTGTGCGTGTGTTTGCACAAGCAAATATTTCCTAGACATAAATACAGTCAGATGAAGTTACAGAGCATCAAGGATGTCTGAACTGGGCATGAAGAAGCAAGAGATACACATAAACTATCATGGAATGAGATGAACTGATTGAAATTGTTAAGAAAGGCACATGAAAAAGAATCGAAAAATAAAGACCTGGTGAATTGGGGCAAAATAGCGGCACAGAATACAAAAAGTTAGCCAGCAGCTGTTGCACAAAAGTCAAGGCCACAGCAAACACATGCAGGTGCTAAAGAGAGAGGATGGACTAAAATTAAGGTGTTCCACCGGTTTGTGTGTTCTGACACACAGTGTATTGGGGCAATGCATGGTGTAACAAGCCTTAACCATGCAATTGGCTCTGCTGGAACACACGTATTTGACTACATGGAGCCCTGCAGATGCTTCTGTCAGAAGGGTACAGGTACTGGACTGGGGATGGATGCAGTTCCATCCTATGAAGGCACACTTTGGGCTGGGGACTTGAATTCTGCACACATTCCCCCAGGTAAAGCTACTCACGTGACAAACCTCACTGGTGTTAACAGACCCATGTCTAAGTGTTTGCAAGAGTGAGGACTCATACCGTTTAAGATAAAAATTTCTCACGTCCCCATGCCCAATGGTATATAACATTCATAAACAGTATTAAACAAAGGTTAGCTTCTAGGAAGACATAATGCAACACACTCCTTGTCTCGAAAGAAACGTACTTGTTCTCCCAAAAGCTGCTAAGCTGTTGTGCAAGGTGCCACTGTTAGATTGCACCACCACCCGGTACTGCTCCCCAGCTTCCAACTTGTGAAACGTGTGCTCAGAGACATGTTTGGAGACACTCTGGGAATCAAGCTGATGGTTTTGCTGAAATAGAGCCACTGTGTAGGAATCAACATCTCCACCTCCAGGAGTCCAGCTCACTTTCAGGCTGTTTGTCATGCCATTAGGTGACACATGAATGTTTCTGACTGCACTTGGAACTGGAAAAAAAAAGGGAACACAAAGGCACCTGCTCACAAATTTCCTGTTTGATTCAGACTTTTTAATTCTTACATTTCTATGGCCACACAAAATGATTTCAAGGATAAAGAACATTTACAGGGACAAGTAATTTCACTCATGGGTAAACAAAAATATAGTTGAAGACATTTGTGTAGGATTGTTCCATTTTAGAAAGGCAATTCTTTGTGTTTCCAGCCACAAAAGTAAAGAAAAAGTAAACAAAAAAAAAGCTTCTATGTTCTTTTAGGTGGATAAACTTCCTCTTCTCCAAATGATGCATTAGAAACAGCTCAGGAAATCAAAGCGCTTTATGTACACTTACTCAGTTATACATTTTGCAGTTATAGTCTCACCCATTCACTTCAGGTGGGTAAAAGGAGGGGTAAAATAGCTAAAGTGATTTATCTAGTGATACTAACAACTTTCATGTATCAGATGCATGGGAATAACAGAAACCCAAACACTGACATCTCAACACCATTTCTATGTAACAAATCAGATTATCTGCCAGCAACCAAATATTGGTGACCGTGACACTTGTTTATTAAGCACAGATCAAGCTGGCTGAAGTACTAGTGTGATTTTCAATGAGATCTGCTGTCTTTGTGCCAGAGTCTCAGGAGCTCAAATGAGATCATGTTTCACCCTTGATTTTCTGAGCCTCATTCTTCCCTCTACAGGAGCCTCAGCACATTTTAAATATCACATTATTTCTTACTTGTCAGGCCTTCTATGAAAGTAGCACGTTGAGCATCTCCACTGATGGTCAAGACAAGAATTTTGTATAGACGTCCTGGAGTCAGAGCTGTGAACCAATACTCTTCAATGGTGTTCCCAAGGAAAATGGGTGGGAAGATCTTCATATCATTGAAGAGCAGCTGAATCTCATATTTATCAACATCCCCCTCAGCCTTTGACCAAGTTACCTGCAGATCCTCTGTGCTCCTGTTACTGAGAGTCAGTTCCTTCACTGACTCTGGCACTGAAGAGTTGAGAAGAAAGACAGAAAACTTCTCAGTACATATTACCAGGTAATAATAGAAAGGTAACAGCTCCAAAGCCATGCTCCTGAGCTACAACTTTTACTTCACGTCCCCAGAAAAAGCAAATAGATTGCACTTCTTTGCAAGGGTTGCTGCTTATGATTTGCACCATAACTAACACTGGAAGTACCATTTCAGAACAGGGAGTCCACAGTCTATCAGCATAAAAATATCAAATGAGTAATAACAGAGGCTGCTGGGAGTTTGCACAGTCAACAAAAGTTGAGTAGGATCTGCACGCACAACAAATGTGGTGCAAAGAGGCCCGATCCAGTGGAGATCCGAAGCAATCCATCTATGTGACACAGCACCACACTGAGCAGTTCCCAATTCCTGCCAGACACGGGGCAGTTATTTTTGCCCGGTGCTACATCTGTGATAATAAACTTGGTTTCTTAGTATGGCTCAGTAGCTTACATGTAGAGCTAGGTGAAGACTGGCAGATTGCATCCAGATCTCTGCTGGCTGACAACCAGCCACCTTGCCACTCTTGCACCATGCTCTCCAATTCTAATTCTCAGGGTAATTTGAGTGGAGTAAGGTCTAGCCTATATTTTTCCTTATACGTTTCCATGATCAGAAAAAAACTGTCTTGTACATTCTCGCATAGTTTAAGCATAAATACTAAGCTTATGTGGAAAAGTGTACAATTGTTTCAGTTTTTCATGTTTCAAGATTTGCTTTCCAAGTTCACAGTACAGGTCGTCTTTCACTTTCTGTATGTCTGTAACTTAAACACTGGTCATAAACTAAATACTGCATTCCATATTTGGAATGATACATTAAAAGAGTCACACTCAACATTCTATGTTAAAATCATATGTGATTTTTGAGCCTAGGTATGGTAAATAGAAAAAAAAAATCATTCTATGTTAAAATTATATGAGATTTTTGAGCATAGCCTATGGTAGAGAAAAAAAAATCTTTAAGTCTCTCAGGATGCTTCCAGGGTGTTTACTTACTTGTTCTGCCATAGACTCTTTCACTAGTTTCATATTTCCCACTCTTTGTGCTGACCGTGACACTGTACTGCCTCCCTGGGACCAGATTAGTGAACACACATTCATTTTCATCCTTTGGGACACTTTTTGTTTGGATGAAATCATTGTTGTTCTTGATGATCACTTCGTAATTATCAAAATATCCAGAGGCGTGTAACCAGGACACCTTTAAGTAGTCGCTTCTGGCTGAATTGCTGACAGTAAGTCCCTGAACACTTGAAGGGACTGAAAGAAAAAAAAACACAATTAAAGGTTCAGAAAGCACTAACTTCCTGAAATAACAGGAGTTGCTGTAGTGAACTATATTTTTGGTAATTACCAGGCTTTTCTGAGGAAGCTGCAGAAAGACCACAATGTGGATTTAAGCAACACATTACCCTCTAAAATTGTTAACTGCAGTTTCCAGGCTGCTTTACGTCATATGACAATAGTTTTCCTTTTCAATTTATGGTCTTTTGGAACTGAATTGGCTTTGCTTATAACAGTGAGTTCCACAGGTTCACACTAATCTTGAATTTCCTTCTCCTCATTTAAATGTCTGTTTCTCAAATTTTCCCTTATAGCATGAGAAATCTGAAATCGCACTAAATCGATACTCCTTGTTGTTTTAACACCCCTGATCATCTTTCTTCTATTGGTTTACCAAGCGTAAAGTCTCTGTCTTTTCAATTTTTGAGGATTTTTTCAAAAAGTTTTCCATCATTATTGTCACCCTTCTCTGAAATATCTCTGTTTCTGTTATAATCTCCTTAAACATTGCATGACCAAGACCACAGGCATGGGTGTTGAGTGACCAAAAACAAGAGACGTGGGTGTTACTCATTATGTGACACCTTACTAAAATTTCAGTATTTAGCGTATCCTATCCCATCTTTTCAGTGTCTGAATAACTTTTTGGGGGGAATGTTCTGCAGGATATATTTGAAGAGCCAAACAGAGGGGTTAAGGGAATGAATGAAAATGCATTTGAGCCCAAACTGATACATGATTTCTGCTCACTCTCGGGGACTGACAGATGACTTTTATTTATGCATAACATAAAGCAGTAGTAGGGGCATAAGAATGAAACTAAGTTTGCAAAGGTGTTTTTTATGGTTTGATGCTCCAACTCCTACTCACCCATCCCTGTCTGGTCACATGTTGGTAGACTGATCATTGATAACGGCTACACAAAGTGGTTACGGTGACTGGCTTTGCCCAGAGGCTCTCTTTACCTGTTCGTTCCTGGCTGAAGGAATAATTTTCATACTTCCCACTCTTCGTGGTTATCATCACATTGTAAAGCGTCCCAGGAGTAAGGCTGCTGAACGAGCATTCACTGAAGGATTTGGAAATGGTGAGAGTCTGAACAATCTGGTCATCGTGAGAGAGTGTTACCAAATAACTGTCTACATCTCCAGAAGCTGGCAGCCAAGAAACACTGAGGTAGTCACTGCGACCTGAGTTATTTACTGTTACTCCAGTCACGCTGGAAGGAACTGTGCAACAAAAAGGAAAAACCAGAAGAGCTTTAACTAGTCAATTCCTATTGTTGTGAAAATGCCTGGAATGCTACCCTTCAAAATAAACAGTCTGGGACTCATGAGAAGCTCTGCACTGACACCCACTCAGCTTTTTTGAATACAGTGAAGGAAATTGTCTTTGGTGGCATGATCCCAGCACTTCTAAAATCCCAGAAGATGAGTTACCCTCTCAAATTGCCATTCATCAGTAACAGCAGTTAACTACTGAGGCCGGTATGAAGTCGAGGCCCATAGAAGAATGTGTTTCATTTCCAATGAGTTCTCTGACGCCTAGTGGCCAAAACATGAATGCAATATGTTTTTTTCAAGCCAGCAAAGTGAGCTGAAAAGCTCCACGTTGCCAGAACTATCATCACTCAGGTCCAAAACTATCAGAGTTATAATTGTAAAGAACTGCCACATTTTCACTGGACTCTGACGCACTGAACTGACTTACCTCAATAGAGGGGCTGTCAGAGTAAAAAAAAGTTAGAAGACTTTTACAAAAGTGTTTATGTACTTAAAGCCTTTCAGAGTTATTCCTCTCCAATTAGTTTGAAGTTTTGTTTGGTTTTCCACCTGAAAATAGTTGTTTTCATTGGAGCAAACGGCCTGGCCTTTGCCAAATTCACATAAAGGGTGAAACTGCACTGTGTTGTCAATTTTTCCCTTTATCTAATTATCCAAAAGACTGGTACTACATTTTGTGAGTCATTACACTTACAGAATTTGATGCAATAGTAAATCCTGTCCTATGCAGTATAGAAGGGTCCCATGCATAATTAACCCTCATGGACATTCTTTAATGTTGGATTGGAGAGAAAGAATGGTTTGTGACAGACTGAGACACAAATTCATCCCACCATCTTTAGGTAGCTAATTTACACACCTAAGTAACGGGCAATCACCCCACGCTGCCATCTAATCAATGGAAGGAGAAACTGCCTTCCGAGGAGTGATTCACCCACCACAGCTGTACGTCACTCAAGGCATACTTTCGTCTTCACTCCAGAGTGGTCCTGCTGTACAGAGTTCTTGCTGTAGGCAGAGCAGTTAGCTCCCTAAAGCTACATCAACATGAACCCGGACTCATGGTGTGCCTGAGGTCACATGCAAGGATTACATGGCTGAAACTCTTGTATTTCTGAATTCTCAGTGCTGTGGCTTAATCGCAAGACCTTTCTCTTTAATAAATCCAGCTGTTAGGAACTGACAAAAGACATGCTGGAGTATTCTCCTTTTTACCTGTCCTCCCCTCTGCGATCGTTTGCCTTGAAGAAATCCCCCCGCTGACAGTGGTGACAACAACTGAATAGAGTCCTCCAGGTTTCAGGGGAGAGAAGTGGTATCTGTTGGTTTCACTGGGAACAGTCTCGTTTTTAATGACAACATTCTCATAAATCAGTAGCACTTGATAGGAGTCTACATCTCCCTGTGCTCTTGTCCAGTTGGTGAACAAGCTGTTCGTTGATCCCTGACTTGCCACAGTCAGACCAGTCACTTGGGCTGGCACTGCAAAGAAAATTGTCATAACGTTACAGAAGAGTAACAAAAATAAACAAAACCAAATCCCCCAAACAACCCAAGTTTAGTCACACTAAGGAAGTGCATCACAAGAACATTCCAATTTGCAGCCAGACTCAACAGGACTAAAAATAATCTTAACTATGGACTGCTTCCTGTCTGGTGGGATGTGGTCTATGGGAAACTATCTAAGGCACAGAAAGGTCTTAAGCTTTAGCCTGAGACAATATTCAGTCAAAGCAGGGAAATATACTTCTTTCTAACTATTTCTGCTTACATGACCGAGCACAACTGAAACAAAAATCACTCTTAACTTTACAAAATGTGATCGCAAGCTTCACCTCTTGTTTTATATCGACCTTTTTGCGCACATAGTACTAGAACAGCAATCATTAACAAAAGCTAGGAAAATGTAATGTTGGTGAGAAGCTGAATCAAAAATCCCACCTGTTTTATAATGCTGTCATAACATTGCAAGCTCCAACAAGTCACTGAAGTGACACATTTCTGTGATAAAGGCACTTTTAGTGATACCACAGGCTTCACTAGAAGCTGACCAACCTGGGATGCATGTGAGACCTATTTCTGTCATATTTACAGCAATGTTTTGCAAGCCTAATAAGCTGTCTTACAGCAGAAAAGAGTCAGAGGCTTGGAATGCTTATTAAGACCTGTGTTCAAATTCATTGATGTCAGTTATCAAGCAGAGTAAAGCAACACATATGGTTTAAAACTTCCACACGTGTACAAAATTAGCACCCTGCACGGGGTGGGAATGGGACTTTCCCTGTGTCACAGTCATCATCCTAAGTAACATATACAGATTCTGGAATCAGAAGAGCAGAGAGATGCAAAATAACTTTCAAGGTCACATATGTTTTGTGTCTGTCAACCTTGGAATGTTCCCCCTAAAGCAACATTTTCCTGTGTGTTGGTGTTTTTTTTCTCCCAGATGATGAACACTTTGAATCAAGGAAGTGACCTTCCTTGAAGAAACCCAGTGAAAATTGTTATTCTTACATGGAATCTTGTGCTAATGTAGATTTATCAGATGTGACATAATATTTCAGAAAACTGTTTTGCCAGGAATTACATATCCATTTCCCCAAAACCTTAAATGAATACTGCAAGACAAGTGACAGAAATGTCACAAACGAGACACTCAGAAACGTAACTTTTCTATTGAGGAAAGAAACATAAATTCAAGATTTGAGACTTAGATACTGAGTTCATTCAGTTCACTACAAAGCAAAGGAAGTTTTTAGTAGTTAACAGAAGTAAAGATTAGACTAGTTTGACAGGATGATACCTGTTCTTCCTTCCACTGAAGTCCAGTTGCTTAAAATCCCACTAATGGTAGTGATGGTAGCTGTATATTTTCTTCCAGGTACCAAGTCAGTGAAAGTGAATTCCTTAGCCTCTTTTGTAAGTCCTTTTTTTATGACAGTAAGATCCCTGTCTCCCAGTGAAACCACATAGCTGTCCCATTCTGCAGCAGGGGTCATCCACATGACACTAAGCGAAGATTCATTAGCATGCTTCACACGGAGCTGGAGGACAGGCTCTGGAGCTGTGAAAATACACAAATATCACAATGAGAACAGGGCTTTGTAGTGAACGCACACGTCATATCTCAAGCTGCTGTAAGGATTCTGTTCTGTAAGACACAAATGTGACAGCAACAAATTATTTGTAATCAAGAGAAGATTCTTTACCTTTCTCTAGGAAGCCAATCTTACAAACCTATTTTTTGTGCTAATCTTCCAGTAAAGGGTTGTAGCAGCAACCTCAGCAAAGCATTATGGCTGTAATGTTTAGGTTTAAATTTCTGTCAGGATATATATTTTAGCATGAATGGAAATGCAGCAAAGCCAATGAGCTTCCTCTTGAACTGTGGGTGCTAGACAGGGATATAAAACATGGGTACCATAAAACCGATCTACACCAACTTTGCTGTAACAAGCAAGGATGCAAATTACAGGGTCAGAGTGACGTTGATTTTGCACTGGTTCCTGTCTCAGTCAAGCTGGGAGGCACTCCAAACTTAACAGTGGTATAAAAGAAAGGATTTGATCAGTGAATGTCTCTGTGTGTTCGTGGGTGTCTCTGCACGCAGGCAGGCAGAGGGCATTTGTTACCTAATGTAGTTTTCTGATCTGACTTTTTCCCTTTTACGTTGAAATATAACTCACTTTCCAGGAGTTTATGTAAGAGAAATTTAAGTGGGTTTATATAAGAGAAAATTAAGTCACAAGAAGGCCTAATATCTATGCTTCATAAAAGGTAAATTATGTACCTGTCAAATACAGTTGTGACACAACCACTGCTGGATATTAATCATTAGATCATGTGCTAATCACTTCACTGTGTCAATTAAAAGTAAAATCATAAACTTAAATTATTTGCAATGTATATCAAAGTAAGCAAGATCAGAATGTGCCTTGTTCTGATCAAGCTGGCTAGAAGTTAGAGAAGGCTTCTGTTCTGTAGCTTCTACTGGTTTTGCGCAATTCTGCCATTGTGCAAAGTTAACAAACTGAAGCCCTTGGGCAATGACAGGTAAGGGCGCAGCAGGAAAGGTAGGCACAAGGAAGGGTGAGGATAAAGCAGGGTGGCCTTATCTTATCTCATATTCTCCACTGAGATAAGTCTCAGGCTTGAGCCTTGCCTGATACTCCTCCTCCAAGTCTTCTTTTCCTCTGAATTGCACTTATTTTGCACTCATAGAGCAGAAACATTAACAATTACATTGTAATTATTTTTCAAGCTCGAAGCAATTAGATGTGGCTCTGACTAACATGCTGCAAAGGAATTCCACTCATGTCCCTGCAGGGCATAAGGACTTCCTTTGGAAAGGCTAGCCCCATTTTCTTTCTGGAGCACAGGAGTAAGAACTGGAACAGCCACTCTGTCCTACACCTCAGCCAGCTTTGGTTTACACCAAAGCTTCTTTATACAGGCTGGCAAGGAAAACAGTTTGCCACAGAAAATACTGATGAACAATACAGGAGGATCAATGTTGCTCTCCATAAGAACTACTCAGGGTGCCTACAATCAGCTACAAAACACCATAGTGAAATGTTGCGCATGGAATATAACAGCCATGACAGAATGGTGATTATAATTCCCCAAACTTTCACTAACAAATCGCTGACCCTGAAAATTTTCACAGAACTGCTAACAATAATTATTTCTGTTCCTTACAGTGGGAGCTCCTTTTCAGTATATTAATAGTGAAATGAATCTGTAGATTCCAGCTGAACATTTTTGCACTTTCACACTTCCCGGACAAGCACGCTGACCTGTTCTCCCCATGCAGCTGGTCTTGCTCTGCAAATCGCCACTCTCCACAACGACGTCCACGCCGTATTGCCTCCCCGGGATGAGGCCCACGTCGTGGATGAGGTACTCCGTGGTGTCCTTCTCCAGGGTGGTGTTGAGCACCAGGGCCGAGCGGTTCCACAGGAGCAGGCGGTACCTCTCCCAGTCTCCCGCAGGGGGCAGCCAGTTCACTCGCAAAGACCTCAGCCAGCCACCACCTCCAGCTTTCAGCTCAGAAACTTTCTGGGGAACTGAAATACAGAGATGGAGAGAGCAATTTTGAAGTTGGGTGTTTCTGTTAAGACTTACATGCACGCTGGCAAAACCTGTCTCGCAGTTTGTCTATTGTAGAAGTACTTGGATCAGTCAGAGCAACGTGAGTGATCTTGTTACAAGGGCTTACATTAATTTAAAAGATAATTTTTGCTCTTCCTCATACAAATGACTCACTGTTTCACTGTTAGTTTCTGATATTAGAATTGGGGAACCCTGCTTAGGGCAGGCAAAATCTCCCTCATGCACTCTTCAGATGCATCTCTCAGTTTTCAATTAGCTTCCCAGCTTTTTCCTGTACTTAAGTTCACTTAGAAACTGTCAACCAGTTTTCCAAAGCTAGGGCCAAAACTTCAGCTGCTATGGGCCAAATTCCGATCTCAGCATCAGAAATGCAAAATTTGATGGCTTCTTCCACAAAGGTCTTGTACGTCCTAGTCCCTCTCAGCTGTAAGGCACTGAGATTCAAACTGAGGCCCATCAAAGCATCCATGCTCTGTCCTGTCCTCCACTCCAAGGGTTCTGAATGTACATGCTCAACCTTCCTGCCTTACTGCTGCAGATCACATTGGAACACCGAAGCTTTTCTGATTTTCGCAGAATAATGAAATATTAACCACACCAAATGGAGACTGGAAGACAGATGCAGATCCTCAGGTTAGGAAACCTATAGCTTAGAGTTAACATACTCAGAGATCAGCGTTGGAGCTGACCACCAAGTACTGACTGTAAACTACAAGGCTAGAATCAAGCTCTGATGGTTTCTCTGCCTTAGTTAATATTTAATTGCTTAGCACCTAGCAAATGATGGAGAGATTCCTACCACCACAACAAAAATACTTATTAATTTCACTTCCCGCAGGCATAGCTAGTTATCAAATCTGGATCTCCCGCATCCCAGTGAATATGAGAGATGTGTTTGAATTGCTGAGTGAGTGGATAAAAGTGCACAGTATTTTGTTAGAAAGCACGGATGTAATTCCATTATAACAGTTAAAAGTTCAGCCTTGTCAGATTAACTGGACATTATGACACTCTTATGGTACAAAGTTTCACTTCCTATTCCTTGGTACAACATTCCTCAGCAGATTCTGCGCTGTAGGCACCCACTCAATGCACAATGATGTGCATTAGGTTCTTGGGCACCCACCTCTCTCTGTGACTTACAGAGGGGTCCTTGGAGTCTAACCCTTTCAGTACCTGTAGGCCTGACAGCCTGGATTTACAGATTTATCTTTAGACCACAAAGCTTCTGTTGACAAAGCTCTTGGTATCTACGGAAAAGTCAAGGGAAGGAACTGCACATGTTCGGCATCCTTGGAAATGGGACTTCTAGATCCCCAACTTTGAAATTACTGGGTCTAGGTCACAAACCTGGGGATCAGTGGTCTGAGTGAGGGACTGAAGCTCTCCCTGCAAATGGAAACGGTAATCTTAAGGGTCTTTAATGGTAGGCTGCACAAATTAAAAAGACATGCGTGTAACCAGTCCAGCTCAGTACTTACTGGACACAAAACCCCACTTTTCAGGTCTCTTCTGGCCTGGACTCACAATGAGCGAGCAGCTAGGTAGGTCAAGGATGTACCTTTCATATGAGATGTTTAGTTGCAGGTGATAAATACCCTGCAAAATAAATACTCTGCACTCTCTCACCACCACCCCCCATTTTATACTTACTGGCTCTGTGTCTAAAAGTGAATTTAGGTATGTATTCCTCACTCACTTACATATTTTTTCCCACCTAAATTCTGCCTGGGCTAGGCTGGTGTGGAGAAGATGTCATGCCTTTGTGGCCAGTAATGCTGTGGGAGAATTATGCCGGGACTTTTCAGGTTCAGAATTCAAACAAGAGATACCTGAAAGAAAATTATACTTCTGAAACAAGATAAAGTAAAGATAACCCAGCTCTCCTCAGGCTGCCACATACCTTCCTTAATTCATGTTGTTGGTAGTAAAGAGAGCTGAGACCTAATCTTTTCCTATTTGTAGATTTGTATCTGAAGCAAGGGATAATATTAGATCTTGCAAAATTACTTAAAAATCCATTAACAATTTGACTACACGAAGACTTCCCTATAATGTAACTAACTTTGTACACTAAGCCGAGCTGAATTCAAGATAAGAAAGTTGGTCAGAAGAGCAGTAGCGTGGAACAGTTTTGTTAACACACTCACCCAACTATAAGGTCCAAAATGCATTATTGTTTCCTGCTCTCAAGCTACGCTGGAGCTGCTTTTGGCTGCCAGATTAACTGCTGCCAGAGTCAGGAAGAGGTACTACAGGAACAATATTGTGCTCTTTATCTTATTTTGCCTGGAATCCAAATAATTCTGTCTCCTACAATGATTTTTCTACAAGGCCAATGTAGGCAAAAATAGAATTGGATGCAATGCTCTTACTGAAGCAGAAGACTTACATGTCCTGCCAGTTGCCATCCGATCAGTAAACAGTTCCCCACTGACTGTGCGGGCAGTAACCTGATAAAGACGTCCTGGAGTCAACTTGTCAAAGCGCGCCTCTGTCACCGGTGGCTGTAAAGTTTTAACTTCTTTAACTGATCCAAGATGAGACAGAGTGATATTATAGAAATTGAGGTTTCCTGGAGGTCTTCTCCACTTAACTTTTAAAGCATCCAAGCTGTCATCGTTAGTCACCGTCAAATCTAAGACTTCAGCTGGGGCTTAAAAAAAGAAAATAAGAAAGAGAATAAAACACTTTCACCACAGAACATATAAAACCTGCTGCCTCCAAACTGTAGTTAAGTTTTGCTTTTGAACAGTTATATGAGATGGAGTATGAATGATGGGGCCTGAACAGTGAAAGGGCAAAGTCTGGTCATGGTGAAACTGAACCCAGCCCTGTTTAAGATATTCTGCTGTTGAGAGTGACACCTCTTAGGATGCCCACTCTTGTTTCACAGAACAGACAATCCGTTAGCCATGTCTGCACGCACACTACTCATTCTGACTATAAAACAGACCAGTCACGTGCTCCTAAGAACAGAGATGCCTGTGCACATTTTGGCAGAGTACATTATTTGAGCTATGCCTGATTTATACCAGTGTAGAAGGGACTGGAATCACTCCTTTATTCAAATGTTCCACCAAAAGAAAAGCACAGTCACCTCCTGTATCTTCATTTCTCAGGGTTGGGGCACAGTAGGTACTGAAATGGAGGACCATGCTATAAGGTAGATGAAGTGGTTTTATGTTCCAAGAAAATCTGAGAGATTTGCAAGTTTTGCATGTCACAAGAAGAAGAAATAAAAAATTCTGAAGAAAGAAAATGAAACAAGAGAATAATTCGCAGAATAGTCAGTGCTGGGTGACAACCACACCCATCTGTGTGCACTAGACATTTCAGTATTGTTCACTTAATAATAAATTAGGTTTACATGGCGAGATTCTTGTAAAAGAAACTGCACCTTATGTTTCCCAGAATTTAAGGAAAGCAAAGTGTATGGCTCTGTTTTTGTATAAATGAGTGTTTTAGCCATTGGACTCTAGTAGGAGGTCATGTTATACCTCTATGAATATAGAACTCTATCCTGAAAAATCTTCCTGAAAAAAACCTCCATTTCTAAAACTCTGGTTCTGTGAATCAATACTTCTCTGTGGAAAAAAATCTCAACAAAGCACAAACTCAACATTCAATATTAAAGTTCTTAACCTGCTCTAATTTTTTTCACTCCCTTTTCAGAAATACATCTATTTTACAACACAGCGTAAAAAAGTCACAGAAAATATATTTTGCAAAACTCACAAGCTCTAGATCTCCCATTCAGCTAATAAGAATCATGGAAGTAAACTGTCTTCAGTACTGTGAAATAACCACAGTCCACACTGTCTCCTTTCACTGGAGAAGTTCTTACAGGAGTCAGATGAACGTCTTTCACAGATACGAGGTGGTACTTAGGGCACTTGGGCTCAGATTGTTAACATCCAACTTTCCCTGTTTGATGGAGCTGCCTACACTAAGCAGTGCAGCTGAGTTAGCTTCAGACACCCTGCAAGCTAATTTAGCTGCTAACTTTGCTGCAGCACTATCCTCGGGAGCTAAATAAGCTTATGGTGTTTCTAACTCCCCCTATAGCCTTTGGAGAGAAACATCTGCCAAGGGTAATTCATCCACTGGAGTTTGGGAATGTACACGTGGAACACGAATACTATTCTGAAATATGTCCTGTAATATTATTAGATTATGGCCTTAACATTTTGTTCTGCTGTGACAAATTCTGCAACCATACCTGTCCTGACTGTTTGAAAACTGTTGCTCTCCAATCCTGCAGCCTGAGTTATGATAGAGAGGTTATACAGGTGGCCCGGTGTAAGTCCTGAAAAAGTGTAGGAGGTCAGAGGATCTTCTTGGTGGATCTCATGAACTGGGACATGATTATCCAGTAACACCAGCCTGTAACGATCCACGTGGCCAGAACCAGGAGACCAAGAAGCATGGATAATGTCTGTCTTGACACTGATCTGAATATTTTTCACAGGGGATGGCACTGTTGGAACAAAAATCACATGCTTAAGGCCTAACGGTTATCTCCACAATTTCAGCAGTTTTGAATGGATTTACTTTTGAAATATGATGTTTCTTTAGGGTTAGTGAAAACCCAACCCCAAGTTTATGTCTAAATACACCGTAACAACAGACTTTCATTCTTAGCAACCATTTATGTTAGTCAGAAATTCATGTTTACTTTATTATCTACTCATAATCAATTGATACTTACATATATATATCTCTCTATCTTGACAAAGAGAAGAGTTACATATATTTGTTAATTCCAAAATGTAGAACTGCAAAATAGCATAAGTGGCTTTATTTAGAGGAACTACAATAAAAGAAGTCCTACCAGTAGATCCACTTATGTGAAGTGCCGGAGTGCTCTTATTCCCAGTAACTACACTGAGGGCAATATTATATTTATTCCCAGGGATGAGACCGGAAAAAGTATTTTCAGGTTTTGCAATTCTTCCTGGTACAGAGGCTTCTTGTATTTTTTTATTATTGTGATCAAATAATACTAGGTTATAGAAGTCCACCTTTCCTGAGGAAGGATCCCATCGAACCCGCAAGCTTGTGGGTGTAGTTTTTTCCTTATTAATTTCAAAACGAGGTGGTGGTAAGGGATCTGTAGTTAAAAAAAAACACAACACAAAAAACAACAGAAAACATAAACTAGGGTTTCTAGCATTGGAATAGTCTTAAGTTTTACGCAGCAGCACAAAAAAACTTCCAAGACTCTTCCTTTGTGATCACACTGCCAATGCTTTTCAAAAAGTATTTTCTTTTAATTTATAAAAGTCATATGACTGAAACCTGCCTACAGGAGAGTCCTGCAGTATTCAGAAATGTCACTTGTCTATGTGTGTACATACTCACTCACACACCTACATGCACACACACACATAAACACTTCCTGTTGTGGTTGTATACAATAAGCTTGGAAATCTGCTGATAGTAAAACGTAACAGCTTTGATGAGAAACAGCAAGTATGAAAACACAGCAAACGACATTCAACGCTTCAGTGTAATACAGATACATACAGCTTTATATGCATCATCAGTGGCTTTTATTTCCTAGCAGTCACACTAAACATTGGATAAACTTTTAGGAACTATATCTAACTGGGACTACTTCTCTGAGAAACTCTCAGCATTCGTTAGGTTGTTTGTTAAGGAGCTCTCAGGTAAAATCACCTGCAAAATATGATACACTGTAAGGGGATGGCAAACATTGACCAAAAGAAAAGACTTTCATTTCTTGTATTCTCCAGCTGTATTTCATCACTCAAGAGACTTCATGTAAATCCAAAGAAATGCATGACGTGTTGATGTACTAAGGTATTGACATTTCTGTCTCCAATTAAGGTTAAACAGTTGCATATATGGTGGAGTCGCCATCCCTGGAGGTGTTTAAGGAAAGATTGGATGTGGCACTTAGTGACATGGTCTAGCTAGGTGGTGTGGTGTTGGGGTCATAGGCTGGACTTGATGATCTTGGAGGTCTATTCCAGCCTCAATGATTCTATGATTCTATGATATTAAAAAGGTATCATGAAACAACCCAAGCAGCAAAATCAGCATTCACAGGTTAGGGAGTTAAAAGAATAAAGGTTTCCTAAAAATGTAACGACTAAATTTGGCTTCCACATGAGGACACTCTGCTACTCTTGCCTAGCCTCAGACAGGGAGTGTATGGTGCATCCAGGTTGAGAATTGAGACCTCCATATAAACAGTGCTTTAGCCACAGAAGAATAAGACCGTTTTTTTCAATGCAGTCACTGCCATCTGGATGCTGGAACAAGGCAGACAAAAGAGTGTGAGATCACATAACTAAAAACTGCTCTGTAAAGGCTGAAAGGATAAAGTTGAACCTACCCTCACTCTAAGAATACAGCAGTAGGAGTTATCGTGGGGCTAGTAGTCTTTAAGATGTTTTTTTCCTCCAAAGCCCAGAGGGTGCAGAGGGTTTAATCACTTCTTACAAAGCTCTGCTGAGAACACGCTGATGCCAGGTTTTGGTGGTATGTTCTGTCAATCAAGTGTATTAGGAATTTCAAGAGAGTATTTCCCTCCTTGGAGACATTCAGGAGCTGTCTGGACATAGTCCTGGGCAACTGGCTCTAGGCTGGCCCTGCTTGGGCAAGGGGCTTGAACTAGACGACCTTCAGATGTCTCTTCCAACCTCAACCATTCTGTGATGCTGTGACTCTGTGAAAAACACTGTGGCCTTCTGAACCTAGGTTTCTGTTTAAATCCAGATACTTGCTTTGGACTACAGAGACACTAGTGGTCTTCAGAAAAAGAGATAAAAATTAATTTAACAAAATCAATAAATAAAGATAACTATCTTTTCTTGATCTCTTTCTTAAAAGTCGAACTAAATCTGCTTACATTTGAAAAAAAAAATTAAATTAAAACTCAAGTCAAAGACCAAGTACATCAAACTTCAAGCCAAATAGTTAAAACTTCACTCAGTTACAGCAACTGAAACAGGAGGTTTTAATGAAAAGTGTCAGGAAATCTTAACAATAGGCCTGACTACCAGCTCCACCTATAATATATACTAAGCCACTAAAGACTATTCTGTTGGCAAAAGTGAATAGTAGGAGTATAATCTTGTTCCTTGAAGGCAATTGTTCTAATCACAAAGGTCAAACTTTGGGAGTCAGAAATAAACTGCAACCCTATATATGGTCAGATGCACAGCCAGCCGAAGAAATTTTAATTTCACTGATATCAAGAGAACAGTCATGATGACTGTCATGAAGTTTAACCCTCTCTCTGACAAAGTCAGGATAAGGTTGACTGCTCGTTAGCCCTGCAAAAGCAATCAACATTGCAGTCTGCATTACTTGTCAAACTCTACAAAAGAAGATATCTGCATTTCCAAAAAGGCTTATACTGTCCTGGGTAATCTGTCTTCTGAGGTGCCTTAGCGAAGAAAAGAGTTGCGTGCCTAGAAGGTGAAGTTCAGAAATTCAGACTTTATCTAATCTATCTGGTCCAGAAAACAAAACACTCAGTGCTTTGTACATCCGCTAGAACAAAGGAACAATGAGATTGGGAAGTGCCTGGGCTGAAAGAGCCCGGGATGGAAACAAACACTTAAAAAGCCATTTACATTGTTATACAAGTCTCTGCTGGCAATGATACAACGCTGAGCTATCACAGAAATAAAATATTTTCACAAAGATATATTGTATATATTTTGGTACTATATGAATTAATGTCTCCTGGTGTAGAAAGGGATCTTCCAGGTGACTTAATATTGTTTGAATTATACGGCACCTCCATTTTCACTTTTGGGGAAGCGAACATGCTTTGTGTGCACAGCTGCTACAGATACATTTTAGAAAAAAGACAGACACGGTTATGTCCAATCTCAATGACATGACTCCCAAGCGCAGCCTGTAAGCACAGAAACACCCCTGCTTTACACAGGGAAAAAAAAATAACTGAAAGATAGGAGCACAGGATTGAGTAATGGGGAATTCCTACCAATTTCTGCCATCTTCCTAACAAATTATCTTTTTTTTTCCCAGTTTTCCCTATTCATAAAACAATAACCTACTTCGCAAGGACTTCTCTGAAGATTAAGTAGAGAGGGTTGATTTCATCGTCCTAATTAAGCACAAATATCCATTTCTTTGGGATGATATGGAACCTAGAAAAATCTTTAAAATGTGGTTATTCATTGTGTTCTTGTACTCTGTCTTTCGAGACAATGATCGTAACTATTACAAAATTATGGGTGATAGGATTATATAGCCTATAGTCAGAGCCATGTCACAGTGGTTGTTCCTACAGATGGCTAATAAATCAGATTTGTCCCAAATAATTTGAAATTTACAGGAGTGAACACATGGCCAAGACATGCTTCTGGCATTTACAGAATTATATATTACAGGGAAAAAATACTCTCCCAATCTGTGTCTGAGAAGACAGAATTTTTAACCTCTTTTCATTCAAGTATTTAGCAATTTTTCTGACAGAACATTATTTACCTATTAGTTTTCTCAGCACAGGACACTTGGATTAGGCAGTAACAATATATAATTGGAGAAAAGAATGTTGAAAATGTCATTTGAAGGCTATTTTAGAAGATATATTTGAAAGCACGGGAATTACCACGTTGTTTTACATGGCTCTCAAGACCAGTATTTCAAATCTGAATTTCAATTCAGAATTAAGATCATAAATTTAACTGTAATTTAGGATCTGTTCATATACTATTGTTTTTAACTAGAATTTTAATTAAAGACCTAGTCATTCACTGCAAATACACTATTGAAATACAGTTATACTGATGCAGAGACATTTGGAGAATTGAGAACTTTAGAAGTATTTCATCTGAAACCAAGAAAGACAAAACCCTACCATCTTTTGCCACAGAGTAGCTCTCAGCCACAGAAATAGTTTTACAGAGAACAATAAAGAAGTTAACATGAAAACACTGACAGGTGCATGTTTCATCCCAGCTTTACAACATCAAGCATGTTGGTTTTATGTGCTGGTTTATGTATATATATTCCAAAACCATAACAAACGGCTAATATTCATGTGAAATAAATATACAGACTCGTGCCTATTAACGTCCGTAATCTCAAGTTTGCAGTGGAAAATTTATACGTAGCTCAGAGCTGATAAATAGCGTTATCAGCTTTTTCTTCATTTCCTATTCTACTAAAATAGCACAACTGCCACCACTGTATGTGTGTTTGTGGGCCTGTGTGTATCTGCCTTATATAGTGCATGCATGATTGTATTTCCCATCATTTCGGAGGACCTACTTTAGTTCTGCTCTAGAGGATTAAAATCTTGCCATTTTAATTTGATAACTCACAGATCAAAATTTCTTGAGTAAGAAAACTCCATCTTGGTGGACTAGTGTGGCTTATTGTACCAGTATTCCATACATTATTAGATTTCAGATCTATGCATTCACAAGTGAAATAGAGCTCATTCTCTACTCAAAGATTCACCAGAGGTCTGTTGTTACTTGAGTTTGTGCAGTCTTGGCGAGTTGCGCACTTACTCGATTGGAATATCAAACTTGTAGACAACATAGACTTAATTCATTGTCATAACTATGATTTTAATGTGAAATTAAATACTCAAAAGGT
This sequence comes from Baryphthengus martii, assembly GCA_013396935.1. NCBI lineage: Eukaryota > Metazoa > Chordata > Aves > Coraciiformes > Momotidae > Baryphthengus > Baryphthengus martii. The sequence goes on along the minus strand of VWZK01004109.1, from coordinate 150,129 downwards.
CAAATTAAGTTAGGGATTTGGTCCTCTCCAAGCCTTCACATTATGACTGCAACTATGGTACGCAGTATTCAGTGCTTTCACCTTGAGTCCTTAGAACAGATCACACTCAAACTTTAATGAAATATTTTGGATTTTAAGGGCATAGCTACTCCAGTACTTTGTATAAGAAACATGATGAAAATGGAACTCGTAACAGGAACAACCACGTGAAAATTTTAACAGGAATGAATATGAGCAAAAAGTTAAAGTTTCTGAACTAGGTATATAAACAAATCTGCAACTTTCTCAGTGTACATTTATTGTATCAAGACAATACAGATGTTCAAAACCTCATTTTGCAAAAGGAAACACATGAGATGGGATTCCTCTCACCTACCTTCAACCACCTAAGCCTCAGGTGCCTGGTTTAACATAGTCTCCCTTTATAGTCAGTGGAATAAGCTGGGTACCTCCAAAGGACAGCTTAGTTCATCTTTCTTCAACAAAGAGCTCAAGAAGGGAACCTCACAGAGTACCAAGGTCAGGCAGCATATTTTTAGACAGCCTATGGTAGCTCCATTCCACTACCACTCAAATCAGTTGGAATTTTGTTCACAATATGACCAAAAATATTGCTTATGCTTCCAAATTCACGGGATACTTTCCAGAATCATATGCCTATGGACTTTCAGGATCAGTAGATCGTAAACCAAAACTACTGACACCAAGCCGCAAAGGAACAGGTGAAAAAGAGCTTCCAGAAACCTGGTTTAAAATGCTGCCCCTAGTGGAAATGTACAGAGGAATAATCCTCTCTCATTCTGCACTGAAACGCGTAGATTGTCAGTACAACATGAGTTGTTGACAGGCAAACAAACTTTATGTATCCTTTAGGAAAAAGAAAAAAAAAAAATTGACAAATTTTGGAGTTAATTGAGCAATGTGAACACCATTAAGCAATGCAACTGATATGATTGAATCAAGGGAAGCAAGAAACCATGGAGCAATACGAGCAGCTGTTTTTGCAGGAAACCTCCACAGTTCCTCTATTCTTACTACATGCTTTTGATTGATCTCTGCTACCCAAAATCCAAACATAAACCTCACATCAACTGTGGTCCACTAATTTGCAATATTTCAACTTAAACTTTAATCGGCTGACGTCAGATACATAATATGACTATAATCAGCAGTTGCTTCCAATCATTTTTATCATACTGTCTCGCAAAATCTATTTACTGATTAAAAAAGTCATAAATCACATGTACAATCTACTGTCTAAATGATTATTCATTAATCAAAATGCGGTCTAAAGTGATATCTTTTCCTCTACTTCTGTGTGAGTGTTCCATAATAGATCTCTACTATCCAGTAACGATGGTGATTTATACCTGTCACTCTGGCAACGGCTGATTTAACCTTTCCATTTTCAAGTTACAAGTCATCAGTATTAAAAGCGGCATGATGCACGATAGGTATTTAAATTACCGTCTGCACAGAAAACATTACTCATTTTTACCCAGTGACATGACTTGTGTTCAATGTATAGCTATCACACCAGCAGACTTGTCACTAGACCTTTTTTAACTTGAGTTACCAAAGCAAAGTAATGGAGGATATTTAGTGCGTTTGCACGGTTAATGCACAGAAAAGAGTCTGACAGTAAACAACATCTCTGAACAGGTAATTAAGTATTTGGCTGCTCTAATCTTCAACACTAATACCTCAACATACATCTCTGAAACTAAAGCTTTAGGAGCAATTCAAGGAGGCATTTAACGGTGGACCTGATTTAAGACATCTCTGTTTTGAGTCTTGTGTTATCACCATTAAGAGGTTGGACAATACTGTACCTCACCATCTTTTAAAAACCACTAATACAGGTAGAAAGAGCTCAGTTCTACCACTGCAGTTGGTGACTCTGTGGTATTCATTGCCTCACAGCTGAGTTGTTCCCATGCACACAGAAACAGGCATGCAGAAGTAGGACTTTCCTTGGCAGCACTCTGGCAAACTGCTTTACAATCAGTCATAGTTGGGACACTGTAAGTGCTCTGCACACAATTGTGTATCTTAACACCTCACGGGTTGTATTAATGGAAAACACTCAAGCAAGAAGTTTCAGCCTTACTGTCTGAGTTTAGACCCTGGTTAGCCAGAATAAAAGTACAGAAATGGGCTGAAACAGTAAGTTGTCCTTGAACAGGATCTGCCTGCCATGAAAGAGATTGTATTTTAAACACAGTAAACAAGCTGTCACCTGAGGAACCTTGAAGCCAATAGGTTTGCATGAGTACTAAGGATGTTACAGGCTACTACTTCTTCAAGCTTTCTGCTGGACTGCAGCTTACGGGAGACGCAGAAACGTACTCCCAGCACTGACCTAGTCTCTTCACAGTACCTTCTCCTTTCAAGCCTGATGGGTTAACTTTTGGCAATGGTTATTTCTGGCAGCGGGGTAAAGAGTGCTCAAGCGCAGGATAGCTACGTTCAGGTTTACAGTAGCTGGAAACGCATCTCCCTCCTCCTCTTACAGCTGGCCACAGCCAAGGGGACGGAAAGGGAAAACCCGGGGCGTCCCTCCCCGAGCACCTGCCGTGCCCTCCGCCCGTACCTGTCTGCACGGAGATGTTGAGGGGCTCGCCGCCGGCGAGCGGCTCGATGCGGAGACGGTACCAGGTGCCGGCCTCCAGGCCCCTCAGTGTGCAGCCGAAGGAGCCGTTGCCCACGGGGGCGGGCTGGCAGCCGGCCGCCTCCCCGTCCTCCGAGCGCCCGCTCAGGCTGAAGTTGCAGGCGAGGCC